>CM056742.1:64308453-64718453 GCA_029851415.1 Eretmocerus hayati | reverse complement strand
CACAGTGTTATATCCTATATCCATTCGTATAAGAACTCCCGCTGACCCTGCCAGATGACCGCCACGTGAACCACATGCCAAGCCGCGCATACTCGGGAATACTGCCAGATCTTTATTCTCAGGTACTCAACAGGAACATGGAACAAGCGGAAGGCTAGAACACGGACGTTGTGTCGAAGTAAAGTAAAGGAAAGGCAAAGCGCGCGATAAACCAGAGCTTTGAACATGGTTTTCTCCTTGGGGGGATGCCAGGGTCAAATTTGTCAATTGTGATCTTCAAAAGTGGATTGTGGAGGCTGCGTGCACTCAATCCACTCGTTCCCTTTTTAAATGATAGATCTGAAGCCGTAGCAGGGCTCCTTGAGAGCACCTTTTTGATATATCTCGTAGATTCTATGTAAAAAATTTAATAAGTGATGATTTGGAGTGTGGGTAAAAGTTGACTTTGGCATGCTCTTAAGAGTTTTTCCTGTTCACAGGTTATGCCTGGCAAATGCAAAAGCTCTGCAATCGTATATACCTCACGGCCGTTATCAAACAAACAACTAAAAACTAAACTATGTCTATACAAGCGCTGCAATAAAAATCGAATAATAAATAACCAATGATTAAACAATTATCGACTGGAAACAGGCACCGCGTAATACCCAGGGTCATCCTACGTGGACGATTAAAACAAACATCCTGTCCGTTAAATTCTGGGAAAACAGGAAACGCCAATCACACACCACTTATAAAATAAATACAAGTAAAACAGGAAATGCCAATCGCACATCCGGCACCGCTCGTAGATACATACAACTAAAAACAGGAAACGCCAATCATTCACATACGCATCCGGCACCTCCCTATTCTACATCCGGCACCGCATAAGTGGAAATAAAACGGACGGCCGCGGTTCTGGGAAGCTCCACATCCGCTCTAAGTTCTCACGACCAGACCGGATGTAACATCCGGTCAGGGCTCTTGCTGATGGCTAGGATGTGAAGGTTCTCGGAATTCCAGTAACGCTTCGCCGGGCGGATATCCGCTTACACAAGCTCACACGGTGAGAGCGGAAGTGGGCTTTCGGCGGATCATATGTCTGCACAAACAGGAAGAGAAACTTCCTGTAGATAAAATCTCCTAGATAACTCGATTCTTCGCCGGACGCGCTTCCTGGGGGTAAATCCTTCGGATTTCTAGCCAATCGCGGGACATCCGGGGCGATACGTTCTCAACCAAACCAATCAGAAGCTTTGCCTTGCCTCTCCCGTAAATGAAAACAGAGGAGGGATACCAATTTGGATGATCAAGCCAGCATATATAAGGAGCTGCCGGTCCAGGACTTGCCACTTGACTGCTTGGCATCAGATCGAACGCATCTCTCACTATCAGAGAAAACTAGTTTCTGTAGGCTCAGTGGATCAATAAATCCATCAGTTTAATTTCATCTACATTCAGTCTTTTGATTCCTTCACCTGTACTCCTTTGGCTTTCACGCCTTAGACTCAATCGACCCAGGTATTTGATTATTGCCGCCAGCAGAACTGCGGCTGCCCAGTAGTAACTACACATACTCTGTGCGTAACATTTTGGTGGAGGAGCTGGGATTTGAGTAGGAGTCGAAGAAATCAATACCAAATGACGGCACCGGGGCCTTGTGATTACAAGCTGAAGTTATACGGAAGGGGGAGGGCCTCTGATGCCCTGATCCAACATCGTATCACTGCCCTGGGATACGAGATTTATAATTGTGCTGGAAATAGCAGATTGGTGCGCAACAAGGTGCCTGCCTTACAAGCTCTACGGGAAAAATTCATGGAAGCATTAAGAACCAGAGCAGCTGCATCCAGTGAAGAATCAGATAACTCGGATACTGAAGAAACCCCTACTCTGGCCGAATTAGAAAGGAAGGTTTCCGCTATCAACCACGCCGGAATCAAGAACCGTAGAGATAGAGCGTTCTGCCATTATCAAATTGCTCGCCTTGAGGCAGAGATTGGAGCTCTTCACGACGCACAGGACTATTATCGTAATCCGTGGTTCAGATCAACGGACGAGGAAGAGTTGGAGATTAAGGGCTACGAGAACACACTTGTGGACGAGTGGGTTTATGGAAAATTGAAGAACCTTAAGGAGCAAAAGAAAACCTTTGTCGAGTGGCGTGACGAACTCTTGTACGAAGCTCCCAAGATAAGGAGGGATTATTGCAAGGCCGAAGGTGCTCTGGACCAAGAACTGAATCGATTGGACCGGCTGAGGTCGGCCGCAAGAGAACGGAACCCTGCTGCCTCTCCAGGACAAGGAAATCAGGAATCCCCGACCTCATCATCATTCGTCGCCGAGGGAATAAAATATAAATTTGAGACGCTGCCGTTCGGACTCCGCCATCTCCACACACATTGGCGATGTGAAAGGGACACCAGGAAGAGTGAAGGAATCACTCGGGAGTGCGGGGAGACCATCCGGGGAGATCCGGCATCTTCAACATCCTGCTACTCTTCAACCAGCAGCGCCGAGGAGTGAGCGACAACACTGCACGTCGACCTAAGCTAAGTGATTAGAAATAAGCATGAATATTAATTCGAAAGAAGTAGGTGATAGACTGTCCGAGATCGAGGCAGAGCTTCAACATTTGCAGATAATATCGAGAGTAATCTACGAGCATTTCGAGAAGTTAGATAGATTGCTGCCTGAATTTCATAACCTCCGGACGGAGTTTTCAAATCTTGCCTTAAAAACGGAAAACAGTCTGCTTCAATTCCGAGTAACGTCTCTCAATACATGCGAAATCCTCCAACGCGAGCTAGCGAAGAGGGGTTTGGAAATTCGGAGTCTAACAGCTAGGGTACAACAACTTGAGAACATTCTGTTGCCCCATTCAGTTAACCCAAGTGGAGAAGATCGAGCAGAAGGCGATATAAATAACTTGATCGATTCCGTCTCAGAATCATTAAAAAATTCAAAGTTAAACGAAATACCTGATAATCAACTGCCACGATGTCGGACGATTCGATAAGCGCCTCGAGCGCAGAGAACCATGAGAATGATAGTGCGGAAAATACTGGCACGGGCAGCGGGGTCGAAAATGTCTTCATTTTGGAGTCTCAACCAGATCCTTGTATGCATATTTTCCCCGATGTACATGTCAGGCAATCCCGTGTTGAGACGCCCTCCTGTGAGCCAACACCCCGAGGGAGGGAATCAACAACCCCGATTGAGCGAGATTTCGAGTCACATAATCGTCAGGGAACGTTGCGTAAGGCCACCGAGATTGTTAGAGTCTTGCCTGAGTTTGACGGTCAGAGTATGCCGGTAGAAAGGTTTATTAGAGATTTCGAAAAAGCTGCCAGGTTCGTTGCACCAGAGGACCGCGAATTTTTCCTAGTTCTGGTAAAGTCTAAAATTGTTAAAAGCGCAGGATCATTCATACAGGATCATGAGATAGAGACACTTGAGCAGCTGGCCGAGCACCTTCGCCGAGCATTCGTATCAGCTCAGAATCTCCCACAGCTTCAGGTTGATTGAGCCAGAATTACCCAGAAAGACGATGAGCGGGTGTTTGATTATGGGGTTCAGGTAACCAGTATAGTCCAGCGATGCGTGGAAATAATACGTCGGAACTTCAATGAGAATGCAGCAGCAGGCATGATAGAGGGCTTAAGGAGCACGGCTGTTGAGTGCTTCCTTTTGGGACTTCAGAACGAACTATCTATTGCACTCATGCATAAAACCCCCTGAGACCTTGGAAAACGCCATAGCCCTGGCATCGGAGTTTGAAAAGAGATTGAAACTGCGTCGAAATTTATATGCGTCCTCCGAATCACAATCTAGAGTAAGAAGGGTTTACTGCGACCCAATAGAAGGACGAATGGAAACACCACAATTCTAGAACGCGAACCGACACAGAGTCAGAATTTTGGTCCTCGACCATCGGAGTCCGAGCGAGAGAACTGGATAGTCAAACCTTATCGAGGTAATCAGTCGCAGGCGAATATAAATCCTACCGGCGGACGTCAGGTTACTAATGATGACACACGGGCTAATGTAATCTGTTATGAATGCTCCAAACCGGGTCATTACGCGAGAGATTGCATGAATGGCCGGTCCAGAAACCAGAACTTACCTTCGATAAAAACACAGTGCGATTACTGTAAAAAGCTGGGTCACGTTTTGACAGAATGTCGCCAGTTAGGTCGCATAATAAGCACACAAAATTATTGTCGCAACTGCCGCAAGCAGGGACACATGATGCGTGAGTGTAGAACTAGGCCGCTACCAACAAATCAAGTAACCAGTAATTTAAACTTGAACCGCGTTCGTCAGGCGGGTGCGATGGCGAATCAGCATTCTTGGGAACGGTCACCGTCCAGGATCGCGCCCTCATCGATCTCTCGATGAACCCCTCTAGATGCCCAACGATACACCTTTCTAGTGAGGATCTTTGCAAACAGGGTTGTGTATTCCTGGTAGACACCGGTTCAGAGTTAAATTTATTAAAACAAGATAAACTAGCCCCTCATGTTCATGTTAACGAGACGAGGACCTTTGGCTTTGGAGGATTGGCTGGTATCAGCACTGCATTAATTTCAACCTTGGGACAATGTTCAATAACTTTACAAGATGCTAAACGCATAATGCATTTAATACCTAAAAACTTTCCAGTCCCTTATGATGGTATATTGGGAGTTCAGTTCTTAGAAGACTACGGGGCAACTCTCTTTTTCCAAGATAATTGTATGACATTGGGTGATTGTCTAGATGTTTTGTTTCCATCCACAAATCATGATTTACTTTGCCTTCCCGCCAGAACAAAACAGTTATGTCATATCAGAATTAAAAATACGGATAAGGAAACTGGATATGTCGAGAGAATCAATGCAGGTCCAAACATTTTTGCGGGTGAATGTTTGGTCCGGAATAAGAATGGCTACGCAGCCCTTTTCATAACAAATTCAAATTCAAATTCAGTAAATATAACAATACCACCAGTTACGTTACTGGACTTTGATTGTGAGGTAAAAGCAGTTAGGACTATCACAGCTGTAAGCAAATCCGATACAGAAAGGATCGAGAAGGAGAGGGTCAAAACAATACTTTCCATACTGAATTTAGAAGGGTTAAATGAGGAGGAAAGGAAAGCGGTAGTCGAAGTTGTAACAGAATTCCCATACATATTTCACATACCAGGAGATAAATTGAGTATGACGGACGCAGCGTACCACAGGATTCCGACAACAGATAACATCCCCATGAATATCAAACAATATAAGAACCCTCCTCACTTGAGAGACGAAATTGAGAGACAGGTTAAAGCCATGATTGATAATGATATAGTGGAAGACTCGGACTCTCCTTACAACTCTCCATTATGGATCGTTCCTAAGAAGGCTGATTCCAAAGGAAATAAACGATGGAGAATAGTGATAGATTTTCGGGCTTTGAACGAAAAAACAATTGCTCCAGCTTATCCCTTGCCCAACATAACTGAAATTTTGGACCAGTTAGGGCGTTGTCAATACTTTTTGACCCTCGACTTGGCCCAGGGCTTCTTTCAAATTCCGATTCACCCAGAGGCCAAGGACAAATGCGCATTTTCTTGTAATTTTCGCCACCTAACATTCAAGCGAATGGCTATGGGCTTGAAGGGCTCGCCATCTTCTTTCCAAGCCCTTATGGACCGTGTTATCTGGACTGCAGGGCGTAGAATGCTTTGTTTTCATGGATGATATTGTCATATACAGTAGGTCAATTAGGGAATTTTTAGAAAAAACCCGAAAGATTTTTAAACGGCTACAGAATGCCAAACTTACTCTAGAGCTAGACAAATGCTTACTGTTGCGACGAGGAGTCGTGTATTTAGGACACATTATCTCAGAAGAAGGGGTAAGACCCGATCCAAAGAAGGTAGAAGCAGTGGAGAAATTCCCGAGACCGAAAACTCGAAAAAACATCAAACAATTTTTAGGACTCGAGAGCTATTATAGAAGATTCATCAAGGACTTTGCGAAAATTTCGGCCCCCTTAAATGATTTGTTGAAAAAAGATAATCCATTTGTGTGGGAATCAGAACAGGAAATGGCCTTCCGCATTCTGAAAAAATGTCTATGCACAGAACCCATTTTAGCTTATCCTGACTGGAACCGCCCCTTTTGGGTGGTCACGGATGCCTCCCAAATCGCGTTGGGAGCCCTGCTGACTCAAGGTGACCTGAATCGTGATCTCCCAGTAGCATACGCTTCGAGAATTCTGAGCGACGCAGAAAAATCCTACTCCGCAGTAGAACTTGAACTTTTGGCTATGGTGTTTGCGGCCCATCATTGGCGTGGATATCTGTACGGTAGACATTTCACATTTGTAACCGATTCAAGAGCTTTAGTATGGTTAAACAATTTAAAGGACCCCACATCGCGACTTGCACGTTGGAGGATTAAGCTTCTTGATTTCTCGTTCTCCATTATACATGGAAGCGGCCGATGCAATAAAAACGCAGATGCCCTATCACGAAACCCAATAGACCCCAAGGAAGACAATGATATAGAGAAATACCCCAGCATCAAGGAGAGCGATAAGGTCAATGCTAAAAAATCGAATCAGGGAGGAAATTCAATTTTCCCAACAAACTTGAACGACACTTCAAGAAAAACCCAATGTGGTCGTGCAATATCGACCAGCATGAGCGAATCACTCTTTGATAATTTTGTACGGAACTCCACGGAAGGCACTCGCGGGGCAGTGCGCCTCGGACCATCTGTGGGGGATCGTTTGGTACCGGCAGCCCCCGTTGGTGGGTCCGCGGGTGTGCTTCCGTCGCGGGGGCCAACCAAACGTGGAGAAAAGGCAAGACAGAGGCCAGGAATGACATTCAAACCGAACGGACAAGGAAAACAAAGTGCGAAAACAATCGAACGAACAACAAATGATCAAGTCGCGAAAACAATCGAACGAACAACAAATGATCAAGGTGCGAAACCAATCGAGCAAACAACAAGTTATCAAAGTGCGAAACCAATCGAGCGAAGAACGAATGATCAAAGTGCGAAACGAATCAAGGAAACAACAAATGATGAAAGTGCACAGGTTTCGATCGATATGACAGAACATGAACCAAGCAATTCGAACATCAATCCTTCCGAAGCGAAAGGAATAGAATCAAGAAAGGAACATGCTTTTATCGGACAATAATCGAGTGGGAAATGCAACCCGACGAAAAGGTCGCAAGCGAAGTAAATCCGTATCGGAGGATGAGAAATTCCATAGACCAATCAAGAGACATAAGTCTGCCCCTAGGGAACGATCAAATCGTGAAGCAATCGGTGCACACGAAAGGGGATTCATGCATAATGTGGCGCGAGCCTTGACAATTATCCCTATACAGTATGTTTCAGAACAATTACTAACTAGAAGAGATAATATAGCCCACTTTTTGGCATGTGACTGCGTAGTTGATACAAAAATTGGCCAACAGTTAGTTGATTTGGAACTACTTGATTTACAAGCGTTCCCTGGTAAAAATATTTGACTCTAATATTCGACTCGAATATTAGACTCAAGTATTAGACTCAGGATTTGGGTCCTTTTTCGAGTCGAATATTCGAGTCGAATATTAGAGTCAATTTTCGGGGAATTAAAGGAACCGACTCAGCCTTATTAATAACTTTTCTCGATATTTTTGAGCCATTATATGGACGGAAAATGAATGGAAAAAATAAAAAAAAATACATATATGACATATCGGGTGCCGACACCGGGGTTTGAACTCACAACCTTTCGGTCCAAAGTCCAACCCTCTACGTCCGTAGCCAGCGAGACGAGATATCCTTGTATACTTAAAAGGCTTACTTCAAGTGTGGGCAGCCGTATGGAGAATATAGCGTTATTCCGAATGGGTCACTCACTGTGAAACATTTCAACAGTACATGTATTATCGTGAAATGAGCGAATGAGCAGCAGGATGCTATATATTCTCCATGCGGTGACTTACAGTTCAAGTATGCCTTTTAGGTCAATACCCGTATCTCGTCTCGCTAGCCACGGACGTAGAGTGTTGGACTTAGAATCGAAAGATTGTGCGTTCGAATCCCGGTGTCGGCACCCGAAATCCCAATGATGGGTTTTTTTTTCTTTTTTCAGTTCATTTTCCGGACATATAATGGCTTAGGAATATCGAGAAAAGTTATTAACAAGGCTGAGTGGCTTATTTTAATTCCCCAAAAAAAATGACTCTAATATTCGACTCGAATATTCGACTCGAATAAAGGACCCAAATCCTGAGTCTAATACTTGAGTCTAATATTCGAGTCGAATATTAGAGTCAAATATTTTTACCAGGGTTAAAGGAACAAAACCCTACAATTGGCACATTGGTCATCACAGACATAGAAAACGATGAATGGAATAGGAAAATCATAACTCTATTTACGAGAAACAGTCATACGGACCTTACATCAGTAGAATTATTATGTACTTGTATTTTATTGCTGAAGGAAATGGTCATTCAAGACAAATTAGAATCACTGAGTTTATCCATGTTGGACGGTGGAATTGACAATGTAAATTGGCCACCGGTTGAAGCCATTTTGAGAACATTCAAAGGAATCGATAATTCCAGGTTAACAATTTGTGCGGGTGAAATATTGACTCCAAGCAAAGAGGAACAGAAATTAGTCTTACAGGAATGTCATGACGCAGCCGCTGGGGGCCACCAAGGTATGACAAAAACATACAAACGGATTAGAGAACGATTTCATTGGGTGGGAATGAAAGAAGATATTAATAATTACGTGAAGAGTTGTGAGATCTGTCAGAGAGTTAAATTATCAAGGATTAAAACAAGACTTCCAATGAAAATCACTACAACCCCTTCGAGACCTTTTCAAATTGTAGAAATGGATATAGTAGGTCCAATCAACCCTGCTTCAAACGGCAAGAAATACCTTCTGACGATAATGTGCCTTCTTACAAGATATGCCGACGCGATTCCATTATCCGATGTAACCTCAGAGTCTGTAGCAACGGCTTTCGCGTCAGAATTTATCTGTACACACGGATGTCCCGAAATAATAAAAACTGACCGAGGTAGCAACTTTTTGAGTCAGGTGATGGTAAATTTTGCAAGATATTCAATTTAAAAAGGCTTATGAGCTCGAGTTTTCATCCACAAACCCTGGGCGCTTTAGAGAGACATCATCATACGTTGGTGGAGTACTTGCGGCGTTTTATTAAAAAGGAACCTCAAAACTGGACTAACTACGTGAGACCCGCATTAATGGCCTTTAACAGTAGCAACCACTCAGCTCATTCTTACAGCCCCTTCGAACTTGTTTTCGGTCGCAAAATGCGAATTCCTTCAAATTTCGAATCGAAAATTGTTGAGAAAACATACGCTGACTATCTGGACGATTTGATTGGTAAATTAAATTACGCTCATGCGAATGCTCGGAATCTAATCATCGCAAGCAAGGAACGCTCGAAGGCCTATTACGACCGTAAAATTAACGTTAGATCCTTTGAAGTGGGGGAGGAAGTTTATTTGCTGAAAGAACCAAAATCTGGGAAATTGGACGAACAATATAATGGTAGATACAAAATTTTGAAACTCATCGGGGAAAAATCCGCGCTTATAGATTTGAGACAAGGAAACAAAACTAAAATAGTACATTTGGATAAGCTTAAGCATGCATTCACTAGAATAGATTAATAGATTATTCTGAAAATAATTTGCCGCTAGTGGGTTAATGAATTACGATTAAGCTTTTGTTGCCATTTTTCGATTGTTTTAATTACAGGTATCGTATCATTTTGAGTAAATTAAAAGTCTATGACAAGTCGAGTATTCTCTAGTCAAGTCAGAAATCAACCAGCTAAAATGTTGCTGTTGAGCATATATCAAAAAAAAAAAATAATAATAATAATAATAATAAATAAATAAGTAAATGATAATTGAGTTGAACATTAGAAATAACTCTTCTAAATTAAATGGCGAGTAAGTTGGAAACCTTGCGCGAGTATCGTCATCATTACAATTCAGTATTTCGCTTTCGGAAGCCATCCGGCGGATTCGAAAATCTGAGGGTTCAAATTCTACATTTTGTACCACAGATAAGTCGCGCAATATCCATCAGATGAGACATTTTCAATAATCATCGGACCTTGTAGGTTATGATATCAGCTAGCATAGGTTATCATCAATAATTGATAGGCTAGTGCATCATTAAAATTAGTTAATCTCTTGATTATATCTACCAGCAGAGTCAACAATGTCTATGTCATGAGTGTTCAACCCTATTGTAATTTGGTGTATTTTTATTCAATAAAGAAATGCGAGAGTGGGGAGTTGGGGCCAAGAGGGGTCTTGAACACCACGATTCTTCTGGCATTCTACCCACTGCGGTGGGATGTCGGGAAATGAGAGGTAGAATCAAAGGTAGAAGGCCATCGAATTACGGCGAAGGAAGGAGCCGGCCTCCCCCAAACTCCTCATTTTCTAATCAATCGTTCAGCATTCGGGGTGTGGACATTCACGGCGCATAATGTGTAGGATCCGTATCTATCGCACGAGTAGGTCCTTAGGGTTATACGTGTGAGGATCTTAAAACCAAGGGAATCCCAAATACACATGTAGCAAACACACACATATTACACAGACCCTGGCTTGCACGGACCGCCACAAGCCTCCACCGCGACAAACTGACACACACACACCATGACACACTTACACATACACACTAAATGAGATTCGGGATTGCCGGATTGAAAATCAGAATTTGATGATAATCTACAGATCCTGATCAAAATTTTGCGATAGAAATGATCAATTCAAACTAAGGAGCCGCATCGCTCCGTTTTGTCAGGGCGAAATTAGGATTGCAAGGGTCGACATTGGTAAAATACGTCCGAAACAAACGTAGGAAAAATTGGATCCGTCATTTGAGCTGCTAAAGCCGGTCGGAGCATTTTTATGCTTCAACCTTGCCCGTGCGTCCATAAAATCCTTGACGGAATTCCGGAAGATATGAAACGAAGAAATAAATATTTCACATACCTCAGACTGACCCAAGCAGTTCCATTAATTGCTATCTATTGAAGGGGACTAGCTGTCTGACCAGAATTCTTACTAATTTTATGATAGTAACAAGTGACTGATTATTGGGAATCCGCGAGATTTATTCAAGAAATATAGACCTAAAAGCTGCTAAACGATGGAAGCAAGGATTAGGAACATGGATACCACATCGTGGCAATACTTCACAATGTTGGGTTGAAATTATGTTGTCCGATCCTGGCAAAGCAGCACTATTGCATCATCAAGTCGGGCCGCGGTTGATCATAGATTTTTAGGAGGGATCAAGCAGCTAGTCGGTTATTCAGGATACCCTTGCTTCCAACCGGCACAAAAGTCACTAAATATGGTTACTACGGACTGGATATGAACCCGTGATCGACAGAGGATAGACCTCTTTATGAGATGATCGCATGTTTTAAATGTACAAGTGGAAGAGATAATAAACTTCATAAAAGTCTCAGAGCGAGCGCTCTCAACGGTCTCGTGATCTAAAGCAGAAATTGACGGGCGGCTCCAGACCAATACAGTATTTGAGGTTAAATTCCATCCCCTTGAATCAAATATTAGGTGCCAAATTCCACTGCTATAATAGCCAGAAATCACCTTGTTGAGGGTGCGCTGAGCGAGTGCATCTTGTGGCGAAATTTTTCTGGTAATTTCACTCGTTCAGTTCTTCAATAAGAATAAGTTGGCCTATTCAAGGACTCTCCGCGTCAACTTTCTTCTGAATAGACCGTGGGCGCAACCTTCCATGCCTCAAGGTGTTCGGGGAAATTGATCTCGCGCCATGCACAGTACCTTTCCGCGGAAATCTAGTTGCTAATTTTATAATAGACAAAGCTGTATATTCGAGTACTACACAAATACTTAACATACAACTGTAAATGTTTCACCAGACGGGTTTGACTTCTTTTGTGGACCGAAACAGTGCCAACGAGATTGAACTAGTTCACTGTAAAGCAACACATGTGGAGTGATGGAAAATCGACGATATTGCGCGAACCTATTCGATAGAGAATTTAGGATGAATGCACGGGTGGTCTTGGGCTGCGATTACGTTTAGTCGACTTAAGGCACACGAATTTTCTGCGCGATATGCTTGTGTAATATCGAAGTTCATTTTCTGATAAGAAAAATTGCATATAGGGCTGCTTTCGTAAAAATAAAAAAAAGACGTGTGATGTTTTCGTTTTAATTCGAATTCCTCTGAAATTCGAAGATAGCACATCTTATCGAAGAATGTGTTGGGTAAAAATTTTGTAAAATTTTGACAATATTCATGAAAGATTCTCACCATTGTCCTTGTACGACTAATCTTGAAAGAGATGTTAGAGAATTTCCCTCGAAAATCCATATTTCAACTTATTTTAGCTTCATAACCTCAGTAGAACACATTTTATCGAAATTGTACACAGTGACTTTCTGTACGTCGTCAGAAACTGTCAGAAAATTTTCAGTGGCTTTTCTAATCACAAGGACGTGGAAGTAGCTCGGGACCGCCGCGAGTGACCATCTGTCTGGGTCTAAAACGACTATATAGGTCTCGTAAAAAACTCGTCGACTCTGCTGTTGTGGGTGTGATGGTGTACGAAGCACATGACATACATAATTGATGATACGCGGGTGGCATTTGAATTTGAAAAAAAGAGGGAGATTGGAAAATACATCGGAGGTAGCCACGCGATCTTTTGCGCTAATCTGATCACAAACAGACTAGCTTCGCAAACTGAAACCGATGCTTTCCCACCCCGACACGAACTCGCCCAAAACGCTGCTCACGTTGTATTTGCCGCTGAAGCAATCGGGAAATAATCAATTGGATGAATATTCAGCCAGTTGGTTGAATGAAATATTCGGCCGGTCTAGTTGAACGGTTCGACTAGTCTGGTTTAGAGTTTGGCCAGCCGGTTAAAATATTGATTGAAATTCGGCAGAAAATTTTTTTTTACAGTGTCATAGGTATCGATCTGAAAGCATACATACAATCGATCAACGTGTGTCGAGAAACTATCGTGATCGAATGCTGGCGGTGGATAATCAAATTTAATACCTTTGATATTCTCGCGTGTCACGAATGAAGATCGGAAAAGTAAAGATATAAAAATGCCAGATTGTTCATCCAGTTGTAATTGTATGCAAATCTAGCGTATATGTGAGATAGACGGGGAAAGGGAAGAATCACAAGAAAAAAGGGGAAAAAGGTAGGAGAAATATCTGATATAGGAAGAGAAAAGGAACTGCTGCGAAGAGGAGATGGTAGGATGGGGAGCGAGTGCCCCTCCACGCTCGAAGGAGAGAGGAGAAGGGCAAAACTCACGCGTCACAAGGAGAGAACGGCGCGCGGCACGCGCCAGTTTACATCCAACCGCTCGATAGATCGGACGCAAGGTGAATACCCAAGCCTTATTGCGGAGTTAATAACGGTTGTTGTTTCGTGTGTCTTTCAATCGGCGATTGATTGCTCTCATTGAACTAGAATTGATCGTGCGTGAGCGATCTATGGTTGGGAATTGTTGTTGGGAAATTGTGAATTGGTGAACACGCATCAACCTCTTGGAGTGGCGGTAACGATTGACAACAACTGGCACACTTGCGCGGATAGACGTTGATGCCGTGGACCTGGTCTGCGATGGCGGATTGATTGGTACCTGCGCTCGAAAACATCAACTATATCCAGCCAACTGTACATCCGCGCAACGGTGGTATAAGCAATCACCATCAAATGCGTCGTGCCCATTGACTGGCCAAACGATCGGACACACCGCGCACTCGTTCGTCAGCAGCGATCTCACCTTCGAGCTGCAACTAATCGACAAAATAAACTGACCAAGGTGAGCAGAAATCAAATTCAAAAAAAAAAAAATTTTTTTTTTTTACGAAATTGAACTGAATACGGAATGATTACGAATCTTAGCTGTAAAAGATTTTGGTAGTGGGAAGTTGACTATTGCAATTCTATTGAAACAAACATAGAATACCATCAATTAATCACAGGTTCACATTCAGAAATCTTGATTTTTCCATGAGAGTAGAATGCAGATAAAATACTTGAAATAAACGCGGAGATTAAAACAGATTCGTTTCGAAACAATGAAAAACGCGGTACGGATTTGAAATGTCGGCTCCGAAAAATATACAAGGGAAGAAGAAACGCGGCGAACCATCGCGATGAGTAATGGAATTTAAAGAGAAAAACTATTTCCGAGTGAAAAAATATGACGAAAACCAATGCAATGAAAATAAGATTATTTGGAAATTAATTTCAATCCAGAAGTTACATAAGACAATGAGACCAACGCAATATATATTCATAGATGTCTGGTTTTAAAACGTAACGGGAATGAAATTGAGTTGAAATAGAACAAGACGTGTAGTGGTTGTGATTTATGATGTGATGGTCAAAGAGGTGAATACGTGCAATGTAGTTAGAAAGTGATGGGAACGGAAGGAAGCGCGACGTGGTAGACAAAGACACGGTACGGAAAATGTTTTGAGCTGATCCCGAGACGATAAGGTGTACGAAAACAGAGCAAACAGGAAATGTATAGGACGGTGCGCAACTATATCGATGAGTAGGGTTTTACGAGTTGAACAAAGGGAAACGCAAATCGACACGAGACAATTGAAGTTCGCTGAAAATTTATACCAACGCATAGAATTCCGATTTTAAATTTTGGAACTTGGGGAAAATGGTCAGCTTCTATCAATTATAAATTTGGAGAATTAGCTATAGAGGCAGGAACTCAATTCCCTTGTTTTAAAATAGCACATTCAAAATTTTTTTTTAATTATATTAAATGATGGGTTCTTGAGAGTTGCAACAATAATGAAATCAATTAAATTGCAAAACTGATTTATTAATTATCATGATTATCATCACAGATGTCAAGAAACGTTGCACGCCGAGGTAGACGACCATCTGGATTGATGCAAGACGACGATCCGGATGAGGACATCGGACAACGGCCATTTCAACTTAATCACGTTCGCCACGTAGAGAACCAACCTGGCTTCGAGATAAGAAGACAACAAGACGACGAATGTGCACCAGTATCACCAGCTATAGCTGACTCGCCAGACTCTCCGGATCCGGATTCATCAAACATCGAGAGTACTGACGGCTCATCGTCGGAGTCGGGCGACATTCCAGCAATGCCCAGGGCGATACCGATTGATGATCTGAGACCGAGAGATCAGGTGGTCCCAGACCTTGAGCAGCAGAATGCCGACCAGCAATTGGAGAATCAGCTCCAGAATAACGAGGGAATCGGAGACGATGTGCAGCTACAACCACCGAGAGAGGATGCTATACCGGAAGAAAGAAACGACCAACAAGAACAAGGAGTAGAAAGACAAAGAGGATTTGATGAGAGGATGGAAAAAATTAGAGAAAGAGCGTGGAGAGGAGCGGTGGAAGCTGCACTTGGCGGAGACCCACCCCACGTGGTGATCCAAAGGCAAATTGAGGAGGAAAATAGAAGAGCAGAAGCTGAAGAACAACGAGAGCGAGAGGAGAGAGGACGAGAGGAAAGGAGACAAGAGGAGAGAAGACGAGAGGAACAAATTCGCGAGAGAATCTTGCGATGGCAAGGACTGCAAAACGAGAGGAGGAGGAGAGAAGGACCACACATAAACAGGAACCATAATAGAGTGATCCGCATCGAGGCACAACGAGGACCAAGAGTCCTAGCACCACCGGCCCCAGGACTAATGGCTGGTGTGGTCCCTTTCGCCAACTTACTAGTACCTCGAAATGAAGGAGAACTGGATTTCTTCGAGGCAATAGACGCAAACCAGTTTTTAGCAGTGAATGGTCAGCAGGGGCCGACGATACTGCACGTAAATGGACTGTGTACTGTTGCCCCGGATGGGAGCACCTGGAGATGTCTGAGGTGTGTCAGGAATGGAACCAAAAACGGCTTCAGAGGCTGGGAAGGATGGTGGATGCACCACTTGCATCTGACTGGATTGGAAGCGAGAATTAGGATGATGCGATGCCCAGGGTGTCATGAACTCGCATTTACATATCACAGCAGACACAGCTGCCAAGCCTGCCTCGAAGTATACTTCGCACATCGTAGTGAGCTGCTTCTTGGTGTCGTCTTCGAGGCCATGATCGGGAGAGTGATCATGGGCCAACGCAACAACAGTGGTCACCCGAACTATAGAACGAGAAATAACGTTCTACATAATATAACCTTGACAGTTGATAGTAAAATCATTCAAATCTACGGATTTTGTTTTTCTTTGGTATTACTTCGTAAAAACTTGAACTCTGCAAGTTACATGATAATAACTAATCGAGAACGATTACACATAGTTTTATTGAATCGGAAAATATCACAAATTGAATCAACAATTAACTCAAATTAAAATTTTGGAGTGCCAGTTCAAGAAAAACAGATAATGTAAATTTTCAACATTCGTACAAATTCAAACAATTTTGAAATATTTTACCTCACAAATCAGAAAAGGTCAAGGTTATTTCTTGAGTTGAATATAAGTTCGTAGGTTGATATTTCACCTAACACATATAAGGATAGATTCTATTTTGTAAGGACGTTTATTGGATTCCATTTGACACAACATTGAGTATATTTTATTTTTGGGACTTCTCGAATTGATTTTATTTTGAGTTCGTACAAGGATTGGTTTTATTTTTGCGAGAAGTCGCCTTGATTTTATTTTGTACAACGTCCAGTAGATCCCTATTTTACAAGGAGATTAGAACTTATTTGTATCAAGTTCGATTTTAGTTCTTTCAAGGAGTAGAGATTTTAATTGCCCAAATATCAACCCAGGTTTGATTTTTTTTCTAAGACTTTCAAACTCGGATTTCAAATGTTGAATCTTGAGCTGAATTTTATCATACAAACTTTGGGGTCAAATCCTATGTGCCAAACCTCTATTTAGATTGAACGTGTGAAGGTTCTAGAATCTGGATTTTTGATAACATTCGACATAAATTAATGTACGATTAGAGTGCTCCATTAAGGAGCCGATAATCATGAGCTCCAGGAGAGAGCGAGAACATTCATACGTAAATATTAAATAAGTATTTTATCAACTGATAATTGGGTTCATTGTGATCATTTTAACGACTAATTCGCTGAAATGACTCTGGCTTACAAATTAAATTATTTTCGTTTCAGACTAATTTAAAATGAATGTAGTATTTAAGATTCAAATAGAAACGTGAGCATGAAAAAACAATATTTTGGACTCGCAAATATGTGAACGTCATTGTATTCATATGGATATGTTTTTGAATAAATCCAAATGATAACATGAAATTGTTGATAATTAATACGATACCATCTTTTACATGAATTCTGTTTAATCTGTTTTCGTTCAATATTTAGACATAAAATCACTTCTAGAATTGCAATTGGATATTATGAAACCTTCGAGCACGAATTTTTCATATCATAGAAAGAAACATAAAATCAAAATACGTAATTGGAAAAGAGGATAATTTATTTGATATAACTAATAAACTCACTACATTTTGGAGAGAGAATATTGACTCGAGACATAAAATGGAGCCTTAGCAAGATGAACGAGTGGCGAGACTGACGCTATGCCACGAGTTCAGATGATTCATGATCGCGTCAAGTAGGTGGAACAGAGGCCGCCACCTCTCGCTGCATTGAATTTCGACGTGTTACCATCCGATAGGCGGGACTATTTGAACAACGTACTGGCAGTACCAGAAGATGATTCATGAGCGTAATATTTGAGCATTCAAGATATCATAAATGTTTGAAATAGCAAGGATCGATGATGAATTGCAATAAGATCGAGTTTTCCGGAGGAAATTGTGCCGTGATTAACAAAATTTTGAAACTACCCGCAATTCGTCGAGGTATAATTGATCAATATTGAGAAGTGGCAGCGATGTATACATATCGACATCGCACAGCTAAAATTGCGATACGTATGTGTAAAAAAGATGCCATACAAAATTCGAATATTTCGTTTTAGATCAAAACTTGAGATAGTGGATGCGATATTGATTTTGAGGGCAAAATGAAAATGTAATTCAACGAATTACATTTTCGCATGAGGGGGGGGGGGCTGTTATATTCTATATCCATTAGTATAAGAACTCCCGCTGACCCTGCCAGATGACCACCACGTGAACCACATGCCAAGCCGCGCATACTGGGGAATACTGCCAGATCTTTATTTTCAGGTACTCAACAGGAACATGGAACAAGCGGAAGGCTAGAACACGGACGTTGTGTCGAAGTAAAGTAAAGGAAAGGCAAAGCGCGCGATAAACCAGAGCTTTGAACATGGTTTTCTCCTTGGGGGGATGCCAGGGTCAAATTTGTCAATTGTGATCTTCAAAAGTGGATTGTGGAGGCTGCGTGCACTCAATCCACTCGTTCCCTTCTTAAATGATAGATCTGAAGCCGTAGCACTAGGGCTCCTTGAGAGCACCTCTTTGATATATCTCGTAGATTCTATGTAAAAAATTTAATAAGTGATGATTTGGAGTGTCGGTAAAAGTTGACTTGCCCTTAGGGCATGCCCTTAAGAGTTTTTCCTGTTCACAGGTTATGCCTTGCAAATGCAAAAGCTCTGCAATCGTATATACCTCACGGCCGTTATCAAACAAACAACTAAAAACTAAACTATGTCTATACAAGCGCTGCAATAAAAATCGAATAATAAATAACCAATGATTAAACAATTATCGACTGGAAGCAGGCACCGCGTAATACCCGGGGTCATCCTACGTGGACGATTAAAACAAACATCCTGTCCGTTAAATTCTGGGAAAACAGGAAACGCCAATCATTCACATACGCATCCGGCACCTCCCTATTCTACATCCGGCACCGCATAAGAGGAAATAAAACGGACGGCCGCGGTTCTGGGAAGCTCCACATCCGCTCTAAGTTCTCACGACCAGACCGGATGTAACATCCGGTCAGGGCTCTTGCTGACGGCTAGGATGTGAAGGTTCTCGGAATTCCAGTAACGCTTCGCCGGGCGGATATCCGCTTACACAAGCTCACACGGTGAGAGCGGAAGTGGGCTTTCGGCGGATCATATGTCTGCACAAACAGGAAGAGAAACCTCCTGTAGATAAAATCTCCTAGATAACTCGATTCTTCGCCGGACGCGCTTCCTGGGGGTAAATCCTTCGGATTTCTAGCCAATCGCGGGACATCCGGGGCGTTACGTTCTCAACCAAACCAATCAGAAGCTTTGCCTTGCCTCTCCCGTAAATGAAAACTGAGGAGGGATACCAATTTGGATGATCAAGCCAGCATATATAAGGAGCTGCCAATCCAGGACTTGCCACTTGACTGCTTGGCATCAGATCGAACGCATCTCTCACTATCAGAGAAAACTAGTTTCTGTAGGCTCAGCGGATCAATAAATCCATCAGTTCAATTTCATCTACATTCAGTCTTTTGATTTCTTCACCTGTACTCCTTTGGCTTCCACGCCTTAGACTCAATCGACCCAGGTATTTGATTATTGCCGCCAGCAGAATTGCGGCTGCGCAGTAGTAAGTACACATACTCTGTGCGTAACAGCAGCCACCGTCAAAAATTTTGGACCCTGCCGTAAGGTGTCGCATAAGGCGCTCGATAAGGAGTTTGGTAAGGGATCGACTATAAATTCCAACCCTTATCTCCTTTCCACCATGGGCATTCATACCTATGAATCGCAGCGTTATGCTACGGCGCATCCATACTGCGCCATCCACACCTAGCGAGGTATGCATACCTGGCCGGGTATGCATACCCAGCACGGTATGTACCCGCCTCTGGCATACTCAGAGACGTCATACTGATCAGTAGAATCAGTAATGATCAGTAATAGGAGTGCCCAGTTTAGATTGTTTGTAAGCTTCTGACAATTCCGTGCATTCTTGTTACTTAGAATCGTTTAATTATTGTTCAACAACCCATCATTCAATGATGGATCCTGCACTACTCAGAGAACATGAAGCCTTCAAGAAAAGAGCTGCTCTTCAGCCAAGGTAGATTACTCTTTCAGAGCATATTCTACCCTACTGAAATATGACCCAAATGTTACACATAACTATTACATCTTCTCATAAACTTTTAACTATGAGAGATGTAGAACATTAGTCTGATACCTTCAATTGGAACATGTGGTCCTACGATACTTCTCTTGTTACTCAATTAGTGAATCATGTGATTTGTTGTGGAAAGCTATCTCCAAGTGAGAGTTTTAATTAATCCAAGCAATATCCTCATCATACCATCTGAGGAAATGTGCCTTGAATTTAAGAAACTCTTGATGAAGACTAGGTTTAGAAGTGGTCACACCATATAAAGACATTGCTGATGTACAGGAATATTTCATCTACTATATCACAATGTTTAACTGAGTCAAACCCATTTCCTACTTCAGCATCGTGATGTAAGACCTGCAAAGTTGAAACCATCCCATGCTCCTTGCCATAAAAAAAGAATTTTGCTCATTGCAAGTCACACACGCTCAGCCTATTACGGATTGTATGAAGTTGCTCTTTGCTTGGGTGAAAAATAGCACATGCATTGTGGGAAGATGATTATCATTCCCTGTCAATTTCTCATCATTATTGGTTCTTTCTTCACTGGGAATATCTCTAGAGATGAGGGTGGCTCAATTTTGTTGCATAGTTGCACATTATGCTATCAACTCTTATGATCCTGCACCACCAACACTATGACTTCAGCATAGTGTCGTATCGATTTCCATTGTGAGACTGCATTGAGGGAGTCAAACTTATTAGATCTTAACTCAATAGATTACTTTTATATGGAAATTTTCATGTAACACTCGTATCAAAACTGCAGTGTATATCATGTAAAGGAGATATCAATGCACTACCCCAATTCTGTTCCATTATTAAAACTCCCAGGCTCTTTGCCTTGAGAATTTCAAGTATTAAGATATGATTATGAAAATCATGGTGATACACTTTATACTTCAAACAATTTTCATTCTCAAATAGGTTGCAATGTATCAATACTCACAATTATCAATCAACTTTGATGATAAGAGGTAAAAATCAGTGTTTCAGTCAGTACCAGGAAACAGTTCTTGGGCATTGGTACTCAAGTTGGAATGAAAAGTTGTGTCTAATACCATGATTTTCTTCATCAATCCAACAACTCTGAAAATTATAATTATCATTGAAAACAAGTCTTACTGTAATATTTGATCGTTACTTCAATTCTGTTGCTAAAATTTGAGATTTAACTGTGAACTTGATTTTTAGTGTGGAAAAAAAGAAACGAGAACCCGAAAAAGAAAGTGTCAAAGATGAAGCGCCAAAAAAGAAGTCGAAACCATCTTCTGTGTCATCAGGGCCAAGACTCAATATTCACACTTACAAATCGATGACAGGCAGTTCACAAGTTAGATTTGGAATACTGACGAAAATTGTCCAGCACATGAAAGCAAGGCATCAAGAAGAGGAAGATCACCCTTTGACTTTGGAAGAAATTCTTGATGAAACAAATCAGCTTGACATCAGTGCAAGAGTAAGATATCATACTGGTACCATGGCTACAAAAATAAATTTTGAGCATTACATGTGTGGCTGAATGAGTACCAGTTTTGTTGAATTTGTGTGTCACTTCTTTACTAACATTTGTCATATTTTACAGGACAAACAATGGCTTCAAATGGAATCTTTACCTCAAAATCCAAAGATAGAAGTAGTTGACGGCTTAAAATATCGTTTCAAAGCTGTGTACAATATAAAAGATAAGAAGGGCTTATTGAGATTATTGAAAAAACATGATCTGAAGGGTTGGGGTGGCATCATGCTGGAAGATATTCAAGAGAGCTTGCCAAATTCTGAGAAACATCTGAAGGTAATCTAAAACTTGATGATCTTCAACTAAAATCCCAGACAGCCTTTACCTCTAAGTATTAGTCATTGATACATAATGCGCGGTGTGGTCTCGGTTGGAATTAGAAATGTCATATTCGAATTTTCCTCAATCCAGCACGCTGCATCGGAACTTTTATACATAACACGAGCTCAAGACAAGAAAAAAGTGGTCTTCTTCAACGACAGAACCGCACAATTTCCAGTCGACGAGGAGTTCCAGAAACTGTGGCGAGCTGTTGCTGTAGATGCGATGGATGATGCAAAAATCGATGAGTATCTTGAAAAACAAGGAATCAGATCCATGCAAGATCATGGTATCAAAAAATCTCTTCCAATCAAGAGAAAGAAACCGAACAAGAGGAAACAATTGAAAAGACCCAGAGACAATGAGCACTTAGCAGATGTTCTTGAGACATATGACGAAAATAAGTGAGCTTTCGCAAGTAATCAGGTGAAAATAAGTCGCTAATTGAATAGTCGTACGACTATTGTACATATTGTAAATTTTTGCAACAAATATTGTTTCCAAAACAGAAAATTATCGATCTGGTGTTTCCCCATTTGGAGTAAAACGTCTGCATCAACATTTAATGAAGGCCTTGTGAAAAGTGTCTTAATCTCCTCGAGCTTTAGTATAATTCTATATTATCTCTCTTAGGCTATTGATGAAAAACAATACTTCCAATCCTATCCAGGCCACTGTATCTCATTCATCTTATTGAGATATCTGATGACGTGATCACTCATAAATATTCTGTTCATAGCAATTTATAATCGTGAATCCTCGTACTCATAACTTTATTTTAACCAATTTTTGATATTTGCGAATGTGTGCAGAGTTTCAAAATCCAAATATATAGATCGTAGGTCTTTCAAGTCGCGCACTTCTTTTTATCCTTCAATTTTGACAACTGTACTTCGAGACCTCAATCAAATTATAGATTCTGTGATGATATCCCCTTTTGCATGGAAACATCGTGTTTCCGTCGGCTTATGCAGATGGATAAACGCTGTTTCTGTGGTCAGGCGATGAGATGTCTTCTGTACTTCGTGCAAAAAACAATCTTCCGCAACTCGGTACATGATATATGTAAGTGAAACATAAGTGGAAATGATAACCGTTGTATGAGGGATGGACTAAAATGTTTGTGGCTCTAGTTGTGAATAATAGCTTCCTCGCACTTCTCAAATTCGTACTTCAGATTCAGTTTCATCCCAATAAAAGCTGATTCATGGCAAAAAATCTAATGTGTTTTAGTATTGAGATGAACCATTATCGTAATGAAAACTATGGTAATAGTGATAGTAGTTTTTCGTCCTTGAAAAATAACGGTGAGGGTGTTTTTCGTCGATCTTTAAGGACTGCAGAATTATGGTGTTCAGCAGTGGACTGGATGCTGAACACATAGATTTGTAATTTCTCTTCATCTAAATTTTGAATGAATTTCGATATATTTCACAAAAAATACACAGTATTCGTCGTATTCCAAATGACTGATGCGTCATCTACTCATACAACTAATACCTAATTTTCTAAATCAACACAAAACCCTCATCATTTCTCTTATTCCATATAAATGAGAGGGATACAGAATTGTAGAAATCATGGAACCAAGGATAAGGCACTGAAACTCGTTCATCTCGTCAAAACTTTTCGAATGTTTGTTCTCAATAGCTTTCCGATCACGCGTATACACGAAACTCAGCCGGCAGCTATTCATATTCGTAATTGTCAATCTCTTGGCAAAGCAGAATCACTCATTCCTCTGGAATAGACCTTTGTGGATTTGCCCCCGAGCATCCGGTCCAGTAGCGATCGCTTATTTCTTCGCCTTGCAGCAAGGACTTCTCTACATAATTCATGAAATGATTCGGCTACTTGGGCTACCTGCTATTAGAAGTATTTGTATCAAATTTCTTCAGTAGAGAAAATCCTACACAACTTGATTGGAATAATCAGATTTCTAATCATTAACTTGAAGTGAGTCATCAAGAGTCCTGTATGATTTTGGATTTTTCGTAAGTAGGCAGTTTTTTCAGTTAAAATTGAATCTGAGTGATTATTGGACAACGTAAGTATTAGCAATAAATGATGATACATCATCAATTTTCGTTCAAATCAAGTCAACAACACATTTTACATTTGCTACACTCGTGGTTACGACGAGTATTTCTTAGTAACAAGATTTTTTTTCAATTACATAATCATTTACTGGTATCATTCCGAAACTTTAACCCGAATGAATAGAGCAGCCAATCATAAAATATCATTGGCAATTCATCTACATTAGGGTGTCCGTTATTTCCCAAGTTGGACGCAAGGCTTAGGTCGCCCCCTAGATCGTCTTGTTATCACCAAAAAATGATATCCCAACCGCGACCGGTGCAAAAATCGACCTTTAAACCGTGCCTCTAGAGTCAGGGGCTTTTCCATACGGATAGTCCAGCGTAGCTTTTTTGAGGTGCTCGGACACTCGTAGATATTGGCCACCAACATCTCAATACGAGTCTAAACGGGATCGAAGGTACTGTTCCCGACGTGAAATTTCATGCTGTATTCGAATTCATTGTTAGTTTTAACCTAAATGAGTCACCAGACTAGTTATTTGATGCTTTTCAAGGAGAAAATGGACTTCTCTACGCAAAAACGCCCTCATTTTTGTTGTTTCCGACCTCCTGAGAGCTAGGGGTGTTTTGGATTGATCATGTTCCACGTGAAATTGAATGCAGGATTTGAATTGGTTGTTGGTTTTAACCTAGGGGAGTCACCAGACTAGCTGATTAATGTTTTTTTGAGGAGTTAGAAGTGTTTTCCACGCAAAAAAGGTCCCATTATACCATCTGAGAGCTACGGATATCTCACAACAATTATCTATTACGTGAAATTGTACGCTCAATCGATATTCGTTGTTATTTTGCTCTTAGAAAAGTCTCCAGACTAGCTAATTGATGATTTTTGAGGAAAGAACGGATTTTCCCGCGCGTAAAACCCCACCTTACTGGTATTCCTGACCTCTTCAGAGCTACCGACATCTCATAAGGATCATCTCTCAAGTAATAATTGTATGCTGGATTCAAATTCATTGTTAATTCAAGTCTAGAAAAGTTACTAGAGCAGCGAGTTGATGATTTTCGAGGAGAAAATGCATTTTTCCGCCTAGAAATCCTCATGTTACCGCAATTCTCGGCCCCTTAAGTGCTAGAGTCGTCTCAACCATCTCTTTTCCAACATGAAATTGTACTCTAGATTCAAATCTATTATCAGTTTCCTCTCGGAGAGGCGACCAGATATGCTAATCAATGTCCTCTCACGCAAAAATGGAATTTTCCGTATTGGAAATACAAAATAGGCACTGTCCGCAGACAACTGACAGTAACGGGTGGCTTGAGGTGACTTTCACCTAAGTCAATTTCTTTCTTGACCATCTTCAATTGAAGAAGTAAATTTCAAGGACTTGCTTATTTGTGGGTAACTTCCCTGCTGCAAAAGTTCGATTGGATTCGATTGAAATACATCCAATCGTTCTGAATCTAGAATCTTATGATGAATTTGGAACATGACTTTCAGAATTGAGGAAGATTGGAGTTCAATAACGATCAATGATGTTGATCATGATTCGAACAGTATAGACCAATCTTCACCAATGCAGACTTTTCGCATTGAAAGTGAGATTGCCAATCAATCTCAATACTTACTACCAGTATTCGGAAGTCGTTGTTCTATCTGTATGAATGCTGATTCCCTTGATGGGATATCGCGATTCCAATCTGTGTCAATGCCAATAAAAAAGCATTGACATGCTATGGGTCCTATCTACTTGAATCGATTTCAACACTGTTTTTCAGTAATGGAAACATCGAGATCTCAATCCGCCTCAGTCGACCTCAATACTGACTGGGAGCATTGGAGACCTTAAATCCTATTTATCTGAATCGATTTGCATGCTGGATATTAATATTGGAGATTCGAGATCCTATCTGCCTCAATCGATTACAATACTGATTTTCAGTATTGGGAACATCGAGATCTCAATCCGCCTCAATCGACCTTAATACTGAGTGGAAGTATTGGAGTACTCATATCCTATTTATCTGAATCGATTTGAATGCTGGATATTAATATTGGAGATTCGAGATCCTATCTGCCTCAATCGATTCCAATACTGATTTTCAGTATTGGGAACATCGAGAACTCAATCCGCCTCAATCGACCTCAATACTGACTTTCAGTCATTATTACAAATCAGCGTCTTACATATACATCACTCACATTAAAGCTAAGGTTTCAATACAATCCAATACTTATTTCAATCATGATCGCATTAACATATCATCGCATTACATAACTAAACGCTATTTGGAGGTTCTGTCACTCATCAGTCTTATATAGGAACAGGAGAGATGGTTCGTCGCTTGCGAGAAAGCAATCCCATAATATTTGGATGCAAACTGAGATGGTCATCAAAATGCCGCCTAGCGTCAGCCACTCGAATTCTATCGGCCTCAATCAATTCCAATACTAACTTTCAGGAATGGGAAGTTCAATAACTCACATTACGTCAATCGGTCCCAATACTGACTATGAGCATTGACGAGTTTATTTATCGTCCTTAATCAATTTGAATGCTGAATATCAGTATTGGGGACTTGAAATCCTATCTGCCCAGTCGAATCCAGTACTGTTTTCAAGTATTGGGAATATCGAGATCTCAACCCGCTCCAATCGATCCCGATACTGACTATGAGCATTGATGAGTTTGATCATCGTCCTTGATCTATTTGAATGCTGAATATCAGTATTGAGGACTTGAAATCCTATCTGCCCCAATCGACTTCGGGAATAATTTCCAGTATTGGGAACATCGAGTTTTCAACCCACATTAATCCATCTCAATACTGACTGTGAGTATTGGAGCCCTTATATCCTAATAACCTGAATCGATTTGAGTACTGTCTCTCAGTATTGGGTAGATCGCTATCTCAATCCACTTCAATCGATCTCAATACTGAAAGTAAGCATTAGAAACCTTATATCCCATCTACTTGAATCGATTTGGATGCTGGATATCAATATTGAGGACTTGAAATCCTATCTGCCCCCAATCGATTCCAAGACTGTTCAGTATTGGAAACATCGGGTTCTCAATCCGCTTCAATCGATTTCAATACTGATTTTCAGCATTGCAGATCTTATATCAAATTTACACGAATCGAATTGAATGCTGAATATCAGTATTGGGAACTTGGAATCCTATCTGCCCTAATCGATTCCAGTACTGTATTTCAGTATTGGGAATATCAGGATCTCATTACGCTTCAATCGATCTCAATACTGATGTTCAGCATTGCAAACCTCATATTATATTTACCTGAATTGGATTGAATGCTAAATATCAGTATTGAGGGCTTGGAATCCTATCTGCCCCAATCTGTTCCAGTAGTGTTTTTCAGAAAAGGCAACTCCGAGAGCTCGATCAGCTTCGATAGATTTCAATACTGATTTTCAGCATTGCAGACCTTATATGATATTTACCTGAATCGAATTGGATGTTGAATATCAGTAATGAGGACTTGGAACCCTATCCGCCTCAATCATTCCCAGTACTGTATTTCAGTATTGGGAATGTCGGGATCTCAATACGCTTTGATCGATCTCAATACTGATGTTCAGCATTGCAGACCTCATATCATATTTACTTGAATCGATTCGAATGCTGTGTATCAGATTGGGAATGGGAAGTTCTATCTGCCTCAATAGATCCAAATACTGACCTCTTACATTGGATACCGTATATTCTATCTACGTCAATATACCTGAATGATGATGGTTAGTATTGAGGACTTGAAATCCTATTTGCCCCGATCGATTCCAGTACCGTCTTCCAGTATTGCGACCATCGAGATCTCAATCCGCCCCAATCGGTTTCAATACTGATTCTCAGCATTGCAGACCTTATAACCCGTTCACCTCACCAATAGCAAAACTCATCTTGAGGCCGTTCCAATTCTGCCACGCAGTATTGAATTCGATTCAAATATATGAAATCAGGAAGAGTTCAATACTGATAGTGGGTAATGAGAGGGATGGAATAACCATGCACCCACGATTCCAATTCGATTCTGTAGTATTCATCTCGATTGGTCAATCACGCAATGAGTGATTGGGTCATCATCGAAATCGACTGATGCAGTCGACTCAATGCTGCCTGGGAGGATTCAGACCGATAGCAAGCGATGGTCATTTTGAGAAAATCAATGAAAACGACGAGTTGAGCTTACTTTTTCGAGAGAAGATTGCATTCTCGAAATAGCCCAATCCGAGCCAGGGGATGAAATTTGATTTCGAACTTTCTTCAGCAATTTCAAAAAATGCAATTACGCCCTTTTCCGAATACAGGGTCAAATTTCGGTCCTTCTTCCTCACAAAAAGTGGAATCAAATCTTGAGATCAAGTCTAATCATCTCCAAATTTCTTGAGAGTGTTCCTGGGCATTTTTGGAAAGATATCTGATTGCTAGGGGTGGTTCGATTCATGCTCCATGGTTTTATGGCCACGGAAAGCTTCCATCAGTCGTGTGGGAATGACGAGGGATTTTTTTCACTAGGGAAGGGTAAAAACACTCACTTTGAAGTCAAAACAACATGTTTCCATCGTTATATTAGGTGAAAAACGTTTCCAGGCTCTGGAGAATTTTTATAAAATTTTTCCTCGGTAATTAGGCCCTTCTTCCAGATCCGCCCTCACTTACGCCCTGTTACAGAGTGATTAGGCCCTTTCGAATCTTTTTAGTCAGGTACTTAAGCCTTTTGGGCTGAGCAAAAAAGGAAGCCCTGCTTTTGAAATGATAACACAGCAGTTACGTCCTTTTAACATCTTATCATAGCAGTTATGCCCTTTTAACATTCTATCATTGCACTTACGCCTTTCATCTGCACAATGAAAGGGCGTAAGTGCAATGATAGAATGTTGGAAGGGCGTAACTGCTATGATGAGATGTTAAAAGGGCGTAACTGCTGTGATAAAATTTCAAAAGCAGGGCTTAATTTTTTGCTCAACCTAACAGGATTTGGAAAAAGGGTTTAAGTACCTTACTAGAAAGATTCAAAAGAGCGTAATTACTCCGTAACAGGGCGTAAGTGGGGGCGGGTCTGGAAAAAGGGCCTAATAACCGAGGAAAAATTCTATAAAAATTCTCCTGGAGCCTGAGCGCTTTTTCACCTAATAAAACGATGAAAACATGTTGTTTTGACTTCAAATTGAGTGTTTTTACCCTTCCCTAGTGGAAAAAATTCCTCGTCATTTTCACACGACTGATGGAAGCTTTTCGTGGCCATAGAACCGTGGAGCATGAATCGAACCACCCCCTAGCAATCAGATACAGGCAGCCCCCGCTATTCGCGGTATCTGATTTGTGGCATTCCTCGGTATTTGCGGTGCCCTGACTCGCTTATTCGTGGTTTGGATCTGGATCTTCGAGATAAGTTAGCTTATGAAACGTGAATTTTCGATGGATTCCATCCGAATGTGTTCTCCCAAACCAAATTTGTGATTGAGTGTTCACCATTTCGAGGGTGTTGATATTGTTATTGTTTCCCAAAACTGATTAATTCGTTATACGACACAGTTATCAGTGTACCTGTGTACTATCTGAATTCTACTCATGGCATCGTGCGTAGAAAGAACGCATATTCGTCAGTTAAAAAACGTGACAATGAACTTTGAGGCTTCCGGAAGAATTGTCGAATTTGCTTGCTAGTAGAAAAAATGGCTGAAGTTCTTAGAACTACCCATGGCCACTCCCCAGAGAGTGTATGTTTGTTAATCTTGCTAGTGAGCTCTTCATCTGCACGCTCGTGAATAGATTTTCCCAACTGATTCCCGGGTGAATTTCAGTAGTTTTCCAATCGTATCATACTGTTACTCCGTATCTTCCACATATTGAGTCAACTTGCTGAGCCTCTTACATGAATTTGTTGATTGAAGATGATGTGTGCATTTTTTGCTTACTCACAGATCCACATATGTATACGTAACCCCCCTTTTCCCATGAGGCCAAGGTCCTGGTATTCGCGGTTTCGGTATTCGCGACATTTTCTTCATACACATTAACCGCGGATAGCGGGGGCCGCCTGTATCTTTCAAAACATGCCCAGGAACACTCTCAAAAAATTTGGAGACGATTGGACTTAATCGCGAGATTTAATTCCACTTTTTGTGAGGAAAGAAGGTCGAAATTCAACCCTGTATTCGGAGAAAGGGCGTAATTGCATTCTTTGAAATTGCTAAAAAGAGCTCAAAATCAAATTTAAACCCCGGCTCGGGTTTGGCTATTTCGAAAATGCTATTTTCTTCGATATAAGTCAAGTCAACTCGTCCAATTATGTCTGTAGTGGTTTTTATTAAGTTTTTATTGATTTCCTCAAAATGACCGTTTTGCAATTACGCCCTTTTTCCACCCACCCCCTCAATTATCTAGGTCCTCAGCGATCTCATCTGTATTGGTTCCTCACTGTGGAAAGTATTCCGATGCCGAGAATGAGTGGAAAACGGTTCGGCATAGAATTTTACTTTTCGGAAAATGATTTGATCAAGTCACGTTCGTGATGAATGATGGGCGAGTATTCGGATCATCTTGAATATATTCAACCTCAAGTGTTGCCTCAAGCCACCCGTTGCTGTCAGTTGTCTACGGACAGTGACAATTTTGTAGTTTCAATACGAGAAGTTACATTTTCGCGTGAGATGACATTGATGAGCTAATCAGTTGGCCTCTTCGAGGGTAAACTGATAATAGATTTGCATCTAGAGTACAATTTCATGTTGAAAAGGAGATTGTTGAGACGGCTCTAGCACTTAGGAGGTCGAGAATTGGGGTAACATGGGGACTTCCAGGCGGAAGAATGCATCTCCTCCTCGAAACTCATGAACGAGCTGCCCTGGTGATTTTTCTAGTGATTAATAATGAATTTGAATCCAGCATACAATTATTACGTTATAGATGATCCTTGTGACATGCCGGTAGCTCTCAGGAGGTCAGGAATCATAAATTCCATTTAAAAACGACAGATGAAAAATGGTGATGTCTCGAAATATGAAGTTTTCACCCACCAGGAGGCCCCAAAAAAATTTCGGAGACGCCTGCGGAGCTATTCCTGTTTCGCTTTTTGATTCTACCGAAGCATCAAGATCGTGATCTTTTTCTACTAAATTGAATATATCTCGAGTTTGGCTCAAGATAATGCAACGCGGTTCGCACCACTCAAAAGACCCTAAAAAATCCTATCGAAAATTACCTTGAAAATTCTTTTTCAGCTTTTTCAGACCCTGATCAGGCAAAATCCGGAAAAATCAGGCAAACCTAATTTCTTATCAGCCCGAAGTTGATATTTCATGGTGTTATGCGTTTTTGGTCAATTTTCTGATTGTTTATTCTCCGACCAATCAGAAAACAGAGATTCCTGCGCATGCGCGTGGTTCGCCGGATTTTCTAAGTAGTTTTAATCAAAAGCTGAAGAAATTCCCTTTAAAATGACCTAGTGCAGAAGGCCATTTGATCGACTCGAACTGAAGATACACTTAGACTTCGAGATCATTAACGCAACTAACAGCATGGATGAAAGAGAAGGTGTCAAGGCTCTGGTTCACGATAGATAGGTCATCTCGCTCTGGCCATCCTTCTTTTTCAATCAAGTTGCCGTAGTTCCTGACTAGGAACATGGAATTGACTTTTGCAAGGGGTCATCTCCAAGAAAATTCCCTCAGCTTTCGATTGAAACTACTTAAAAATTCGGCAAACCACGTGCATGCGCAGAAATATATATTTTCTGATTGGTTGGAGGATGGAAAATCAGAAAATTGACCGAAAAATGCATATCACCGTGAAAAAACAACTTCGGACTAGTTCCATCGCAAAGATCGTGCAATTTTGCATGAGAAATCATATTTTTGAGAAATTAAAAGAAATGCTGTTTGAGATAATCAGGTTTGCCTGATTTTTCCGGATTTTGCCTGATCAGGGCCTGAAAGAGCTGGACGAAAATTTTTGAGGTCATTTTCGATAGGTTCTTTCAAGATCTTCCGAATGGTGCAAACCGCGTTGCATTATCTTGACCCAAACTCGAGATAGATTCAATTTAGTAATAAAGGATCATGATTTTTATGCTTCGGTGGAATCAAAAAGCGAAATAGAAATAGCTCCGCAGGCGTCTCGGAAATTTTTTGGGACCACCCGGTGGGTAGAAACTCCATATTTTGGACGACAGAATCGAATCAAAACTACGAGATACCTATCCGAGACCTCACTATTTTCCATGTGTCGTTTTTAAACGGAATCCATCAAATACCATTGAGGTGGGGTTTACCACGCGGGAGAATCCATTCTTTCCTCGAAAATCATGAATTAGCTAGTCTGGCGACTCTTCTAGGAGGAAAATGACAATGATTATCGATTGAACGTACAATTTCACGTGAGAGATGATTGTTCAAAGATATCCGTAGCTTTCAGGAAGTCGGAAACAGCTATAATGGGAGCTTTTTTGCGTGGAGAACACCTCTTACTTCTCGAAAAACATTAATCAGCTAGTCTTCTAGGCGAAAAAATGCATTTTCTCCTCGAAAGTCATCAACTCGCTGCTCTAGTAATTTTCCTAGACTGCAATTAACAATGAATTTAAATCCAGCATACAATTATTACTTGAGAGATGATCCTTATGAGATGTCGGTAGCTCTCAAGAGGTCAGAAATACCAGTAAGGTGGAGTTTGACGCGCGGGAAAATCCGTTCTTTCCTGGAAATCATCAATTAGCTAGTCTGGAGACTCTTCTAAGAGCAAAATAACAACGAATATCGATTGAGCGTACAATTTCACGTAATAGATGATTGTTGTAAGATATCCGTAGCTTTCAGATGGTATAATGGGACCTCTTTCGCGTGGAAAACACTTCTCACTCCTCAAAAAACATTAATCAGCTAGTCTGGTGACTCCCCTAGGTTAAAACCAACAACCAATTCAAATCCTGCTTACAATTTCACGTGGAACATGATCAATACAAAACACCTTTAGCTCTCAGGAGGTCGGAAACAACAAAAATGAGGGCGTTTTTGCGTAGAGAAGTCCATTTTCTCCTTGAAAAGCATCAAATAACTAGTCTGGTGACTCATTTAGGGTGAAACTAACAATGAATTCGAATACAGCATGAAATTACACGCCGGGAACAGTACCTTCGATCCCGTTTAGACTCGTATTGAGATGTTGGTGGCCAATAGCTACGAGTGTCCGAGCACCTCAAAAAAGCTACGCTGGACTATCCATATGGAAAGGCCCTTGACTCTAGAGGCACGGTTTAGAGGTCGATTTTTGCACCGGTAGCGGTTGGGATATCATTTTTTGGTGATAACAAGACGATCTAGGGGCCGACCTAAGCCTTGCGTCCAACTTGGGAAATAACGGACACCCTAATGGACTGGCTTACCACAGTAGTTGCACGTTCTGGTTTCATGGTTCTTGCTCTCTACTTTGAATACATTTGAACTCTATCTCTGTCCCTTATTGTTACCACTTTTCTCTCAAATTTCAAACGTCTTTATTTTATTCTTGACGTATTCTGTTGTCCAATCTTCTGGCTTAAGAACATCTACCAGATCACCTATGTGACTCATTGAACTAGGAAGTGTTTTCAGCATGTAACTCATCTTTCCTTCTTCTTGAACTTTTGCACCAGCTTCTTTCAATTCATTTATCAGTTTTTCAAATTCTGTGAAAAAACTGTCTGATTCTTCAAAGTCTTTCAATTTCATATTTCCTAACCTGTTTCTCACGCAAATTTGCATCGCCGTTGACTCCTCCAAATGAAGCTCGTTAAATTTCTTTGTAAGGTCAGAAGCCAATTCTTTGTCTTTCACAAATTCCATTTGCTCATTTGATATTGCTGCATATATGTAGTTCATTGCTCTCAAATTCATGTCATCCCAGTCTCCTTCTTTGTCTGCCAGCAATCTCGCTCTCCTCGCCACCTCATCACATTTTTTCATCTTCAAAAACAGCATGATTCTCTTCTTCCAACATGCATAATCTTTTCCATTAAATATTGGTATTTTAAAATCGTCCATCTTCTCTTCGTTTTCAATTACTTTTATAATTCGACAAGTTTCTTCTGATACTTCGACCTCACTCTCACTTTCAAAAATAATTCTCTTCAGTAACAATACCTTCGATGTAGTTTCTTCAAATACTTTTTCAATGGTGCTCCAATTTTTCACCATGCGGCCGTGCACGTGCTACCGGTATCTCTAACCTTTCCTTCGTGGCTGAGTTCGGAGCAAACACAATTTTCTTCAATATTCTCGCAACCAACGACCTGCTACCATGTTGATTTACTTGCGAGGGTCGAAGGGTTGATGAGGGGCACAAGACTGGGACCAAATACTTTCATAATAAATAAATGTGTATATTCAATTAACAACAATATAGAATGTTACATATTGCCGGCTTGGCTCTTCTAGCGCAAGTAGTTGCTCTGTCTCCTCTCTTCAGCTTCGCTATGCTGCGCGCACCACACTCATACATACACACATAAGTAGACTCATATTCTAGCCTGCAGGTGGTACCACGCATCAGCCACCGCTTCTGGCAGACGACACATATAGTCATACAAGATAAATTTACTCACAACCCAACAGAGATAGAGACATAGTCTCATGCAGTTTTTCAAAATCTACAAAGAAAGTCCTCACACATTTTTTAGTAAAAACGCGTCCTTCGAGCTGTAGAGCGAGAAAGTGGAAGAAATGTGATTTTTGACGGAATAACCTCTAATTTCTCGAACAGGTGAGTTTTATGGGAATAGAAAAGTACACATTCTTGTGCAATTCTACAAGATCCACAAAAAAGGTCTTCACACATTTTTCGTCAAAATGCGTTATGTTTGAACTGTAGAACGAGAATGTTTGAGAAGCGGCGAAAAAATAAGTTTTTTGGACTTTTTTCGAGGGCCCAAGTGCCGATTCTGATTCCAACTGAGGAGCATCCCAGCACTGCCCAGGAACATATCCGACAATTATCCCGTGGGTGCTCTGCATGATGAATTTAGACACAGTTGTAGAGACCCGTACTGCATCACGTGACTCTCGATTCCCCGTGGTGGGAAAGAGGTCCGCTATTGAGGCGGCGTGAGTTCGTTCTTTTCACCACCACGCGTTTCTATTTATTCTTCAAGAGGGATCCGAGCGGGTGTGCGGAGGAGACAAGATCGTCCGCTGCTCTGTCTGTACAGCTCCGACATAAGCTCGGTAGCTGCACGAACTTCACGTAACCGTGCCTCTATCCAATTCCAGGACGACCCCCGACTAAATTGATAGCAGTATCATCTGTTCATCAATGCAGAGTTCGATATATGTCAACCTCCGACTATTTTTCAACTCAAGCTTATCATAAGCCCCAACTGGGGGCCAACAAGCTAAGCCATGGTTTTGTGCTTCATATGGCAGTTGTCCCCATGGCAGAGTGGTTAGAATCGACGCTTCATTCTCGAATGCCGTGATCGCAGGTTCAAATCTCGTCCGAGAAATTTTTTTTCTACATCTCTCCCCTTCTCCATTCAAGGCTGCTCTGCCTCTTGGTAATGCATGATTGGTGTATTCCTTTGATTTTCTTCCAAATACAGACGTTTTCATAAGATGCCGACGTTCTTTGAAGATATTCCCTCTAGACTGATGATTTGTGTTCAGTGAGCTTAAACTAATATTATGACGAATTACTTGAAGTACAATCCACTCAATAGCGTAGATTTGTCCGAACCAAAAATGGTTTCAAATGGATAGATATGGATAATTCCGCCAACTCAAGATTTAGAGGAGAAGAAATTTTTTTAGGCACATTACCCAGCGATAAATCTTCTTGTTCCATGTGCCAAACGAAGTAATAAAACCCCTGAGTGCACGATTTTTATGATAGGGTCTTTCGAGAAATCCATATCTCGTCAATCAAACAATGCTGGAGAAAATATTTCCTCTACTCTTCTCTCACCTCATTTCTCAGCATGAAACCATGATTTGAAAGAATTTTAACCAAATGGAATCGAAGTGAAATTGGCTGAATTTTCAGAAAATGTGATTGAAAATGCCGTGGAATGAGATCCTGACGATGTCTGAGCTATTTTCTAGCGAAAAATCAATTTTAATACAGAAAAAAGATTCCCAACGTTTCACATTGCAATGAAAATAGCCGGTGGCTGTTTCAGAATCACGGAAAAGCTCATTTATGAACTCTCAATTTCGAGAACCCTACCCTTGTTGTGTCGAAATTGGAATCAACAGACCTAGAAACAACTCCAACGGCAAGAAGTGTCTGCGATGACAAATAAGACAGATTATGAATTGTTCAATGAATCTAATTCACATACGACAACCAGGCGGATATTGCGCTCTACAGGATCATTTATTATTCGAAAATGAACCGGCCCCTGATGAACATGAATTCTCATAACAATTAACATATAGTACCTTCCAAAATTAATGGATCATGCATGATCTCACTAAATCCATGATGACTTCGAACCCCTTCATCGTATAAGAATTTGGGAAAAGTATGTTGAAGATCACAAGAAAATCTATCGATTCATGTGTTTCAGATATTTTTCAAGTGCTTCTCGAGTGCCCGTAATGACATTGAAAATTCAAAAGAATTCTTCCTCAGTGGATCACTTACAACTTCGACGGGAAAGGTCGGATCACAAGAATTCTCACGGGATCTTGTGGCTCATCTCAAAACCTACAATTTTCTCCTCCTGAAGTTTCCTGTACGACCTTTCTTGTCTGAGTCACAAGCTTGGAGAGAAATGTTTGTATAGCATAGGCTAGCATATGGAGATCCCGAGGCTGACACCTGTTTTGTTTCGATTTGCTCTATTCTAGTGCGAAAATTCATCAAAAAAATATCACGCTACTTGATTTTGACGTAAAATAATCTCATCTTCCAGAATATTCTATCAGATTTTGTCTCAAATGTAATATAGACGGCCAAAACATGAATTAAATCAATTTTTGCAATTGTGTGCGCGAAGTTGTAAAGAAATGAGACTTCTCTTCATTATTTACAGTTCGAAAAGTAATGCGTGAATGACTTCTCGCACAGTTTTACATTTACGCACTGGTGAAGTGTGCGTGAATGTAACTTCTCGCTCTAATGCATTTTCATTCACGCACAGTTCCAAAATATGATGTCACGTCATCCCTCTGAATTTGGCCTTTCTTGGAAACTTCGTTTCCGAGATAATCTTACTCGGACAGTGGTGCATTTGATTACAACTTCGCGCACAATTGCAAAAAATAGTATACGCAACACGTGCGAGAAGTTTCCGCACGTGTTGCCAACTCGCGTGAGAAGTAACATTCACGCACACTTCGAAACTTCTCGCACACCCAGAAGTACATATTTACGCACGCTCGCTTCGCGAGCGTGCGTAAATGTGTTCTTCTGGCTGTGCGAGAAGTTCCAAAGTGTGCGTGAATATTAACTTCTCGCACTCGTTTGGCAACTTGTGCGGAAATTGACCTTCTCGCACTTGTTGCTTAATATACTATTTCATAACAAAACTTGGAAAATCGGTGTCACTTCAAATCTGGGACAAAATCTGATACATTTTCCTGGAAGATGAGGTCATTTAGTCACCCTATACTGAAAAATTTTATTCGACAGATTCTTAGAAGACAACGAAAAGAGTCTGCATACATCTTCCTATGTAAACGTTTTGTGTGTATAGTAGGCCATATTCCCTTCGTCACTTCTCACAATTTCAACACTGCGGTAATCCTGGTAAAAGACACTTCACGTTGACGTGATGCTTCCTATTGGACAGTGTGTCGAACAAAAAGGGTATCTCTTCAAGATCTTTTAGAAGTTGATTTATACACTTTTCTATCAAATGCGTTCCCATCGAAGTAGCGGGCCAAAACCGTGAAAAATAACATAAAAGTACGAATATACTCTCATTACACAAGTGGAACTTCTTATACGGAAAAATGTGCACATACCTTATTCGTTGGTTTTTCCGAGATCTACAAAGAATACCTGAACATTTTTTTGCAGTAAAGTGCAATCTCCTTGAGTTATGGAACCAAAACCGGGAATAATGACAAAAAAATATGGAAATATTCTCATTACGGGAATGGAATGTCTTATACGGGAAAATATATGGATATCTTTCTTGATCATTTTTCAAAGATCTGCATAAAAATGCTCTACACTTTTTGCAACAAAATGCATTCCTTTTGAGTCATCGAGGATAGAAGACTAGGACATTTCGAAGAGGAGCACTTTTATGAATAAAATTGGAGTTTCAGAGGTTACAATTATAATTATTCTCAGATTTTGTCAGTATAGATGCCTAGGACCATATCCAACCAGAATCCCATCCTCGGGTGACAAGCGTATGTTCACGTACTTCAAAAACGTCGCGATCGTATGAAATTTCACCATATAAGTGGGTTTCTAGGATCCCCAGGGTTGAAATTCAAAAGACACATCCATCTCTATCATCCATCACTGTGGAAACCAACTTTCAAAAGACAAATGAAAGAGCCATCTCTCCATATCGCGATGTGCCATCAATTTTATTGTGTTTTCTAATCGATTCACGCAACTTCTTCCTCGCGTTAGAGTTGTGATTAGTTTTTTTCTACGATAGGCACACATATCCGGCTTAAATCATTCTTCTGGTGACACTCGGACGATGAATTTTTCGTGGTTCCGATGAGGAAAAGAGGATAGGTCTTTTGGGTAATGCTGCGTGAATGCGAAAACTAAAAAAAGATTGAATCACGGGTTCCCATTGGAAATACCTCCCTGAAACTTCTTTATCGATAGGCACATCGATGTCCGTCTGGTGTCGTGATAGTGTGGTAAAATGGGATGGTGTTTGATGCTTCATAAAAAATTTGTATGATAGGGTCTTTTCAGTTACACGCTGAAGAATGCTGGCGATGGTAGTGAATACCACCCACTTACTCTTACGAAAAGCCTATCATTCCATGATTCTGAGACCTTTAGTGAATAGGTAGGCGCTAAGTAATATTTGAGACTGAATCTTGGCACTGTTTGGACTATGTTTGAGCATTGAGGACAAGCATTTTGGTACAGGCGGAGCGTATAGCCTTGCATACCACGTCTTTTTTCAAATGGCGGAATTACCCATATACTTCCTTATCAGCTGGTAACCACGTCTGAAAGTCCTTCTGACTTTCGAATAACTATACTTTACAGTTGACGTAAAGAATGTCAAGATTTATACATTGAAATTTTGCGGGATTGGATAGAGATTATAAGAAAGCCTGAAGAATTATTAAACGTAATGTGTTATGAATAAGGAAATATTCATAATCCTGGTTGACAGCGTGGTTGGTTCAAACAATTCTCTGCAATTGAGTGCACTGTATTCCAAGTAATTATATGTTGGCCCAAGTTCATCCAACACGGGTCATATTGAGGGAGCAAATTTTTAGTACGGAACAATCCGTTGGGGGAAAAATCAATTTCTCGTGTATATTTCGACGTGAAAAGTGAATTTGTAGCCAAAGTTACCCCCATACATCAGAACCTTTTGAAGATCGCAAATGTCTGATCTGCCGAAACGGCATGACTTTCACAGTTCTTTGCTGATTTTTAAAACTGATGGCTTTGATGACGTATCATTACTTCGATCCGAGAGAATATCGGAGCTTTATAACTTCTTACGTGATTCGACCTACTGAATACGATAACAGTGGTTTGAAGGAGCTAGTATGCGTTCGAAACGAGAAGCAATTCGACGTGTGGAGTATTCATCAGTGGAATTTGGCTTGTGACGTAGTGAGTCTCGAGCCCGCGGCTCGCACCTCTCCTCGCCACCTGACGATGCACCAGGTGCATCGTCAGCGTTTCTGACGGATGATTGCCCGTTTCCCCACCTGGAGCGCGGAGTCACGTCGCGAACCCATCGTCGCGGCGACGGGCCACGCCACGGCAGACCGCTGTAATCAACGATTGGAACCATACACTCTCTCTCTCACCTCACAATGACCTCTCGCTCATTAAAAGTCACTTATCGATCTGATACTCGTATTCTCTCTGGAAACTCTACCTCCCCACGATACACCCCCTTTTTGGTGCTAGGTGTGGGGGAATGGGCGAAGCTGAGTCCAGGCACGGATGTGACTTAGTGAGTCTCGAGCCTGTGGCTCGCGCTCCTGCTTGCCACCTGACGATGCAATAGGTACACCATCAGCGTTTTTGATGGATAACCGCCCGTTCCCCCACCTTAAGCGCGAAAACGAGCCGCGAATCCATCGTCGCAGATGACGGGCCACGCCACGGCAGACCGCTCTGACCAACGATTAGAACCACACACTCTCTCTCACCTTATAATCATCTCTCACTCATCAAAAGTCACTTATCGATCTAAAACTCGTGTTCCTTCTGGAGACTCTATTTTCCCACGTTACAGACCGATTCACTGAAACTATTGGCATCGTATTTAGCGGGTCAGAACGCGCAAGAAATGTCACCACGGTTCTCTGCGTTTGAATCTCCTTCAAATTTCCCTTCCATCTGTCTTTCCATTCTCCATTTCATCTTCCATTCAATCTCATTCTCATTTCAACACGCACAACGTACAACGTGAAGAGCTGGATGACAGCCTGAATGGACGGCCTAGTACGTGTTAGCCTGACCATAAGATTTCATAAATCCGTATATCAACTTGTTTGCAAGAGTTGCATACGTAACTGACCTTTTTTATGCATCTATCGAGCCCTTACAACCACGGACGGCAATTTCAGCTTCGAAGTAACCCACACGTGATGAGCACTGCATCCAAACAGAGAGCTTTTTATGCGCATGTCACGTTCCACAACTGTACATTCATTCAAGGTAACTTTGAACAGAGGAAGTAACCTTAGACACTTGTCAAACGATTATAACTTCCATCCAGAACACACAATAGAGTCTGATTGCATGTTCTAGACGAAGTTATGAGCACCTTTAAGAAAAGGTGTTCGTAGTTATCCATCTGTCCAAAAGTCTCTCAGTTGCTTGAAGTCGAGACCCATATGCTGTGATGGCCAAATAACAATAAACAAGATTGGTGAAAAATAATATGACTCATTCTTCCTCAGGCACCACCAACTAATCGTATCATTCGGAGTTCGAATTTGCTGAAGCCGTGGAGAGGACCTCACATCACCTTGTCTAAGAACAGTCTACTCAGAACTGCAACCCCCTAAACACACATTACATGCCGTCCTTAATCGGGTGGTTTCGAAGAATGGAACTTCTGTACCTCACAATCCGTAATACTATGGAGAATAAGCATTCGTGAGGTACGCATACTTCCGAATTAATGATGATATCTGATGACATTACAAGATTTGACGAACTTTCATATATCTCTATGGAGAACATGTACAGTACCCGTCGAAATTATGTTTCTTCTTCAAACTGTCTGAGGTCGTTTCGAGTGCGTTCTGAAACATAACTGATTCATGTTTTATGATTTTTAGAAGATTTTCCGTCGAAATAGTGGATTACGCATTTTTTGTATCTCCGCTACCCTCAACACGTGTGAATTTGCTCTCTTTTGATCGCTTGTAACTCGGGTGCAAAAAACCGTAGAGTAATGTATGAAAAAACGATTTCAAAGGTCTTGTAGAGAGCTACAATATCCCGCAAGTATTCTAATGCTATCGTAATTTCCCGATAAATGATCGATGATTGATTGAAATGAAGAATTTTCCACTTTTAGGCGCCAATCAAAAACATGAGTTTCGGGTTGCAAAAATTTTTGAGGGACATAAATTGATAGATTTTTTTCTCATCTTTCGAATGCTTCTTGTAAAACTGTCGTAGACCCAAGGACGTCCGAGTAATCGCTGTTTTAGTGAAGGTATGCGTGTTCCATTCATTTCGACGGGTACTGTAGGTTGTAAGTATCGGATCTGTAATTTTAGGATGAGAAAATTGCTAAAGATACGTACGTCAAACGATGTGCATCTTACTTTGCATATCTATTTAATTTTGTCAACTAAGGGACACCGGCCTGGTGGAACCCTCGGCGATTTACTTACTTTTTTGTCGGCAACGCCTCGTATCAAGCTGTTTTTTTCCTCCAATAAAATGATCTGATGTAACCAGGGATTGCTGTACCACTGGCAGATGCCTGCCAGATTATTCTAAGCACCACACCAAAGCAATAAGGAATGCTAAAAAGCAAGGTCCAAGCTTGTGAAAAGTATTACGTGCAAATAATAAAGCTGAAAAATGACGTTTTATCAGAATTTTACGGACCAATAGCTTGATTCGTTACTGTATCGCCAAATCTTGATCGATTTACGCGTTTCAAAGCTTAAATTGTTCGCAACAGTCATAGCTAGGTGATCCATTAATTCATTTGGCAAAATGAATCGTTGAAACAAAGTTATAAACAAATTATAGCGAAAAAATCAAGTTTTGGGTCTAACATTTTTGAATAGGTCAACGCTCCTACCTGTTGATTTGTGTGGTACTAGATTCTTCTTATAAGTGAATTCTATTAGAAAAATGGTATATCTAAGTGTTTGAATACTTACATACTTAAAATCGAATTCTCAAATAGTTTATCTTGGAAATTGAAAAAAATGAAGATTTTTATGGTCGAAATACCAATATATTCAGATATTTATAGGGATATAGGGTTTATAGTTGAAATGACGATTGTCTCAAAATATAGGTAAAATAGCATAGCCGTATATTTTCTGATTTAGATTATAATACTTGGAAAAATGATATAATTGAATTCAAAAGCTCCTAAACATCTCCAATCCCACCGTGTGAAACGGCGTACATAGGTTTTGCTCAGAAGGAGCTAACTATCTGGATTTGAATTCTTCTTGGCCTGCTGGATCCACTTCACGTGAAAATACCTCTGTGTACCTTGTAAATTGATTCAGATCATTCTGCGAAAATTTTAAAGCGAAAAAGAGATTATCTATGGGCTGTCTTCACATAGATAAAAGCCCTTGCTGCTGAACTGACTCTCTTGAATTTGGAATGACTCTAATGATTCTAATTGATTCTAATCGTGACCCAACCCGTTGATTTTAAGCCCTAACATGGTACGAATACCAAGTCGCTTGGTAGCGTTGCCGGTTGCCTGCGCAGTGTTCTTTTTCTTGAAGAACTGGTTCAAAATTCCGTTAATTTTACTTGAAAGATTAGAGAAGAATAAATTGATCGATCGTCGACTTCATACGGAATTTCGAGCCTGGCCAGTGCAACTGTTGGTAGGTGGACTGGTATTTTTCCCACCCTGGCGACGCGGATGATGATGATTATTCCTGGATATCGCAGCCAACCGTTGGGACGCGTACATCCAGAATTACCCACTTAAATTATTCCCCTCGGAAATCCAGAGGTGAAGTGTGCATATAATATTCAAAAATTCCACTTTTCACTTGATCACTCTACTCACGTCGCAAAATTGATCTAATGGAATTCAGATCGGTCGAGTGACGGTGCTCGTGACTGCGAAGACCTGGTGCGACGTTGGTGATGGGCTACAGTGCTTGCAGCATGGTCGATTCGCCAAGAGCCCAGTGAATGGCTTCTCCGGCAGTGTGTGGCAAGCCTGGCGGGAGCCCTGGAGATCTGGTCGCTTCCTTTTGGACTTCAAAACGAGAAGTGCCTGTCGCACCGGGTCCTCGCTGCTGCGATACCTCAGCCGTTTGACGAGCATCCCCACTTGACCCATATATTTAGGTTTTGGGTGGCTCGAAATTTAGCGGACTGTAAACTATGCGACACACATATATCCGATTCGTATTGAATTATCGGTGACTTGAAAAACCACAAAAGTGTGTGCTTGCGTGCAAGTATACGATTGTCTATGAAAATGACTCTAACGGGGGAGATACCCTACTCTACAGCTTTTGCTATATATACATATATCTATATGAGTCATTCTTTTTAATATAGCCAGGTTTTGTGTCGGGGGGTCAGGGATTTTTTTGTAACTTTAGGTACATGTTGTGTATGATGAAAGAAGATGGAAAGCACAGTTCTTAGGTCCCGAAAGTCATCCGCGCGAGTTTGGCGCCCTATTTTCGTTTTCAAAATTCGTGAAAAATTCGATATTTCAACTTCATTATTGATTTCTCACCAGTATGGAACCCAATAAAAAAATTATCCAAGACACATATTTCGACGTGAAATAAGCTGAATTTCACGAAAAAGATACTCTCAGATCCGTCAAAGATGAACATAACCTCAAAAAGTGGTTTTTTTCAGAAAAACCCAATTTTCAAGCCTTAGGCCCTATTTCATCTCAAATTTGACATTTTCATCGGATTCCTCGTCAAATTTTACGTCGAAAACCGTTTTTTAAAAATTGAGCTGAGGATGGGTTTGGCCACCATAATAATAACTTTAGTAGCAGGACCGTAAAAATAGCGCTAAATTGTTCGTTTCGGGAGGGACACTCATTACACTGGACAACTAAATATTGGGTCAGAAGTAGCGCATTGATCAAACAATGACCCTTTCGTTTATTTTTCGACGTAGAATCCGAATCCGGAACCAGTTTTGCACCTAGACATAGAGAATTTTTTTAAACCGCGAAATACTGAGCTTCTAAAAAACTGCATTTTTAGCGTTTTTTGATGATTTTGTAGATACATGATTTTGATGGTGCAACCTTGCAGCGGGCTTTGAGCGTACCCGGACTATGATTTCTCACGTATTTTGACCTGCTTAATACGATGGAAGTTGTTCTAGAGGGTTAGCATGCGTTCGAAACAGAGGACAAGCTGATTTTTCGAGTTGCTATCAGGAGAGTTTGGACGATTTCGTGATAAATCTCAAAGTGATCACGGAATTGATCAGAAACACCCCCTGCAATACCACGAAAGCGCATTCTCTTTCCATTTGCACACACACTAAGGGAATGATGTTTGCAGTCGCCTAAAAGTAGTTTAGTCGAATATACATGTATAATCCCGAAAAGAAACTTTTGATCAATTCCGAGATCTATTCCTCGGGTGAGTTCAAGCCTCCTCGTATTGGATCAATGCTCGAGTTTTCGTACCTAGAAGCCACTCAAACTACTAGAACAATGTCATTTAGTTGCTAGGATACGGTATCAGAAGTCCCGGAGACCTAAACTCGGTTTAGGTTACGGAACGTACCTTGACATACCATGAATATGTAATCAACCTAGTTACATCGTTTTTCACCCTAAGCTAATGTGGGCACTCCAATGGTTCGATTCCGGAGGCGAGTGAATAAGAACATCCAGCGTCAGATGTGCCATCTTGGGCTAGTTGCTAACAACTATCTATATGCACTCAGAAGTACATGAGACTAGGGAACTGCAAATTTGACTCATTACGAGAAAGCTTGAGCTTACCTCAGGAATAGATCAAAAGTTTCTTTTCGGGATTATACACGTATATTCAACTAATCTACTTTTAGGCGATTGCAAACATCATTCCCTTAATGTGTGTGCAAATAGAAAAAGAATGCGCTCTCGTGGTATTGCAGAGGGTGTTTCTGATCAATTCCGTGATCACTTTGAGATTTATCACGAAATCGTCCAAACTCTCCTGATAGCAACTCAAAAAATCAGCTTGTCCTCTGTTTCGAACACATGCTAGCCCTCTAAAACAACTTCCATCGTGTTTAGCAGGTCAAAATACGTGAGAAATCATAGTCCGGGTACGCTCAAAGCCCGCTGCAAGGTTGCACCATCAAAATCATGTATCTACAGAATCATCAAAAAACGCTAAAAATGCAGTTTTTTTAGAAGCTTAGTATATCGCGGTTTAAAAAAATTCCTGATGTCTAGGTGCAAAACTGGTTTCGGATTCGGTTTCTACGTCGAAAAATACACGAAAGAGTCATTGTTTGATCAATGCGCTACTTCTGACCCAATATTTTGTTGTCCAGTGTAATGAGTGTCCCTCCCGAAAGCAACAATTCACGGTCCTGCTACTAAAGTTATTATTATGGTGGCCAAACCCATCTTCAGCCCAATTTTTAAAAAACGGTTTTCGACGTAAAATTTGACGAGGAATCCGATGAAAATGTCAAATTTGAGATGAAATAGGGCCTAAGGCTTGAAAATTGGGTTTTTCTGGAAAAAACCACTTTTTTGAGGTTATGGTCATCTTTGACGGATCTAAGAGTATTTTTTTCGTGAAATTCAGCTTATTTCACGTCGAAATATGTGTCTTGGATAATTTTTTTATTGGGTTCCATACTGGTGAGAAATCAATAATAAAGTTGAAAAATCGAATTTTTCACGAATTTTGAAAACGAAAATAGGGCGCCAAACTCGCGCGGATGACTTTCGGGACCTAAGAACTGTGCTTTCCATCTTCTTTCATCATATACAACATGTACCTAAAGTTACAGAAAAATCCCTGACCCCCCGACACAAAACCTGGCGATATTAAAAAGAATGACTCATATGTATGTTACAATGAAAACCCATGCGTGCAGTAAGCAAATAGAAAAATATCAAAATCCAATAAAAAAAAGCAGCAGTTCAAGCTAAGGGTTAGTCCACACAATAATGATACCTGAGGTTAATATTTTTATGAAAATGATGGATTATGATTGATTCTACTCACATGGTTAATCTGCATAAAAGCTCTGGAGAGCGACTGTTATATATCTATATAACTAACGTCTAAATTTACAGCAGGATTCCATACCTCACAAGGTATCTTAATGGTTATCAATCAAAGCTGACGATGCAATGATGCAAACTATGGGAGTTCATCTCGAAATCTACTTTACATGGAGATATTGGTCTTGGACTGCTTACGTATATCATGTGCAAACGCACGAGAATCAGACCGTTTTGATTGAGCATCTCATGAGAGTAAGACCTTCAATCTTGGCTGAATCAGTTTGGGCGCGGTTTCTCGACTCTCCAAGGCTTTGACACTATCCACCATGGAAAGGATAAGGATCGAAAGAACAGTTAACTAACATTTGGATTTGTGGACGTCCCATTGACGCAAACATCATTCGAATATCACGAATGGTCAGGGTGGAAGTCTTATTTGTATAGTATTGCATATCCAATAATGAACGCCACTATTGTAAGACGAGTTTGCAAACTCAACTATGGGAAATATCCTAGTTCTCATGGTAATAAACAAGAACCCACTCAACCCCAGTGATTGGTGATTCTTGTCCCCTAGTAAGCTGACTTGTGTGATAGCGATCGAAGCTCATTCTCTCGGGTATATCTGAGTGAAAAGAGTCAGTTTTTGATCAGTATGCCTTAGAAGTACCCCTGCTTAGTTCCAATCTCTGAATTAAAGAGGAGCGGGTATTTTTGACACTTTTGTTGATCATTTTCGCAAGATATCTAGGAATTCCTTCAAAAACTTCCACAAGCGTATCGAATTCATGGTAAGAAGGTTATCACACTCGGTACAGTGAAACCTGTGTACATTGGACACCTTCGGTGCAAGAGAAAAGTGTCCAATGTAGGCAGGTGGCCAATGTACCCAACACCGGCTGGAAAGTCACGACAAATCATGTAAACACGATGAATATGGATTATTTTTAATATGTTGTCATCAGAATTCGTCATACATATATAAACCCTTGTTGATGCTTGAAATTATCGTCGACAATACAGTAATACTTCACACTGGTTTAAAAAAATTGCTAATTTTTGATTGAACTGGACATTTATGGGAAAATAGTTCTTTTTCATACTCGATATTAACGTTGTACAAATCACTCATACATTGAGGTAAATGGACGGATGCAAATTTCATAAACTCTTTCAGATGCAATTGAGCTTCTTCATAGCTAGGTACACTTGTCACATTCTCTAGAGATGAATCTTCACTATCACTGTCATCAGAACGAACATTCCTGCTTGAACTACCAGCCAATACACTCTCTAAGATTGCGTCTGGCGAACTAAGTGATTCTTCGTGAACTTGCAAGTGATCATCACAACCCACAATTTCTTGCGCCGAACAGATGTCTTCTCGTAACTCCGCAGGCAATGCTTCTATTATCGGGCCTAGGACATCACTAGCCGATCTCACATTTCCATCTGCTTCCAAGCCATCGTTATTCAATTCTTGTGCAAATCCAGCTCGTTTAAAACACTTCAAAATTGTTGTGGAAGACACCTCGTTCCATGCCGCAGCAATCCACCTCACAGCATGATAAACTGAGATGGACTTGATGAAGTTTGTTCTCTCGATACCTGTTTCCAGCTTACTGACAATGTGTTGTAGCATCAGCTTCCTATAGTTCAATTTTACATTCTGAATAATACCTTGATCAAGAGGCTGCACTTCTGAAGTCAAGTTTGGAGGCAAAAATTCTATTTTCACATTACTGAAAGACATGGAGCATTTGTGGCTCGATGCATTATCAACAAAAATGATTATCTTCCTTCCAGCAAGTTTCATTTTTATGTTTACAATTTTAGCCCATTCTGTGAAATAAATCGAAGTCATCCAAGCTTTCTGGTTTGATTTCCATATTACAGGTAAATTGTTTATATCAACACGATTTTCACGAAACGCACGAGGGTATGCGGAGTTACCAATCACAAAGGGTTTCAATTTTTCTCCGGTTGCGCTGCAACAAAACAATACACTCAGTCTCTCTTTGGCTAATTTCCCCCCCTTGCAAGGGTCATCTTTTGCAACATAACTTTTGCGCAAAAGTTGCCTATAGTTGATAGCTCCTTCGTCGCCATTGAATATATCACAGAGTTCGTACCCTTCCGTTTTTTCTGGGAGTTTTGACTTCCAATCCGTTGCAGCTTGCAAATCGGCATCGGCTGACTGTCCAGAAAGAGTGCAGTATTGGATGTTGTTTCTGGTCAAAAAACTTTGAAGCCACCCGTTACTCGCATGGAAGTTATCAATATTCAATGATTCTGCCACTCTCAAAGCTTTAGTTTGAAGCAGAGGCCCTGATACTGGAATATTAGCTGCACGACACTTCGCGAAGAATTCAAACATTGCAATGTTGATACGTTCATTTTCAGTTTGTCGCAACTTTCGTTTCCTTTCACCATCACAATTTTCATTCCACAACCGCAAAACTTTTTCACTGCCATCAGCTATATTCCCGACTGTTGATTTTGAAATTGAGAACTGTTCGGCAATTTTCCGATGACTCTGACCTTTGCTGAGTGCATCAAGCACTTCTTTTTTCTTCTCGATGGTCAACTCGTTGTATTTTCTCTTTTTGCCACGATTCATTATATTTGATCAAAACAAAAACACCAACGAAATAACGACGTTACTTGGAATGATGCTCGAAATTACACACGCTATAAATGTACGAGCGACAAGCAAATCACATGAGCGATGAGCAATAAACACGGCAATGTGAAATTGTAAACGCGTCAATGGACAGAGTTAGATACTGCGATGAGAGGGAAAGAGTGAGTAGACGAACGAGAAGGATAGTGTGAAGTCAGAAAACCGAATAGCTGTGTGAGTGAGATGTGACAAGGAAAATGTACACTGCTCACGAATATCAAATGTATATAATTCTAAGATTGGCCAATGTACACAGTGAAAATTACTTGTTCGGTGCACGTTCATGGTGTCCAGAGTAGGCAGGTGGCCAATGTACAGAGGTGGCCAATGTACACGGATAATTTTACATAAGAAACAATGGGCTGAAATCCGGTGCAGCGGAAAAGTGTCCAAAGTCGACAGGTGGCCAATGTACCAAGGTGGCCAATGTAACAGGTTTTACTGTACTCACGGAATCAGACGTTAGAGATATCGGGTCTACAGTTTAACACCCTCAGGTGTCTCTGAGTAGAGCTATGATTCCTTTCATGAATTCAAATTGGAACAGTCCTTTCCGGACGGCCGAAATGAATGAATATGCGTCAACAAATGATGATTGGGTTTTTATCAGGCTCGAATCGCGTTCTGGAAGCAGAGAACCCGACACAAGTGTAGTTTTGGATCCGTATTCCTGTATTCCACCCGAATGTTTAACCTAATATGATACCAAGATCCGTGACGACTTATTCCATCCACGAAAATGTCCGAGTGTATATTCCCACACCACGTCCTGATCTGAGTTAACATTGAGCAGAGAATTGTGCTCGGTGATTCCATGTGACATGATGAGTCTCGAGCATCCTGACCGCGCGTCTCGTCGTCACATTATGATCCATCAGCGACGACACAGCGAGGTGAGCCAAGCAATGCCTGTACGCTGCTCGTTGGCCGTATCGGGTGCATCGTTGGCACCTTGACGTGATGTTGCACTCTCCCTGTTTGCACTCCTTCATAGAGATGCTGAGCATCATCGATGACAATGCTCGGTATGCTCAGACGACCCCTTGAAGTGGTCGAGCTAGCCAGTCTACCTTGGGTGTGACCTTTGCCGCGTTCGATACTCATACTCTCACACAGTTCTCCAGTTACATAAAGGCATCACTCGTACCTTCTGACAATTATTCACGCCTTACCGACCGATCGGACATTCCCGACGTAACATCCAGGTATATGTACTTAGCTTGTGTCTTTACGCCATGTACCTGGGAATTCCGAACCCAATCAATAGATTGGAAACACATGACTTCAGATCGTTGGGGAGGGGGGGGGGCGTTCGTAAAATTTGTGCGTGAACAATCCTTAATCACTGTTTCGCGGAGAGCGCCATCTCCCACGAGCTGCCACGTTGGGTGTTTACGAAATAATTGTACGCTAGTGGCACGCGGATTCAACTGATAGAATATCGGCAAATAACAGACGAGGCTTGTGGAGAGTACCCGTACCACCTAAATATCCTTCTCCGCCATGTTCTTCAAATTTTAATTGATGAGAACTTGATCTTGAGTAATGCATGAATCCCTGTGAAAATTTCCATATACTGTATTCTCCGAGTATGATGCTTAGGCGGATATGCAGATCAATCACTACGAGGGCGATTAGTTCAGCACTGATCGGAACATTTGTTAAGAGTCGAGGAATCGATGCCATTATCAACTGATGACCGCAACCTCGTCTATCGAGATCTCTATCGATCATTAAATTTTTTGCGAGAGAGGTTGGAGGTAGAGAATGATGCTAATAACACTGTGCAACAACATTTTGGGTCTGAAATAATGTATTTACCGGACAACGATTTTCTTGTGTACTTTTTGACGCTGGAACCAAATTTCAGCTCAGATTTGCGCCTACAGTCAGATTCTTTTTTGAATCGGAACAAACTGATTCTCTCAAGAACAGCGTTTTTTCACGTTTTCCACTACTTTTGTAAAAAGGTCTCTTAGCAAGGGAGCACTGAGTAGTCAGAATGCATATCAAAATGTGTTTTCTTACGTATTCTGACCCGCTAAAGACAATCCTGCTGTTTCTAGACATTTATATTGTAACCTCGAAGCCGTATGAGCTTATTAGCCCACCTGGTATTTCGAGAAAAAGCCTAATTTTGCAATAAATCTTCGAAAAGTCATAAAACAGTCTGTAATGGGCCAAATTAGACGTTTAACCTCGCATTTTCTTTGTTCCGTAACATACTTTGAGAAAAAATTCGTCCAACAGCCGTAGTGATACTGGTTCTACGTCAGGAATTCGTTTTTCAAACACATTTTTTGGTCACAACTCTTGCTGTGCTAAAATAACGAGGCGAAAAATTTCTCCTTGTACAGTGTATACAAATATACTTCCCCGAAATAGAATGTCCGTCTCGACCTTGCGGTTTGTTTTGGGATACCATGACAGGAACGTAGTCTGGGTCAAGACAACTCCTCAAAATATGCTGCTAAAAGTGATTAGCAGAATGCTTTCTCACGGCGTTACATGATAATAATCTTAACGAAAAAGGAAGTACCCTATATTTTGAGTTTTTCTTTTGAGAAAGAATTTCAGAGAAATTTGGGTCATCTAAAAGAAGGTTTTTCCAACAATATCTATTGTTTGGTTGAGAGAAAAATTTGATATAGTCGATTTAAAGATGATTAAACTGGAGTCCTTTGTGAAAAAACTGGAGTCCTTTGTTGTTTCCTTCTCCCGAAAGGATCTTCATTTGAATAATGTTTTACGGATTTTATGAAAATTTCATATCAGCCAATCGATTCAAAATGGCGCAAAAGTGAATCTTTAGGTCATTAAAATTGAGATGAATGAGTCGTAAAGGATGATACGAGGGAGAAATGGATATTAATTCAAATGTTCTACTATTTTTTGAGTTATTTTTTCGAGGAAGTTTATTAGAGAGATCCAGGCTCCTAGACTGAGGATATTTTTAACAATATCCATCGATTGGTTGAGACGGAATTTCGATGAAGTGGGTTTGAAAAGGGGTGAAATGAAATTTTTGGTGAAAGTTTTGATTTTTCCGGAAATTTGAGATTTGTGAAGACTGAATAAAATTTTGGTATTAACCAATCGATAGATAATGCAGAAAAAACTATAGTTCAGGTCATTGAAATTGAGATAAATGAGTCATAAAAGAAGGTACGAGGAAAAAATGAATATTAAGAAAAATTTCCCATTATTGCTTTCTCTAAAGAGAAAGCTTTGTTTTCGGTCAAGCAAATTTTTGATCAATTTCTCCATTCAATCCAATATTTTCTTCAACAAAATTTCTCTTATGACGAAAATGCTTTAACCATTTTCTTCCTCTCGCCAAAACCTAACTATTGTAAGTAACACTTTTTCTCCTAAAATCCCACAAAATCTTCCAGTTACTCATCCCTCCGTCCCTTAGCCTGTGTATGTGTGTGTGTGTGTGTGTATGGCTGTTGTCTTTTTCCCGCCACGCTTTCTCTCCTCCACTCCAGTCTATCGATTTTTGCTTTTCTACAAGTTGTAGAACATCACTCAACGATGAGACCAGTGGTTTTGCTCCTCTACTTTCCCAATCGAAACTAATTTAGAGATTTTTTGGGGTAAAATTGCTAAAATTGTTCACATTCATAGTAAAATATCTTTTTCTAACTTGATCTCTCGGTGATTTGGATTACTTAGACTATGGTTTTTTCGCTCAATCTCACGATTGGTTGATACCGAAATTCCATCCAATCTCCATAAGCTTGGAATTTTACTAAAAACGAAAATTTTCAACAAAAACTCCATTTTTACCACATTGAAACCAACTTCATCGAAATTCTCTTCCAACCAATTTACAGATATTGCTGAGAAAACTTCAGTTTAGAAAGCCCAAATCTCCCTAACTAGCTCCCTTAAAAAAATAACTCAAAATATACAAAAAAAATTTTCAACATTCATACTTTCCTCATATCTCCCTGACAAACGAATTTGTTCAAATTTTGATAAACTGAGTTGATACTTTTCCGTCGTTCTGAATCGATCGGTTCATACCGAATTCTTTCAAAATTCGTTTTAATACACTCAAAATTGAATTTATTCTCGAAAAATCCAAAATTTTTGAAAAGATTCGATTTTTATCGGCTTTATACCAAATAAATTAAAATTTCGCCTCAACCAAACGATATATTTTTCACAAAAAACCCTACTATAGGTAATCTGAATTTCTCTAAAATGCAAACTTGTGCAAATAAATCGCAAGATAATAGAAAAATGTGAACTGAACTTCATTTCTGCTTTCTCTAAAGAGAAAGCTTTGTTTTCGGTCCAGCAAATTTTTGATCAATTTTTCCGTTCAATACAATATTCCTTCCAACAGAGTTCCTCTCATCACAAAAATGCTTTCACCATTTTGTTCCTCTCCCCAAAATCTAACGATTGTAAGTAATACTTTTTCTCCTCATATCCTCCAAAACCTTTCAGGGATTCATCTTTCCGTCCCTTTGCATGTGTATTTGTGTATGTATATTTTCTTTTTTCCGCCACGCTTTCTCTTCTACGACTCACTCCATTGATTTTTGCTCTTCTATGAGTTGTGTGGAATCACTCAAAGATGAGACCAGTGATTTGGCTGCTCTCCTCTCCCAATCGAAATTGATTTGGAGCTTTTTCGAGGTGAAATCGCTAAAATTGTTTACTTTCGGACTAAAATATCTTTTTCCAACTTGATTTTTCATCAATCCGGGGTACCTAGGCTATGGTTTTCTTAGCTTGATCTATTGATTGGTTAATACCGAAATTTCACTTAAGGGGATGTGGCTGTTCCCCCCTGCAGGAATCTGTAATCGCCAGTAACGTTCAATTTGTTCCAATTTTCTCCGCGAATATTGTTTGTATTGCCGTGAAAATTCACATGAAGATAGACCTGAGTGATTTTCCACCTGGATTGGGTCTATAATTTGGCCTACTCAGCCTAGATTCTCGAAAATCCACGCTGAGAGGCACTGCCCCTTTGCACAGGCTTGGTAAATAACGTATTACTAAACGCGTTGGGGCTCTCGCCTATACCCTGCTGCAAAAGATCGATTGGAATAGATTGAAAACCAATCGAATCCTATCAGAATGAATACATTTAAATCGGTCCTATCATTCAAAGGGCGAGAGCAGTATTGGAATTCAATGCAGATCAATCGAGCATAGACCCAATCTAGCTGACTCTGAATTGTAGATTTGAGACCACAACTGCCAATCGAATTCTATACTGTTTATGAGGATTGATGTGAGCGAATATAATCCAATACAAGTATTCAGCATAGAATAGGATCCGGATGGATGGATGAAAGATCTTTGCTGGTTCAATATGTTTGAATGAACCAATACAGTATTGGAATCAATCTAATTGGATGATGAATCCCGTCTCCCACTGCTCTATCGAGATCAATGTTTCAGAAACTGATTCAATACGCGAAACGATACTAATCATCTATCCTAACCAATCCCGAGTGACAGGATTGGATTTCACCTTTTCAATACTAATGTTGCAACATTCCTCAATCGAACTGAATACTTCTCTGCAGTACTGATAGCTTGCTCTTTCCTACCTGTCTCAATCATGAATGGAAAGATTCGAGTCATTAGCCCTGGATCGATTTCAATCGACTCCCAATCACCTATTGCGTGATTGACCAATCGGGATGAATACCACAGAATCGAATTAAGATCGTGGGTGCATGGTTATCCTATCCCTCTCAATACTCACAAACAGTATTGAACTCATCTAGATTTCATGTATCTCAATCGAATTCAATACTGCTGAGCAGGATTGGAACGGCCTGCAGATGAGTTTTGCTATCGGTCAGAATCCTGCCAGGCGGCATTGGATTGACGGTGTGAATCGATTCCAATGATAACCCAATCACTCGTTGCGTCATTGACCAATCAAGCTGAATACTATAGTATGAAATTCGAATCGTGGAAGCATGGTCTCTATCCTCCTCAATACTTACAATCAGTATTGAACTCCTCAAGTTCTCATATATTTAAATCGGACTCAATACTGCTGAGCAGGATTGGAACGGCTTGAAGATGAGTTTTGCTATCGGTCTGGATCCTGCCAGGTGGCATTGAATTGACGGTGTGAATCGATTTCAATGATAACCCAATCACCCGTTGCGTCATTGTTCAATCGAGCTGAATACTATAGGATGAAATTCGAATCGTGGAAGCATAGTATCTATCCTCCTCAATACTTACAATCAGTATTGAACTCCTCCAGTTCTCATATATTTGAATCGGATTCAATACTGCTGATCAGGATTGGAACGGCCTGAAGATGAGTTTTGCTATCGGTCTGAATCCTGCCAGGTGGCATCGAATTAACGGTCTGAATCGATTCCAATGATAACCCCATCACTCGTTGCGTCATTGACCAATCAAGCTGAATACTGTAGTATGAAATTCGAATCGTGGAAGCATGGTCTCTATCCTCCTCAATACTTACAATCAGTATTGAACTCCTCCAGTTCTCATATATTTGAATCGGATTCAATACTGCTGAGCAGGATTGGAACGGCCTGAAGATGAGTTTCGCTATCGGTCTGAATCCTGCCAGGTGGCATTGAATTGACGGTCTGAATCGATTCCAATAATCACCCAATCACGGGTTGCGTCATTGACCGATCAAGCTGAATACTATAGGATGGAATTCGGATCGTGGAAGCATGGTCTCTATCCTCCTCAATACCTACAATCAGTATCGAGATCCTCTAGTTCTCATATATTTGAATCGGATTCAATACTGCTGAGCAAAATCGGTATGGACTGAGGATAAGTTTCGCTATCGGTCTGAATCCTGCCAGGCAGCATTGAATCGATTCCGTCAATCGATTTCAATAATGATTCAATCACTCATTGCGTGATTGACCAATCGAGATGTATACTACATAATCGGATTGGCATCGTGGGTGAGTGGTCATTATTTCCTTCTCAATACTCACTATCAGTATTGAACTCCTCTAGGTCTCATATATTTGAATTGGATTCAATACTGCTGAGCAAGATTGGTATGGACCGAGAATAAGTTTCGCTATCGGTCTGAATCCTGCCAGGCAGCATTGAATCGATTCCGTCAATTGATTCCAATGATGACCTAATCACTCATTGCGTGATTGACGAATTGTGATGAATACTACAGAATCGGATTGGAATCGTGGGTGCGTGGTTCTTCTTTCCTTCTCAATACTCACAATCAGTGTTGACCTTCTCTAGGTTTCATATATTTCGATTGACTTCAATACTGCTGAGCAGGATTGGAAGGGCCTGAAGATGAGTTTCGCTATCGGTCTAAATCCTGCCAGGTGGCATTGAATCGATTCCGTCAATTGATTCCAATGATGACCTAATCACTCATTGCGTGATTGACGAATTGTGATGGATACTACAGAATCGGATTGGAATCGTGGGTGCGTGGTTCTTCTTTCCTTCTCAATACTCACAATCAGTGTTGACCTTCTCTAGGTTTCATATATTTCGATTGACTTCAATACTGCTGAGCAGGATTGGAAGGGCCTGAAGATGAGTTTCGCTATCGGTCTAAATCCTGCCAGGTGGCATTGAATCGATTCCGTCAATTGATTTCAATGATGACCGAATCAATCATTGCGCGATTGACCAATTGTGATGAATACTACAGAATCGGATTGGAATCGTGGGTGCGTGGTCATTCTCTCATTCTCAATACTCACAATCGGTGTTGAACTTCTCTAGGTTTCATAGATTTCAATCAACTTCAATACTGCTGAGCAGGATTGGAACGGCTTGAAGATGAGATTTGCCATCGGTCTGTATCCTGCCAGGTGGCATTGAATTGACGGTGTGAATCGATTCCAATGATAACCCAATCACTCGTTGCGTCATTGACCAATCAAGCTGAATACTATAGGATGGAATTCGAATCGTGGAAGCATGGTCTCTATCCTCCTCAATATTTACAATCAGTATTGAACTCCTTCAGTTCTCATATATTTGAATTGGATTCAATACTGCTGAGCAAGATTGGGAGGGCCTGAAGATGAGTTTCGCGATCGGTCTGAATCCTGCCAGGTGGCATTGAATCGATCCCGTCAATTGATTTCAATGATGACCGAATCAATCATTGCGTGATCGACCAATTGTGATGAATACTACAGAATCGGATTGGAATCGTGCGTGCGTGGTCATTCTCTCCTTCTCGATACTCACAATCGGTGTTGAAATTCTCTAGGTTTCATAGATTTCAATCAAATTCAATACTGCTGAGCAGGATTGGAACGGCCTGCAGATGAGTTTTGCTATCGGTCTGAATCCTGCCAGGTGGCATTGAATTGACAGTGTGAATCGATTCCAATGATAACGCAATCACTCGTTGCGTCATTGACCAATCGAGCTGGATACTACAGCATGAAATTCGAATCGTGAAAGCATGGTCTCTATGCTCCTCGATACTAACAATCAGTATTGAACTCCTCTAAATCTCATATATTTGAATTGGGCTCAATACTGCTGAGCAAGATTGGTATGGACTGAGGATAAGTTTCGCTATCGGTCTGAATCCTGCCAGGCAGCATTGAATCGATTCGGTCAATCAATTTCAATAACGACCCAATCACTCATTGCGTGAATGCCCAATCGAGATGGATACTACAGAATCGGATTGGGATCGTGGGTGCGTGGTCATTCTTTCCTTCTCAATACTCACAATCAGTATTAAACTTCTCAAGATTTCGTGTATCTCAATCGAATTCAATACTGCTGAGCAGGATTGGAACTGCCTGAAGATGAGTTTTGCTATCGGTCTGAATTTCGCCAGGCAGGATTGAATCGATTCCGTCAATTGATTTCAATGATGACCCAATCACTCATTGCGTGATTGACCAATCGAGATGAATACTACATAATCGGATTGGAATCGTGGTTGCGTGGTCATTCTCTCCTTCTCAATAATCACAATCAGTATTGAACTCCTCTAGATTTCATGTATCTCAATCGAATTCAATACTGCTGAGCAGGATTGGAACGGCCTGAAGATGAGTTTTGCTATCGGTCAGAATCCTGCCAGGCGACATCGAATTCACGGTGTGAATCGATTTCAATGATAACCCAATCACTCGTTCCGTCATTGACCAATCGAGCTGAATACTATAGGATGAAATTCGAATCGTGGGAGCATGGTCTCTATCCTCCTCAATATTTACAATCAGTATCGAACTCCTCCAGTTCTCATATATTTGAATTGGATTCAATACTGCTCAGCAAGATTGGTCTGTACTTAAGTTTCGCTATCGGTCTTAATCCTGCCAGGCAGCATTGAATCGATTCGGTCAATAGATTCCAATGATGATCCAATCACTCATTGCGTTATTGACCAATCGAGATGAATACAACATAATCGGATTGGAATCGTGGGTGCGTGGTCATTATTTCCTCCTCAATACTCACAACCAGTATTGAACTCCTCTAGGTTTCATAGATCTCGATCGAATTCAATCCTGCTGAGCAGGATTGGAACTGCCTGAAGATGAGTTTTGCTATCGGTCTGAATTCTGCCAGGCAGCATTGAATCGATTCCGTCAATTGATTCCAATGATGACCCAATCACTCATTGCGTGATTGACCAATCGAGATGAATACTACAGAATAGGATTGGGATCGTGGGTGCGCGGTCATTCTTTTCTCATCAATACTCACAATCAGTATTAAACTTCTCAAGATTTCATGTATCTCAATCGAATTCAATACTGCTGAGCAGGATTGGAACGGCCTGAAGATGAATTTTGCTATCGGTCTGAATTCTGCCAGGCAGCATGGAATCGATTCCGTCAATTGATTTCAATGATGACCCCATCACTCATTGCGTGATTGACCAATCGAGATGAATACTGCAGAATCGGATTGGGATCGTGGGTGCGTGGTCATTATTTCCTTCTCAATACTCACAATCAGTATTGAACTCCTCTAGGTTTCATAGATCTCAATCGAATTCGATCCTGCTGAGCAGGATTGGAACTGCCTGAAGATGAGTTTTGCTATCGGTCTGAATTCTGCCAGGCAGCATTGAATCGATTCCGTCAATTGATTCCAATGATGACCCAATCACTCATTGCGTGATTGACCAATCGAGATGAATACTACAGAATCGGATTGGGATCGTGGGTGCGTGGTCATTCTTTTCTTCTCAATACTCACAATCAGTATTAAACTTCTCAAGATTTCATGTATCTCAATCGAATTCAATACTGCTGAGCAGGATTGGAGGGGCTTAAAGATGAGTTTTGCTATCGGTCTCTTTCCTGCCAGGTGGCATTGAATTGACGGTGTCAATCGATTCCAATGATAACCCAATCACTCGTGGCGTCATTGACCAATCGAGCTGAATACTCTAAGATGAAATTCGAATCGTGTAGGCATGGTCTCTATCCTCCTCAATACTTACAATCAGTATTGAACTCCCCCAGTTCTCATATATTTAAATCGGATTCAATACTGCTGAGCAGGATTGGAACGGCCTGAAGACGAGTTTTGCTATCGGTCTGAATTCGGCCAGGCAGCATTGAATCGATTCCGTCAATTGATTCCAATGATGACTCAATCACTCATTGCGTGATTGACCAATCGAGATGAATACTGCAGAATCGGATTGGGATCGTGGGTGCGTGGTCATTCTTGTTTTCCCAATACTTACAATCAGTATTAAACTTCTCAAGATTTCATGTATCTCAATCGAATCCAATACTGCTGAGCAGGATTGGTATGGCCTGAAGATGAGTTTTGCTATCGGTCACAATCCTGCCAGGCGGCATTGAATTCACGGTGTGAATCGATTTCAATGATATCCCAATCACCCGTTGCGTCATTGACCAATCGAGCTGAATACTATAGGATGAAATTCGAATCGTGGAAGCATGGTCTCTATCCTCCTCAATATTTACAATCAGTATTGAACTCCTCTGGTTCTCATATATTTGAATTGGATCCAATACTGCTCAGCAAGATTGGTCTGGACTGAGAATAAGTTTCGCTATCGGTCTGAATCCTGCCAGGCAGCATTGATACGATTCCGTCAATCGATTCCAATAATGATCCAATCACTCATTGCATGATTGACCAATCGAGATGAATACTACATAATCGGATTGGAATCGTGGGTGCGTGGTCATTCTTTCCTTCTCAATACTCACAATCAGTATTGAACTCTTCTAGATTTCATAGATCTGAATCGAATTCAATACTGCTGAGCAGGATTGGAACGGCCTGAAGATGAGTTTTGCTATCGGTCAGGATCCTGCCAGGCGGAATTGAATTCACTGTGTGAATCGATTTCAATGATAACCCAATCACTCGTTGCGTCATTGACCAATCGAGCTGAATACTATAGGATGAAATTCGAATCGTGGAAGCATAGTATCTATCCTCCTCAATACTTACAATCAGTATCGAACTCCTCCAGTTCTCATATATTTGAATCGGATTCAATACTGCTGATCAGGAATGGAACGGCCTGAAGATGAGTTTTGTTATCGGTCTGAATCCTGCCAGGTGGTATCGAATTAACGGTCTGAATCGATTCCAATGATAACCCAATCACGCGTTGCGTCATTGACCAATCAAGCTGAATACTATAGTATGAAATTCAAATCGTGGAAGTATAGTCTCTATCCTCCTCAATACTTACAATCAGTATTGAACTCCTCCAGTTCTCATATATTTAAATCGGATTCAATACTGCTGAGCAGGATTGGAACGGCTTGGAGATGAGTTTTGCTATCGGTCTGGATCCTGCCAGGTGGCATTGAATTGACGGTGTGAATCGATTCGAATGATAACCCAATCACTCGTTGCGTCATTGACCAATCAAGCTGGATACTGTAGTATGAAATTCGAATCGTGGAAGCATGGTCTCTATCCTCCTCAATACTTACAATCAGTATTGAACTCCTCCAGTTCTCATATATTTGAATCGGATTCAATACTGCTGAGCAGGATTGGAACGGCCTGAAGATGAGTTTCGCTATCGGTCTGGATCCTGCCAGGTGGCATTGAATTGACGGTCTGAATCGAATCCAATGATCACCCAATCACGCGTTGCGTCATTGACCGATCAAGCTGAATACTATAGGATGGAATTCGGATCGTGGAAGCATGGTCTCTATCCTCCTCAATACCTACAATCAGTATCGAACTCCTCTAGTTCTCATATATTTGAATCGGATTCAATACTGCTGAGCAAGATTGGTATGGACCGAGAATAAAATTCGCTATTGGTCTGAATCCTGCCAGGCAGCATTGAATCGATTCCGTCAATCGATTCCAATGATGACCCAATCACTCATTGCGTGATTGACCAATCGAGATGAATACTACATGATCGGATCGGAATCGTGGGTGCGTGGTCATTCTTTCCTTCTCAATACTCACAATCAGTGTTGAACTTCTCTTGGTTTCATATATTTCGATTGACTTCAATACTGCTGAGCAGGATTGGAAGGGCCTGAAGATGAGTTCCGCTATCGGTCTAAATCCTGCCAGGTGGCATTGAATCGATTCCGTCGATTGATTCCAATGATGACCTAATCACTCATTGCGTGATTGACGGATTGCGATGAATACTACAGAATCGGATTGGAATCGTGGGTGCGTGGTTCTTCTTCCCTTCTCAATACTCACAATCAGTGTTGACCTTCTCTAGGTTTCATATATTTCGATTGACTTCAATACTGCTGAGCAGGATTGGAACGGCCTGATGATGAGTTTTGCTATCGGTCTGAATCCTGCCAGTTGGCATTAAATTGACGGTCTGAATCGATTCCAATGATCACCCAATCACGCGTTGCGTCATTGACCGATCAAGCTGAATACTATAGGATGGAATTCGGATCGTGGAAGCATGGTCTCTATCCTCCGCAATACCTACAATCAGTATCGAACTCCTCTAGTTCTCATATATTTGAATCGGATTCAATACTGCTGATCAGGAATGGAACGGCCTGAAGATGAGTTTTGTTATCGGTCTGAATCCTGCCAGGTGGTATCGAATTAACGGTCTGAATCGATTCCAATGATAACCCAATCACGCGTTGCGTCATTGACCAATCAAGCTGAATACTATAGTATGAAATTCAAATCGTGGAAGTATAGTCTCTATCCTCCTCAATACTTACAATCAGTATTGAACTCCTCCAGTTCTCATATATTTAAATCGGATTCAATACTGCTGAGCAGGATTGGAACGGCTTGAAGATGAGTTTTGCTATCGGTCTGGATCCTGCCAGGTGGCATTGAATTGACGGTGTGAATCGATTCGAATGATAACCCAATCACTCGTTGCGTCATTGACCAATCAAGCTGGATACTGTAGTATGAAATTCGAATCGTGGAAGCATGGTCTCTATCCTCCTCAATACTTACAATCAGTATTGAACTCCTCCAGTTCTCATATATTTGAATCGGATTCAATACTGCTGAGCAGGATTGGAACGGCCTGAAGATGAGTTTCGCTATCGGTCTGGATCCTGCCAGGTGGCATTGAATTGACGGTCTGAATCGAATCCAATGATCACCCAATCACGCGTTGCGTCATTGACCGATCAAGCTGAATACTATAGGATGGAATTCGGATCGTGGAAGCATGGTCTCTATCCTCCTCAATACCTACAATCAGAATCGAACTCCTCTAGTTCTCATATATTTGAATCGGATTCAATACTGCTGAGCAAGATTGGTATGGACCGAGAATAAAATTCGCTATTGGTCTGAATCCTGCCAGGCAGCATTGAATCGATTCCGTCAATCGATTCCAATGATGACCCAATCACTCATTGCGTGATTGACCAATCGAGATGAATACTACATAATCGGATCGGAATCGTGGGTGCGTGGTCATTCTTTCCTTCTCAATACTCACAATCAGTGTTGAACTTCTCTTGGTTTCATATATTTCGATTGACTTCAATACTGCTGAGCAGGATTGGAAGGGCCTGAAGATGAGTTCCGCTATCGGTCTAAATCCTGCCAGGTGGCATTGAATCGATTCCGTCGATTGATTCCAATGATGACCTAATCACTCATTGCGTGATTGACGGATTGCGATGAATACTACAGAATCGGATTGGAATCGTGGGTGCGTGGTTCTTCTTCCCTTCTCAATACTCACAATCAGTGTTGACCTTCTCTAGGTTTCATATATTTCGATTGACTTCAATACTGCTGAGCAGGATTGGAACGGCCTGATGATGAGTTTTGCTATCGGTCTGAATCCTGCCAGTTGGCATTAAATTGACGGTCTGAATCGATTCCAATGATCACCCAATCACGCGTTGCGTCATTGACCGATCAAGCTGAATACTATAGGATGGAATTCGGATCGTGGAAGCATGGTCTCTATCCTCCGCAATACCTACAATCAGTATCGAACTCCTCTAGTTCTCATATATTTGAATCGGATTCAATACTGCTGAGCAAAATCGGTATGGACTGAGGATAAGTTTCGCTATCGGTCTGAATCCTGCCAGGCAGCATTGAATCGATTCCGTCAATCGATTTCAATGATGATTCAATCACTCATTGCGTGATTGACCAATTGAGATGAATACTACATAATCGGATTGGAATCGCGGGTGCGTGGTCATTCTTTCCTCCTCAATACTCACAATCAGTGTTGAACTTCTCTAGGTTACATATACTTTGATTGGCTTCAATACTGCTGAGCAGGATTGGAAGGGCCTGAAGATGAGTTTCGCTATCGGTCTGAATCCTGCCAGGTGGCATTGAATTGAAGAAGTGAATCGATTCCAATGAAAACCCAATTACTCGTGGCGTCATTGACCAATCAAGCTGAATACTATAAGATGAAATTCGAATCGTGGAAGCATGGTCTCTATCCTCCTCAATACTTACAATCAACATCGAACTCCTCTAGTTCTCATATATTTGAATCGGATTCAATACTGCTGAGCAAGATCGGTATGGACTGAGGATGAGTTTCGCTATCGGTCTGAATCCTGCCAGGCAGCATTGAATCGATTCCGTCAATCGATATCAATAATGAACCAATCACTCATTGCGTGATTGACCAATCGAGATGAATACTACATAATCGGATTCGAATCGTGGGTGAGTGGTCATTATTTCCTTCTCAATACTCCCATCACTATTGACCTCCTCTAGTTCTCATATATTTGAATTGGATTGAATACTGCTGAGCAAGATTGGTATGGACTGAGGATGAGTTCCGCTATCGGTCTGAATCCTGCCGGGCAGCATTTAATCGATTCCGTCAATTGATTCCAATGATGACCCAATCACTCATTGCGTGATTGACCAATCGAGATGAATACTACATAACCGGATGGCATCGTGGGTGAGTGGTCATTATTTCCTTCTCAATACTCACTATCAGTATTGAACTCCTCTAGGTCTCATATATTTGAATTGGATTCAATACTGCTGAGCAAGATTGGTATGGACCGAGAATAAGTTTCGCTATCGGTCTGAATCCTGCCAGGCAGCATTGAAACGATTCCGTCAATCGATTCCAATGATGACCCAATCACTCATTGCGTGATTGACCAATCGAGATGAATACTACATAATCGGATTGGAATCGTGGGTGCGTGGTCATTCTTTCCGTCTCATTACTCACAATCAGTGTTGAACTTCTCTAGGTTTCAGATATTTCGACTGACTTCAATACTGCTGAGCAGGATTGGAAGGGCCTGAAGATGAGTTTCACTATCGGTCCAAATCCTGCCGGGTGGCATTGAATTGACGGTGTCAGTCGATTCCAATGATAACCCAATCACTCGTGGCGTCATTGACCAATCAAGCTGAATACTATAAGATGAAATTCGAATCGTGGAGGCATGGTCTCTATCCTCCTCAATACTTACAATCAGTATTGAACTCCTCCAGTTCTCATATATTCAAATCGGATTCAATACTGCTGAGCAGGATTGGAACGGCCTGAAGATGAGTTCTGCTCTCGGTCTGAATTCTGCCAGGCAGCATTGAATCGATTCCGTCAATTGATTTCAATGATGACCCAACCACTCATTGCGTGATTGACCAATTGAGATGAATACTACAGAATCGGATTGGGATCGTGGGTGCGTGGTCATTCCTGTTTCCTCAATACTCACAATCAGTATTAAACTTCTCAAGATTTCATGTATCTCAATCGAAATCAATACTGCTGAGCAGGATTGGAACGGCCTGAAGATGAGTTTTGCTATCGTTCAGAATCCTGCCAGGCGGCATTGAATTCACGGTGTGAATCGATTTCAATGATAACCCAATCACCCGTTGCGTCATTGTTCAATCGAGCTGAATACTATAGGATGAAATTCAAATCGTGGAAGCATAGTCTCTATCCTCCTCAATACTTACAATCAGTATTGAACTCCTCCAGTTCTCATATTTCTAAATCGGATTCAATACTGCTGATCAGGATTGGAACGGCCTGAAGATGAGTTTTGCTATCGGTCTGAATCCTGCCAGGTGGCATCGAATTAACGGTCTGAATCGATTCCAATGATAACCCAATCAAGCGTTGCGTCATCGACCAATCAAGCTGAATACTATAGTATGAAATTCAAATCGTGGAAGCATAGTCTCTATCCTCCTCAATACTTACAATTAGTATTGAACTCCTCCAGTTCTCATGTATTCAAATCGGATTCAATACTGCTGAGCAGGATCGGAACGGCTTGAAGATGAGTTTTGCTATCGTTCTGGATCCTGCCAGGTGGCATTGAATTGATGGTGTCAATCGATTCCAATGATAACCCAACCACTCGTTGCGTCATTGACCAATCAAGCTGAATACTGTAGTATGAAATTCGAATCGTGGAAGCATGGTCTCTATGCTCCTCAATACTTACAATCAGTATTGAACTCCTCCAGTTCTCATATATTTGAATCGGATTCAATACTGCTGAGCAGGATTGGAACGGCCTGAAGATGAGTTTTGCTATCCTTCTGAATCCTGGCAGAAGGCATTGGATTGACGGTCTGAATCGATTCCAATGATCACCCAATCACGCGTTGTGTCATTGACCGATCAAGCTGAATACTATAGGATGGAATTCGGATCGTGGAAGCATGGTCTCTATCCTCCTCAATACCTACAATCAGTATCGAACTCCTCTAGTTCTCATATATTTGAATCGGATTCAATACTGCTGAGCAAGATTGGTATGGACCGAGAATAAGTTTCGCTATCGGTCTGAATCCTGCCAGGCAGCATTGAAACGATTCCGTCAATCGATTCCAATGATGACCCAATCACTCATTGCGTGATTGACCAATCGAGATGAATACTACATAATCGGATTGGAATCGTGGGTGCGTGGTCATTCTTTCCTTCTCAATACTCACAATCAGTGTTGAACTTCTCTTGGTTTCAGATATTTCGATTGACTTCAATACTGCTGAGCAGGATTGGAAGGGCCTGAAGATGAGTTTCGCTATCGGTCTAAATCCTGCCAGGTGGCATTGAATCGATTCCGTCAATTGATTTCAATGATGACCGAATCAATCATTGCGTGATTGACCAATTGTGATGAATACTACAGAATCGGATTGGAATCGTGGGTGCGTGGTCATTCTCTTATTCTCAATATTCACAATCGGTGTTGAACTTCTCTAGGTTTCATAGATTTCAATCGACTTCAATACTGCTGAGCAGGATTGGAACGGCTTGGAGATGAGATTTGCTATCGGTGTGGATCCTGCCAGGTGCCATTGGATTGACGATGTGAATCGATTCCAATGATAACCCAATCACTCGTTGCGTCATTGACCAATCAAGCTGAATACTACAGTATGAAATCCGAATCGTGGAGGCATGGTCTCTATCCTCCTCAATACTTACAATCAGTATTGAACGCCTCCAGTTCTCATATATTTAAATCGGATCCAATACTGCTCAGCAGGATTGGAACGGCCTGAAGATGAGTTTTGATATCGGTCTGAATCCTGCCAGGTGGCATTGAATTGACGGTGTGAATCGATTCCAATGATAACCCAATCATGCGTTGCGTCATTTTCAATCAAGCTGAATATTATAGGATGAAATTCGAATCGTGGAAGCATGGTCTCTATCCTCCTCAATATTTACAATCAGTATTGAACTCCTTCAGTTCTCATATATTTGAATTGGATTCAATACTGCTGAGCAAGATTGGAAGGGCCTGAAGATGAGTTTCGCTATCGGTCTGAATCCTGCCAGGTGGCATTGAATCGATTCCGTCGATTGATTTCAATGATGACCGAATCAATCATTGCGTGATCGACCAATTGTGATGAATACTACAGAATTGGATTGGATCCGTGTGTGCGTGGTCATTCTCCCCTTCTCAATACTCACAATCGGTGTTGAACTTCTCTAGGTTATATAGATTTCAATCGACTTCAATACTGCTGAGCAGGATTGGAACGGCTTGAAGATGAGTTCTGCTATTGGTCTGAATCCTGCCAGGTGGCATTGAATTGACGGTGTGAATCGATTCCAATGATAACGCAATCACTCGTTGCGTCATTGACCAATCGAGCTGAATACTATAGCATGAAATTCGAATCGTGGAAGCATGGTCTCTATGCTCCTCGATACTTACAATCAGTATTGAACTCCTCTGAATCTCATATATTTGAATTGGGCTCAATACTGCTGAGCAAGATTGGTATGGACTGAGGATAAGTTTCGCTATCGGTCTAAATCCTGCCAGGCAGCATTGAATCGGTTCGGTCAATCAATTTCAATAATGATCCAATCACTCATTGCCTGATTGACCAATCGCGATGAATACTACATAATCGGATTGGAATCGTGGAAGCGTGGTCATTATCTCCTTCTCAATACTCACAATCAGTATTGAACTCCTCTAGGTTTCATAAATCTCAATCGAATTCAATACTGCTGAGCAGGATTGGAACTGCCTGAAGATGAGTTCTGCTATCGGTCTGAATTCTGCCAGGCAGCATTGAATCGATTCCGTCAATTGATTCCAATGATGACCCAATCACTCATTGCGTGATTGCCCAATCGAGATGAATACTACATAATCGGATTGGAATCGTGACTGCGTGGTCATTCTTTCCTTCTCAATACTCACAATCAGTGTTGAACTTCTCTAGGTTTCAGATATTTCGATTGACTTCAATACTGCTGAGCAGGATTGGAAGGGCCTGAAGATGAGTTTCGCTATCGGTCCAAATCCTGCCGGGTGGCATTGAATCGATTCCGTCAATTGATTCCAATGATGACCTAATCACTCATTGCGTGATTGACCAATTGTGATAGATACTACAGAATCGGATTGGAATCGTGGGTGCGTGGTTCTTCTTTCCTCCTCAATACTCACAATCAGTGTTGACTTTCTCTAGGTTTCATATATTTCGATTGACTCCAATACTGCTGAGCAGGATTGGAAGGGCCTGAAGATGAGTTTCGCTATCGGTCTAAATCCTGCCAGGTGGCATTGAATCGATTCCGTCAATTGATTTCAATGATGACCGAATCAATCATTGCGTGATTGACCAATTGTGATGAATACTGAAGAATCGGATTGGAATCGTGGGTGCGTGGTCATTCTCTCAATCTCAATACTCACAATCGGTGTTGAACTTCTCTAGGTTTCATAGATTTCAATCGACTTCAATACTGCTGAGCAGGATTGGAACGGCTTGGAGATGAGATTTGCTATCGGTGTGGATCCTGCCAGGTGCCATTGAATTGACGATGTGAATCGATTCCAATGATAACCCAATCACTCGTTGCGTCATTGACCAATCAAGCTGAATACTACAGTATGAAATCCGAATCGTGGAGGCATGGTCTCTATCCTCCTCAATACTTACAATCAGTATTGAACTCCTCCAGTTCTCATATATTTGAATCGGATTCAATACTACTCAGCAGGATTGGAACGGCCTGAAGATGAGTTTCGCTATCGGTCTGAATCCTGCCAGGTGGCATTGAATTGACGGTGTGAATCGATTCCAATGATAACCCAATCATGCGTTGCGTCATTTTCAATCAAGCTGAATACTATAGGATGAAATTCGAATCGTGGAAGCATGGTCTCTATCCTCCTCAATATTTACAATCAGTATTGAACTCCTCTAGGTCTCATATATTTGAATTGGATTCAATACTGCTGAGCAAGATTGGTATGGACCGAGAATAAGTTTCGCTATCGGTCTGAATCCTGCCAGGCAGCATTGAAACGATTCCGTCAATCGATTCCAATGATGACCCAATCACTCATTGCGTGATTGACCAATCGAGATGAATACTACATAATCGGATTGGAATCGTGGGTGCGTGGTCATTCTTTCCTTCTCAATACTCACAATCAGTGTTGAACTTCTCTAGGTTTCAGATATTCCGATTGACTTCAATACTGCTGAGCAGGATTGGAAGGGCCTGAAGATGAGTTTCGCTATCGGTCCAAATCCTGCCGGGTGGCATTGAATCGATTCCGTCAATTGATTCCAATGATGACCTAATCACTCATTGCGTGATTGACAAATTCTGATGGATACTACAGAATCGGATTGGAATCGTGGGTGCGTGGTTCTTCTTTCCTCCTCAATACTCACAATCAGTGTTGACTTTCTCTAGGTTTCATATATTTCGATTGACTCCAATACTGCTGAGCAGGATTGGAAGGGCCTGAAGATGAGTTTCGCTATCGGTCTAAATCCTGCCAGGTGGCATTGAATCGATTCCGTCAATTGATTTCAATGATGACCGAATCAATCATTGCGTGATTGACCAATTGTGATGAATACTACAGAATCGGATTGGAATCGTGGGTGCGTGGTCATTCTTTTCTTCTCAATACTCACAATCAGTATCAAACTTCTCAAGATTTCATGTATCTCAATCGAATTCAATACTGCTGAGCAGGATTGGAGGGGCTTGAAGATGAGTTTTGCTATCGGTCTGGATCCTGCCAGGTGGCATTGAATTGACGGTGTCAATCGATTCCAATGATAACCCAATCACTCGTGGCGTCATTGACCGATCGAGCTGAATACTCTAAGATGAAATTCGAATCGTGGAGGCATGGTCTCTATCCTCCTCAATACTTACAATCAGTATTGAACTCCTCCAGTTCTCATATATTTGAATCGGATTGAATACTCCTGAGCAGGATTGGAACGGCCTGGAGACGAGTTTTTGGTATCGGTCTGAATTCTGCCAGGCAGCATTGAATCGATTCCGTCAATTGATTTCAATGATGACCCAATAACTCATTGCGTGATTGACCAATCGAGATGAATACTGCAGAATCGGATTGGGATCGTGGGTGCGTGGTCATTCTTGTTTTTCCAATAGCCACAATCAGTATTAAACTTCTCAAGATTTCATGTATCTCAATCGAATCCAATACTGCTGGGCAGGATTGGAATGGCCTGAAGATGAGTTTTGCTAACGGCCAGAATCCTGCCATGCGGCATTGAATTCACTGTGTGAATCAATTTCAATGATAACCCAATCACCCGTTGCGTGATTGCCCAATCGAGATGAATACTACAGAATCGGATTGGGATCGTGGGTGCGTGGTCATCCTTTTCTTCTCAATACTCACAATCAGTATTAAACTTCTCAAGATTTCATGTATCTCAATCGAATTCAATACTGCTGAGCAGGATTGGAACTGCCTGAAGATGAGTTTTGCTATCGGTCTGAATTTCGCCAGGCAGGATTGGAACGATTCCGTCAATTGATTTCAATGATGACCCAATCACTCATTGCGTGATTGACCAATCGAGATGAATAATACAGAATCGGATTGGGATCGTGGGTGCGTGGTCATTCTCTTCTTCTCAATACTCACAATCAGTATTAAACTTCTCAATATTTCATGTATCTCAATCAAATTCAATACTGCTGAGCAGGATTGGAACGGCCTGGAGATGAGTTTTGCTATCGGTGAGAATCCTGCCAGGCGGCATGGAATTAACGGTGTGAATCGATTCCAATGATAACCCAATCAACCGTTGCGTCATTGGCCAATCGAGCTGAATACTATAGGATGAAATTCGAATCGTGGTAGCATGGTCTCTATCTTCCTCAATATCTACAATCAGTATTGAACTCCTCTAGTTCTCATATATCTGAATTGGATTCAATACTGCTCAGCAAAATTGGTCTGTACTTGAGTTTCGCTATCGGTCTTCATCCTGCCAGGCAGCATTGAATCGATTCCGTCAATTGATTCCAATGATCACCCAATCACTCATTGCGTGATTGACCAATCGAGATGAATAATACAGAATCGGATTGGGATCGTGGGTGCGTGGTCATTCTCTTCTTCTCAATACTCACAATCAGTATTAAACTTCTCAAGATTTCATGTATCTCAATCAAATTCAATACTGCTGAGCAGGATTGGAACGGCCTGAAGATGAGTTTTGCTATCGGTCAGAATCCTGCCAGGCGGCATGGAATTAACGGTGTGAATCGATTTCAATGATAACCCAATCACTCGTTCCGTCATTGACCAATCGAGCTGAATACTATAGGATGAAATTCGAATCGTGGAAGCATGGTCTCTATACTCCTCAATATTTACAATCAGTATCGAACTCCTCCAGTCCTCATATATTTGAGTTGGATTCAATACTGCTCAGCAAGATTGGTCTGTACTTAAGTTTCGCTATCGGTCTTAATCCTGCCAGGCAGCATTGAATCGATTCGGTCAATCGATTCCAATAATGATCCAATCACTCATTGCGTGATTGACCAATCGAGATGAATACTACATAATCGGATTGGAATCGTGGGTGCGTGGTCATTATTTCCTTCTCAATACTCACAATCAGTATTGAACTCCTCTAGGTTTCATAGATCTCAATCGAATTCGATCCTGCTGAGCAGGATTGGAGGGGCTTGAAGATGAGTTTTGCTATCGGTCTGGATCCTGCCAGGTGGCATTGAATTGACGGTGTCAATCGATTCCAATGATAACCCAATCACTCGTGGCGTCATTGACCAATCGAGCTGAATACTCTAAGATGAAATTCGAATCGTGGAGGCATGGTCTCTATCCTCCTCAATACTTACAATCAGTATTGAACTCCTCCAGTTCTCATATATTTGAATCGGATTGAATACTGCTGAGCAGGATTGGAACGGCCTGAAGACGAGTTTTTGGTATCGGTGTGAATTCTGCCAGGCAGCATTGAATCGATTCCGTCAATTGATTTCAATGATGACCCAATAACTCATTGCGTGATTGACCAATCGAGATGAATACTGCAGAATCGGATTGGGATCGTGGGTGCGTGGTCATTCTTGTTTTTCCAATAGCCACAATCAGTATTAAACTTCTCAAGATTTCATGTATCTCAATCGAATCCAATACTTCTGGGCAGGATTGGAATGGCCTGAAGATGAGTTTTGCTAACGGCCAGTATCCTGCCAGGCGGCATTGAATTCACTGTGTGAATCGATTTCAATGATAACCCAATCACCCGTTGCGTGATTGCCCAATCGAGATGAATACTACAGAATCGGATTGGGATCGTGGGTGCGTGGTCATCCTTTTCTCCTCAATACTCACAGTCAGTATTGAACTTCTCAAGATTTCATGTATCTCAATCGAATTCAATACTGCTGAGCAGGATTGGAACTGCCTGAAGATGAGTCTTGCTATCGGTCTGAATTTCACCAGGCAGGATTGGAACGATTCCGTCAATTGATTTCAATGATGACCCAATCACTCATTGCGTGATTGACCAATCGAGATGAATACTACATAATGGGATTGGAATCGTGGGTGCGGGGTCATTCTCTCCTTCTCAATAATCACAATCAGTATTGAACTCCTCTAGATTTCATGTATCTCAATCGAAATCAATACTGCTGAGCAGGATTGGAACTGCCTGAAGATGAGTTTTGCTATCGGTCAGAATCCTGCCAGGCGGCATTGAATTCACGGTGTGAATCGATTTCAATGATAACCCAATCGCTCGTTCCGTCATTGACCAATCGAGCTGAATACTATAGGATGAAATTCGAATCGTGGAAGCATGGTCTCTATCCTCCTCAATATTTACAATCAGTATCGAACTCCTCCAGTTCTCATATATTTGAGTTGGATTCAATACTGCTCAGCAAGATTGGTCTGTACTTAATTTTCGCTATCGGTCTTAATCCTGCCAGGCAGCATTGAATCGATTCGGTCAATCGATTCCAATAATGATCCAATCACTCATTGCGTGATTGACCAATCGGGATGAATACTACATAATCGGATTGGAATCGTGGGTGCGTGGTCATTATTTCCTTCTCAATACTCACAATCAGTATTGAACTCCTCTAGGTTTCATAGATCTCAATCGAATTCGATCCTGCTGAGCAGGATTGGAACTGCCTGAAGATGAGTTTTGCTATCGGTCTGAATTCTGCCAGGCAGCATTGAATCGATTCCGTCAATTGATTCCAATGATGACCCAATCACTCATTGCGTGATTGACCAATCGAGATGAATACTACAGAATCGGATTGGGATCGTGGGTGCGTCGTCATTCTTTTCTTCTCAATACTCACAATCAGTATCAAACCTCTCAAGATTTCATGTATCTCAATCGAATTCAATACTGCTGAGCAGGATTGGAGGGGCTTGAAGATGAGTTTTGCTATCGGTCTGGATCCTGCCAGGTGCATTGAATTAACGGTGTCAATCGATTCCAATGATAACCCAATCACTCGTGGCGTCATTGACCAATCGAGCTGAATACTCTGAGATGAAATTCGAATCGTGGAGGCATGGTCTCTATCCTCCTCAATACTTACAATCAGTATTGAACTCCTCCAGTTCTCATATATTTGAATTGGATTCAATACTGCTCAGCAAGATTGGTCTGGACTGAGAATAAGTTTCGCTATCGGTCTGAATCCTGCCAGGCAGCATTGAATCGATTCCATCAATCGATTTCAATAATGATCCAATCACTCATTGCGTGATTGACCAATCGAGATGAATACTACATAATCGGATTGGAATCGTGGGTGCGTGGTCATTCTTTCCTTCTCAATACTCACAATCAGTATTGAACTCTTCTAGATTTCATAGATCTCAATCGAATCCAATACTGCTGAGCAGGATTGGAGGGGCTTGAAGATGAGTTTTGCTATCGGTCTGGATCCTGCCAGGTGGCATTGAATTGACGGTGTCAATCGATTCCAATGATAACCCAATCACTCGTGGCGTCATTGACCAATCGAGCTAAATACTCTAAGATGAAATTCGGATCGTGGAGGCATGGTCTCTATCCTCCTCAATACTCACAATCAGTATTGAACTCCTCCAGTTCTCATATATTCGAATCGGATTCAATACTGCTGAGCAGGATTGGAACGGCCTGAACACTAGTTTTTGCTATCGGTCTGAATTCTGCCAGGCAGCATTGAATCGATTCCGTCAATTGATTTCAATGATGACCCAATAACTCATTGCGTGATTGACCAATCGAGATGAATACTGCAGAATCGGATTGGGATCGTGGGTGCGTGGTCATTCTTGTTTTTCCAATAGCCACAATCATTATTAAACTTCTCAAGATATCATGTATCTCAATCGAATCCAATACTGCTGGGCAGGATTGGAATGGCCTGAAGATGAGTTTTGCTAACGGCCAGAATCCTGTTAGGCGGCATTGAATTCACTGTGTGAATAGATTTCAATGATAACCCAATCACCCGTTGCGACATTGACCAATCGAGCTGAATACTATAGGATGAAATTCGAATCGTGGAAGCATGGTCTCTATCCTCCTCAATATTTACAATCAGTATTGAACTCCTCTAGTTCTCATATATTTGAATTGGATCCAATACTGCTCAGCAAGATTGGTCTGGACTGAGAATAAGTTTCGCTATCGGTCTGAATCCTGCCAGGCAGCATTGAATCGATTCCATCAATCGATTTCAATAATGATCCAATCACTCATTGCGTGATTGACCAATCGAGATGAATACTACAGAATCGGATTGGGATCGTGGAAGCGTGGTCATTATCTCCTCGTCAATACTCACAATCAGTATTGAACTCCTCTAGGTTTCATAAATCTCAATCGAATTCAATACTGCTGAGCAGGATTGGAACTGCCTGAAGATGAGTTCTGCTATCGGTCTGAATTCTGCCAGGCAGCATTGAATCGATTCCGTCAATTGATTCCAATGATGACCCAATCACTCATTGCGTGATTGCCCAATCGAGATGAATACTACAGAATCGGATTGGGATCGTGGGTGCGTGGTCATTCTTTTCTTCTCAATACTCACAATCAGTATTAAACTTCTCAAGATTTCATGTATCTCAATCGAATTCAATACTGCTGAGCAGGTTTCGAACTGCCTGAAGATGAGTTTTGCTATCGGTCTGAATTTCGCCAGGCAGGATTGAATCGATCCCGTCAATTGATTTCAATGATGACCCAATCACTCATTGCGTGATTGACCAATCGAGATGAATACTACATAATCGGATTGGAATCGTGGGTGCGGGGTCATTCTCTCCTTCTCAATAATCACAATCAGTATTGAACTCCTCTAGATTTCATGTATCTCAATCGAAATCAATACTGCTGTGCAGGATTGGAACGGCCTGAAGATGAGTTTTGCTATCGGTCAGAATCCTGCCAGGCGGCATTGAATTCATGGTGTGGATCGATTCCAATGATAACCCAATCACTCGTTCCGTCATTGACCAATCGAGCTGAATACTATACGATGAAATTCGAATCGTGGAAGCATGGTCTCTATCCTCCTCAATATTGACAATCAGTATCGAACTCCTCCAGTTCTCATATATTTGAATTGGATTCAATACTGCTCAGCAAGATTGATCTGTACTTAAGTTTCGCTATCGGTGTTAATCCTGCCAGGCAGCATTGAATCGATTCGGTCAATCGATTCCAATGATGATCCAATCACTCATCGCGTGATTGACCATTCCAGATGAATACTACATAATCGGATTGGAATCGTGGGTGCGTGGTCATTATTTCCTTCTCAATACTCACAATCAGTATTGAACTCCTCTAGGTTTCATAGATCTCAATCGAATTCGATCCTGCTGAGCAGGATTGGAACTGCCTGAAGATGAGTTTTGCTATCGGTCAGAATCCTGCCAGGCGGCATTGAATTCATGGTGTGGATCGATTTCAATGATAACCCAATCACTCGTTCCGTCATTGACCAATCGAGCTGAATACTATACGATGAAATTCGAATCGTGGAAGCATGGTCTCTATCCTCCTCAATATTGACAATCAGTATCGAACTCCTCCAGTTCTCATATATTTGAATTGGATTCAATACTGCTCAGCAAGATTGGTCTGTACTTAAGTTTCGCTATCGGTGTTAATCCTGCCAGGCAGCATTGAATCGATTCGGTCAATCGATTCCAATGATGATCCAATCCTTCATTGCGTGATTGACCAATCCAGATGAATACTACATAATCGGATTGAAATCGTGGGTGCGTGGTCATTATTTCCTTCTCAATACTCACAATCAGTATTGAACTCCTCTAGGTTTCATAGATCTCAATCGAATTCAATACTGCTGAGCAGGATTGGAACGGCCTGAAGATGAATTTTGCTATCGGTCAGAATCCTGCGAGGTGGCATTGAATTCACGGTGTGAATCGATTTCAATGATAATCCAATCACCCGTTGCGTCATTGACCAATCGAGCTGAATACTATAGGATTAAATTCGAATCGTGGAAGCATGGTCTCTATCCTCCTCAATATTTACAATCAGTATTGAACTCCTCTAGTTCTCATATATTTGGATTGGATTCACTACTGCTCAGCAAGATTGGTCTGGACTGAGAGTACGTTTCGCTTTCGGTCTGAATCCTGCCAGGCAGCATTGGATCGATTCCATCAATCGATTTCAATAATGATCCAATCTTTCATTGCGTGATTGACTAATCGATATGAATACTACATAATCGGATTGGAATTGTGGGTGCGTGGTCATTCTTTCCTTCTCAATACTCACAATCAGTATTGAACTCTTCTAGATTTCATGGATTTCAATCGAATTCAATACTGCTGAGCAGGATTGGAGGGGCTTGAATATGAGTTTTGCTATCGGCCTGGATCCTGCCAGGTGGCATTGAATCGACGGTGTGAATCGATTCCAATGATAACCCAATCACGCGTTGCGTCATTGATCAATCAAGCTGAATACTATAGGATGAAATTCGAATCGTGGAAGCATGGTCTCTATCCTCCTCAATATTTACAATCAGTATTGAACTCCTTCAGTTCTCATATATTTGAATTGGATTCAATACTGCTGAGCAAGATTGGAAGGGCCTGAAGATGAGTTTCGCTATCGGTCTGAATCCTGCCAGGTGGCATTGAATCGATTCCGTCAATTGATTTCAATGATGACCGAATCAACCATTGCGTGATCGACCAATTGTGATGAATACTACAGAATCGGATTGGAATCGTGCGGGCGTGGTCATCCTCTCCTTCTCAATACTCATAATCGGTGTTGAACTTCTCTAGGTTTCATAGATTTCAATCGACTTCAATACTGCTGAGCAGGATTGGAACGGCTTGAAGATGAGTTCTGCTATTGGTCTGAATCCTGCCAGGTGGCATTGAATTGACGGTGTGAATCGATTCCAATGATAACGCAATCACTCGTTGCGTCATTGAACAATCGAGCTGAATACTATAGCATGGAATTCGAATCGTGGAAGCATGGTCTCTATGCTCCTCGATACTTACAATCAGTATTGATCTCCTCTAAATCTCATATATTTGAATTGGGCTCAATACTGCTGAGCAGGATTGGTATGGACTGAGGATAAGTTTCGCTATCGGTCTGAATCCTGCCAGGCAGCATTGAATCGAGTCGGTCAATCAATTCCAATAATGATCCAATCACTCATTGCCTGATTGACCAATCGAGATGAATACAACATAATCGGATTGGAATCGTGGAAGCGTGGTCATTATCTCCTTCTCAATACTCACTATCATTAATGAACTCCTCTAGGTTTCATAAATCTCAATCGAATTCAATACTGCTGAGCAGGATTGGAACTGCCTGAAGATGAGTTCTGCTATCGGTCTGAATTCTGCCAGGCAGCATTGAATCGATTCCGTCAATTGATTCCAAAGATGACCCAATCACTCATTGCGTGATTGCCCAATCGAGATGAATACTACAGAATCGGATTGGGATCGTGGGTGCGTGGTCATTCTTTTCTTCTCAATACTCAGAATCAGTATTAAACTTCTCAAGATTTCATGTATCTCAATCGAATTCAATACTGCTGAGCAGGTTTCGGAATGCCTGAAGATGAGTTTTGCTATCGGTCTGAATTTCGCCAGGCAGGATTGAATCGATCCCGTCAATTGATTTCAATGATGACCCAATCACTCATTGCGTGATTGACCAATCGAGATGAATACTACATAATCGGATTGGAATCGTGGGTGCGGGGTCATTCTCTCCTTCTCAATAATCACAATCAATATTGAACTCCTCTAAATTTCATGTATCTCAATCGAAATCAATACTGCTGAGCAGGATTGGAACGGCCTGAAGATGAGTTTTGCTATCGGTCAGAATCCTGCCAGGCGGCATTGAATTCATGGTGTGGATCGATTTCAATGATAACCCAATCACTCGTTCCGTCATTGGCCAATCGAGCTGAATACTATACGATGAAATTCGAATCGTGGAAGCATGGTCTCTATCCTCCTCAATATTGACAATCAGTATCGAACTCCTCCAGTTCTCATATATTTGAATTGGATTCAATACTGCTCAGCAAGATTGGTCTGTACTTAAGTTTCGCTATCGGTGTTAATCCTGCCAGGCAGCATTGAATCGATTCGGTCAATCGATTCCAATGATGATCCAATCACTCATTGCGTGATTGACCAATCGAGATGAATACTACATAATCGGATTGGAATCGTGGGTGCGTGGTCATTATTTCCTTCTCAATACTCACAAGCAGTATTGAACTCTTCTAGATTTCATTGATCTCAATCGAATTCAATACTGCTGAGCAGGATTGGAGGGGGTGAATATGAGTTTTGCTATCGGTCTGGATCCTGCCAGGTGGCATTGAATTGACGGTGTCAATCGATTCCAATGATAACCCAATCACTCGTGGCGTGATTGACCAATCGAGCTGAATACTCTAAGATGAAATTCGAATCGTGGAGGCATGGTCTCTATCCTCCTCAATACTTACAATTAGTATTGAAATCCTCCAGTTCTCATATATTTGGATTGGATTCAATACTGCTCAGCAAGATTGGTCTGGACTGAGAATAAGTTCCGCTATCGGTATGAATCCTGCCAGGCAGCACTGAATCGATTCCATCGATCGATTTCAATAATGATCCAATCACTCATTGCGTGATTGACCAATCGAGATGAATACTACATAATCGGATTGGAATCGTGGGTGCGTGACCATTATTTCCTTCTCAATACTCACAATCAGTATTGAACTCCTCTAGGTTTCATAGATCTCAATCGAATTAGATCCTGCTGAGCAGGATTGGAACTGCCTGAAGATGAGTTTTGCTATCGGTCTGAATTCTGCCAGGCAGCATTGAATCGATTCCGTCAATTGATTCCAATGATGACCCAATCACTCATTGCGTGAATGACCAATCGAGATGAATACTACATAATCGGATTGGAATCGTGGGTGCGTGGTCATTCTTTCCTTCTCAATACTCACAATCAGTATTGAACTCTTCTAGATTTCATAGATCTCAATCGAATCCAATACTGCTGAGCAGGATTGGGTGGGCTTGAAGATGAGTTTTGCTATCGGTCTGGATCCTGCCAGGTGGCATTGAATTGACGGTGTGAATCGATTTCAATAATGACCCAATCACTCATCGCGTGATTGACCAATCGAGATGAATACTACATAATGGGATGGGAATCGTGGAAGCGTGGTCATTATTTCCTTCTCAATACTCACTATCAGTATTGAACTCCTCTAGGTCTCATATATTTGAATTGGATTCAATACTGCTGAGCAAGGTTGGTATGGACCGAGAATAAGTTTCGGTATCGGTCTGAATCCTGCCAGGCAGCATTGAAACGATTCCGTCAAACGATTCCAATGATGACCCAATCACTCATTGCGTGATTGACCAATCGAGATGAATACTACATAATCGGATTGGAATCGTGGGTGCGTGGTCATTCTTTCCTTCTCAATACTCACAGTCAGTGTTAAACTTCTCTAGGTTTCATATATTTCGATTGACTTCAATACTGCTGAGCAGGATTGGAAGGGCCTGAAGATGAGTTTCGCTATCGGTCCAAATCCTGACAGGTGGCATTGAATCGATTCCGTCAATTGATTCCAATGATGACCTAATCACTCATTGCGTGATTGACCAATTGTGATGAATACTACAGAATCGGATTGGAATCGTGGGTGCGAGGTTCTTCGTTCCTCCTCAATACTCACAATCAGTGTTGACCTTCTCTAGGTTTCATATATTTCGATTGACTTCAATACTGCTGAGCAGGATTGGAAGGGCCTGAAGATGAGTTTCGCTATCGGTCTTAATCCTGCCAGGTGGCATTGAATCGATTCCGTCAATTGATTCCAATGATGACCGAATCAATCATTGCGTGATTGACCAATTATGATGAGTACTACAGAATCGGATTGGGATCGTGGGTGCGTGGTCATTCTCTCATTCTTAATACTCACAATCGGTGTTGAACTTCTCTAGGTTTCATAGATTTCAATCGACTTCAATACTGCTGAGCAGGATTGGAACGGCTTGAAGATGAGATTCGCTATCGGTGTGGATCCTGCCAGGTGCCATTGAATTGACGGTGTGAATCGATTCCAATAATAACCCAATCACTCGTTGCGTCATTGACAAATCAAGCTGAATACTACAGTATGAAATTCGAATCCTGGAGGCATGGTCTCTATCCTCCTCAATACTTACAATCAGTATTGAACTCCTCCAGTTCTCATATATCAAAATCGGATTCAATACTGCTCAGCAGGATTGGAACTGCCTGAAGATGAGTTTTGCTATCGGTCTGAATCCTGCCAGGTGGCATTGAATCGACGGTGTGAATCGATTCCAATGATAACCCAATCACGCGTTGCGTCATTGATCAATCAAGCTGAATACTATAGGATGAAATTCGAATCGTGGAAGCATGGTCTCTATCCTCCTCAATATTTACAATCAGTATTGAACTCCTTCAGTTCTCATATATTTGAATTGGATTCAATACTGCTGAGCAAGATTGGAAGGGCCTGAAGATGAGTTTCGCTATCGGTCCAAATCCTGCCAGGTGGCATTGAATCGATTCCGTCAATTGATTCCAATGATGACCTCATCACTCATTGCGTGATCGACCAATTGTGATGAATACTACGGAATCGGATTGGAATCGTGCGTGCGTGGTCATCCTCTCCTTCTCAATACTCATAATAAGTGTTGAAGTTCTCTATCACTAGATATAGGTTGAACTTCTCTAGGTTTCATAGATTTCAATCGACTTCAATACTGCTGAGCAGGATTGGAACGGCTTGAAGATGAGTTCTGCTATTGGTCTGAATCCTGCCAGGTGGCATTGAATTGACGGTGTGAATCGATTCCAATGATAACGCAATCACTCGTTGCGTCATTGACCAATCGAGCTGAATACTATAGCATGAAATTCGAATCGTGGAAGCATGGTCTCTATGCTCCTCGATACTTACAATCAGTATTGAACTCCTCTAAATCTCATATATTTGAATTGGGCTCAATACTGCTGAGCAGGATTGGTATGGACTGAGGATAAGTTTCGCTATCGGTCTGAATCCTGCCAGGCAGCATTGAATCGAGTCGGTCAATCAATTCCAATCATGATCCAATCACTCATTGCCTGATTGACCAATCGAGATGAATACAACATAATTGGATTGGAATCGTGGAAGCGTGGTCATTATCTCCTTCTCAATACTCACAATCAGTATTGAACTCCTCTAGGTTTCATAAATCTCAATCGAATTCAATACTGCTGAGCAGGATTGGAACTGCCTGAAGATGAGTTCTGCTATCGGTCTGAATTCTGCCAGGCAGCATTGAATCGATTCCGTCAATTGATTCCAATGATGACCCAATCACTCATTGCGTGATTGCCCAATCGAGATGAATACTACAGAATCGGATTGGGATCGTGGGTGCGTGGTCATTCTTTTCTTCTCAATACTCACAATCAGTATTAAACTTCTCAAGATTTCATGTATCTCAATCGAATTCAATACTGCTGAGCAGGATTGGAACGGCCTGAAGATGAGTTTTGCTATCGGTCAGAATCCTGCCAGGCGGCATTGAATTCATGGTGTGGATCGATTTCAATGATAACCCAATCACTCGTTCCGTCATTGACCAATCGAGCTGAATACTATACGATGAAATTCGAATCGTGGAAGCATGGTCTCTATCCTCCTCGATATTGACAATCAGTATCGAACTCCTCCAGTTCTCATATATTTGAATTGGATTCAATACTGCTCAGCAAGATTGGTCTGTACTTAAATCTCGCTATCGGTGTTAATCCTGCCAGGCAGCATTGAATCGATTCGGTTAATCAATTCCATAGATGATCCAATCACTCATTGCGTGATTGACCAATCCAGATGAATACTACATAATCGGATTGGAATCGTGGGTGCGTGGTCATTATTTCCTTCTCAATACTCACAATCAGTATTGAACTCCTCTAGGTTTCATAGATCTCAATCGAATTCGATCCTGCTGAGCAGGATTGGAACTGCCTGAAGATGAGTTTTGCTATTGGTCTGAATTCTGCCAGGCAGCATCGAATCGATTCCGTCAATTGATTCCAATGATGACCCAATCACTCATTGCGTGATTGACCAATTGTGATGAATACTACAGAATCGGATTGGAATCGTGGGTGCGTGGTCATTATTTCCTTCTCAATACTCACAATCAGTATTGAACTCCTCTAGGTTTCATAGATCTCAATCGAATCCGATCCTGCTGAGCAGGATTGGAACTGCCTGAAGATGAGTTTTGCTATCGGTCTGAATTCTGCCAGGCAGCATTGAATCGATTCCGTCAATTGATTCCAATGATGACCCAATCACTCATTGCGTGATTGACCAATCGAGATGAATACTACATAATCGGATTGGAATCGTGGGTGCGTGGTCATTCTTTCCTTCTCAATACTCACAATCAGTATTGAACTCTTCTAGATTTCATAGATCTCAATCAAATCCAATACTGCTGAGCAGGATTGGAAGGGGTTGAAGATGAGTTTCGCTATCGGTCTTAATCCTGCCAGGTGGCATTGAATCGATTCCGTGAATTGATTTCAATGATGACCGAATCCATCATTGCGTGATTGACCAATTGTGATGAATACTACAGAATCGGATTGGAATCGTGGGTGCGTGGTCATTCTCTCATTCTCAATACTCACAATCGGTGTTGAACTTCTCTAGGTTTCATAGATTTCAATCGACTTCGATACTTGTGAGCAGGATTGGAACGGCTTGAAGATGAGATTTCCTATCGGTGTGGATCCTGCCAGGTGCCATTGAATTGACGGTGTGAATCGATTCCAATGATAACCCAATCACTCGTTGCGTCATTGACCAATCAAGCTGAATACTACCGTATGAAATTCGAATCGTGGAGGCATGGTCTCTATCCTCCTCAATACTTATAATCAGTATTGAACTCCTCCAGTTCTCATATATCAAAATCGGATTCAATACTGCTCAGCAGGATTGGAACGGCCTGAAGATGAGTTTTGCTATCGGTCTGAATCCTGCCAGGTGGCATTGAATCGACGGTGTGAATCGATTCCAATGATAACCCAATCACGCGTTGCGTCATTGATCAATCGAGCTGAATACTATAGGATGAAATTCGAATCGTGGAGGCATGGTCTCTATCCTCCTCAATACTTATAATCAGTATTGAACTCCTCCAGTTCCCATATATCAAAATCGGATTCAATACTGCTCAGCAGGATTGGAACGGCTTGAAGATGAGTTCTGCTATTGGTCTGAATCCTGCCAGGTGGCATTGAATTGACGGTGTGAATCGATTCCAATGATAACGCAATCACTCGTTGCGTCATTGATCAATCGAGCTGAATACTATAGCATGAAATTCGAATCGTGGAAGCATGGTCTCTATGCTCCTCGATACTTACAATCAGTATTGAACTCCTCTAAATCTCATATATTTGAATTGGGCTCAATACTGCTGAGCAAGATTGGTATGGACTGAGGATAAGTTTCGCTATCGGTCTGAATCCTGCCAGGCAGCATTGAATCGATTCGGTCAATCGATTTCAATAATGATCCAATCACTCATTGCCTGATTGACCAATCGAGATGAATACTACATAATCGGATTGGAATCGTGGAAGCGTGGTCATTATTTCCTTCTCAATACTCACAATCAGTATTGAGATCCTCTAGGTTTCATAAATCTCATCGAATTCAATACTGTTGAGCAGGATTGGAACTGCCTGAAGATGAGTTCTGCTATCGGTCTGAATTCTGCCAGGCAGCATTGAATCGATCCCGTCAATTGATTCCAATGATGACCCAATCACTCATTGCGTGATTGCCCAATCGAGATGAATACTACAGAATCGGATTGGGATCGTGGGTGCGTGGTCATTCTTATCTTCTCAATACTCACAATCAGTATTAAACTTCTCAAGATTTCATGTATCTCAATCGAATTCAATACTGCTGAGCAGGATTGGAACTGCCTGAAGATGAGTTCTGCTATCGGTCTGAATTTCGCCAGGCAGGATCGAATCGATTCCGTCACTTGATTTCAATGATGACCCAATCACTCATTGCGTGATTGACCAATTGAGATGAATACTACATAATCGGATTGGAATCGTGGGTGCGGGGTCATTCTCTCCTTCTCAATAATCACAATCAGTATTGAACTCCTCTAGATTTCATGTATCTCAATCGAAATCAATACTGCTGAGCAGGATTGGAACGGCCTGAAGATGAGTTTTGCTATCGGTCAGAATCCTGCCAGGCGGCATTGAATTCACGGTGTGAATCGATTTCAATGATAACCCAATCACTCGTTCCGTCATTGACCAATCGAGCTGAATACTATAGGATGAAATTCGAATCGTGGAAGCATGGTCTCTATCCTCCTCAATATTTACAATCAGTATCGAACTCCTCCAGTTCTCATATATTCGAGTTGGATTCAATACTGCTCAGCAAGATTAGTCTGTACTTAATTTTCGCTATCGGTCTTAATCCTGCCAGGCAGCATTGAATCGATTCGGTCAATCGATTCCAATAATGATCCAATCACTCATTGCGTGATTGACCAATCGAGATGAATACTACATAATCGGATTGGAATCGTGGGTGCGTGGTCATTATTTCCTTCTCAATACTCACAATCAGTATTGAACTCCTCTAGGTTTCATAGATCTCAATCGAATTCGATCCTGCTGAGCAGGATTGGAACTGCCTGAAGATGAGTTTTGCTATCGGTCTGAATTCTGCACGGCAGCATTGAATCGATTCCGTCAATTGATTCCAATGATGACCCAATCACTCATTGCGTGATTGACCAATCGAGATGAATACTACAGAATCGGATTGGGATTGTGGATGCGTGGTCATTCTTTTCTTCTCAATACTCACAATCAGTATCAAACCTCTCAAGATTTCATGTATCTCAATCGAATTCATCACTGCTGAGCAGGATTGGAGGGGCTTGAAGATGAGTTTTGCTATCGGTCTGGATCCTGCCGGGTGGCATCGAATTGACGGTGTCAATCAATTCCAATGATAACCCAATCACTCGTGGCGTCATTGACTAATCGAGCTGAATACTCTAAGATGAAATTCGAATGGTGGAGGCATGGTGTCTATCCTCCTCAATACTTACAATCAGTATTGAACTCCTCCAGTTCTCATATATTTGAATTGGATTCAATACTGCTCAGCAAGATTGGTCTGGACTGAGAATAAGTTTCGCTATCGGTCTGAATCCTGCCAGGCAGCATTGAATCGATTCCATCAATCGATTTCAATAATGATCCAATCAATCATTGCGTGATTGACCAATCGAGATGAATACTACATAATCGGATTGGGATCGTGGGTGCGTGGTCATTCTTTCCTTCTCAATACTCACAATCAGTATTGAACTCTTCTAGATTTCATGGATCTCAATCGAATTCAATACTGCTGAGCAGGATTGGAGGGGCTTGAAGATGAGTTTTGCTATCGGTCTGGATCCTGCCGGGTGGCATCGAATTGACGGTGTCAATCGATTCCAATGATAACCCAATCACTCGTGGCGTCATTGACCAATCGAGCTGAATACTCTAAGATGAAATTCGAATCGTGGAGGCATGGTCTCTATCCTCCTCAATACTTACAATCAGTATTGAACTCCTCCAGTTCTCATATATTTGAATCGGATTCAATACTGCTGAGCAGGATTGGAACGGCCTGAAGACGAGTTTTTGCTATCGGTCTGAATCCTGCCAGGCACCATTGAATCGATTCCGTCAATTGATTTCAATGATGACCCAATAACTCATTGCGTGATTGACCAATCGAGATGAATACTGCAGAATCGGATTGGGATCGTGGGTGCGTGGTCATTCTTGTTTTTCCAATAGCCACAATCAGTATTAAACTTCTCAAGATTTCATGTATCTCAATCGAATCCAATACTGCTGGGCAGGATTGGAATGGCCTGAAGATGAGTTTTGCTAACGGCCAGAATCCTGCCAGGCGGCATTGAATTCACTGTGTGAATCGATTCCAATGATAACCCAATCACCCGTTGCGTCATTGACCAATCGAGCTGAATACTTTAGGATGAAATTCGAATCGTGGAAGCATGGTCTCTATCCTCCTCAATATTTACAATCAGTATTGAACTCCTCTAGTTCTCATATATTTGAATTGGATCCAATACTGCTCAGCAAGATTGGTATGCACTGAGAATAAGTTCCGCTATCGGTCTGAATCCTGCCAGGCAGCATTGAATCGATTCCGTCAAGCGATTCCAATGATGACCCAATCACTCATTGCGTGATTGACCAATTGAGATGGATACTACGTAATCGGATTGGAATCGTGGGTGCGTGGTCATTCTTTCCTTCTCAATACTCACAATCAGTGTTAAACTTCTCTAGGTTACATATTTTTTAATTGACTCGAATACTGCTGAGCAGGATTGGAAGGGCCTGAAGATGAGTTTCGCTATCGGTCTGAATCCTGCCAGGTGGCATTGAATTGAAGAAGTGAATCGATTCCAATAAAGACCCAATCACTCGTGGTGTCATTGACCAATCAAGCTGAATACTATAAGATGAAATTCGAATCGTGGAAGCATGGTCTCTATCCTCCTAGATACTTACAATCAACATCGAACTCCTCTAGTTCTCATATATTTGAATCGGATTCAATACTTCTGAGCAAGATCGGTATGGACTGAGGATGAGTTTCGCTATCGGTCTGAATCCTGCCAGGCAGCATTGAATCGATTCCGTCAATCGATTTCAATAATGATCCAATCACCATTGCGTGATTGACCAATCTAGATGAATACTACATAATCGGATTGGAATCGTGGGTGAGTGGTCATTATTTCCTTCTCAATACTCCCATCACTATTGAACTCCTCTAGTTCTCATATATTTGAATTGGATTCAATACTGCTGAGCAAGATTGGTATGGACTGAGAATAAGTTTCGCTATCGGTCTGAATCCTGTTGGGCAGCATTGAATCGATTCCGTCAATCGATTCTCATGATGACCCAATCACTCATTGCGTGATTGACCAATCGAGATGAATACTACATAATCGGATTGGAATCGTGGGTGCGTGGTCATTCTTTCCTTCTCAATACTCACAATCAGTGTTGAACTTCTCTAGGTTACATATATTTTGATTGACTTCAATACTGCTGAGCAGGATTGGAAAGGTTTGAAGATGAGTTTTGCTATCGGCCTGGATCCTGCCAGGTGGCATTGAATTGACGGTGTGAATCGATTCCAATGATAACCCAATCACTCGTTGCGTCATTGACCAATCAAGCTGAATACTATAGTATGGAATTCGAATCGTGGAAGCATGGTCTCTGTCCTCCTCAATACTCACAATCAGTATTGAACTCCCCCAGTTCTCATATATTTGAATCGGATTCAATACTTCTGAGCAAGATCGGTATGGACTGAGGATAAGTTTCGCTATCGGTCTGAATCCTGCCAGGCAGCATTGAATCGATTCCGTCAATCGATTTCAATAATGATCCAATCACCATTGCGTGATTGACCAATCTAGATGAATACTACATAATCGGATTGGAATCGTGGGTGAGTGGTCATTATTTCCTTCTCAATACTCCCATCACTATTGAACTCCTCTAGTTCTCATATATTTGAATTGGATTCAATACTGCTGAGCAAGATTGGTATGGACTGAGAATAAGTTTCGCTATCGGTCTGAGTCCTGCCGGGCAGCATTGAATCGATTCCGTCAATCGATTCTCATGATGAGCCAATCACTCATTGCGTGATTGACCAATCGAGATGAATACTACATAATCGGATTGGAATCGTGGGTGCGTGGTCATTCTTTCCTTCTCAATACTCACAATCAGTGTTGAACTTCTCTAGGTTACATATATTTTGATTGACTTCAATACTGCTGAGCAGGATTGGAAAGGTTTGAAGATGAGTTTTTCTATCGGTCTGGATCCTGCCAGGTGGCATTGAATTGACGGTGTGAATCGATTCGAATGATAATCCAATCACCCGTTGCGTCATTGACCAATCAAGCTGGATACTATAGTATGAAATTCGAATTGTGGAAGCATGGTCTCTATCCTCCTCAATACTTACAATCAGTATTGAACTCCTCCAGTTCTCATATATTTAGATCGGATTCAATACTGCTGAGCAGGCTTGGAACGGCCTGAAGATGAGTTTTGCTATCGGTCTGAATCCTGCCAGGCGGCATTGAATTCACGGTGTGAATCGATTTCAATGATAACCCAATCACCCGTCGCGTCATTTACCAATCAAGCTGAATACTATAGTATGAAATTCGAATCGTGGGAGCATGGTCTCTATCCTCCTCAATACTTACAATCAGCATTGAACTCCTTTAGTTCTCATATATTCGAATCGGATTCAATACTGCTGAGCAAGATTGGTATGCACTGAGAATAAGTTCCGCTATCGGTCTGAATCCTGCCAGGCAGCATTGAATCGATTCCGTCAATCGATTCCAATAATGATCCAATCACTCATTGCGTGATTGACCAATCGAGATGAATACTACATAATCGAATTGGAATCGTGGGTGCGTGGTCATTCTTATTTCTCAATACTCACAATGTGTATTAAACTTCTCTAGGATTCATATATTTCAATCGAATTAAATACTGCTGAGCAGGATTGGGACTGCCTGAAGATGCGTTTCGCTATCGGTCTGAATCCTGCCAGGCAGCATTGAGTCGACTGCGTCAATCGATTCCAATGATGACCCAATCACTCATTGCGTGATTGACCAATTGAGATGAATACTACAGAATGGAATTGGAATCGCGGGTGCATTGTTATTCTATCTCTCTCAATACTCACAATCAGTATTGAACTCCTCTAGATTTCATGTATCTCAATCGAATTCGATACTGCTGAGCAGGATTGGAACGGCTTGAAGATGTGCTTTGCTATCGGTCTGAATACTGCCTGGCAGCATTGAGTCGACTGCGTCAATCGATTCCAATGATGACCCAATCACTCTTTGCGTCATTAACTTATCAAGCTGAATACTATAGAATGGAATACAGATCGGTAAGCATGGTCTCGATCCTTCTCAATTCTTTCGGAAATGAAATCCTCGGATATATCTAATTAATTTTGACACTCGATCGATATGATCGGATATCGTATTTATCACTCGCGGGAATTTCAAATCATGAAGATGTAATTTTATCGGTCTTTGCGAGTTAAAGTCAGCAAATTTTGCTGAATTTTCAGCATCAATCGAGAATGGATTTCTTTTCCACTCTCGATCAATGCACCTTTCAAGCCTCGTATGGTTCCGAGGATGCATCTAAAGGATTTTGATGGAAAGGAATGAAAAGTAAAGATGAGAAATGAGAAACTTGATGAAAAATTTTGATTCTACGCTGATATTGTGCGTGTTTCGCCCTTCTCTCATTGCTCGGGCTTCTCAAAGTGGTGGAAGAGCAATGAGAGTTTACCACTGACACGCGGCTCAAGTGGCCGAATGTTCGATGGTTTGAACGCCCTTATATACGAAAGTTCATCTTCGTTATGCGCTTGCGAGGAAGGTCAATTTAACCCGCTATTTCCATTTCATTTCTCAACATTTTTACTTTGGCAGCTCTTCGGCCTTCTGCCGGAGATATATCAGATTAATTTTGACACTCAATTTTGACACTGAGAGTGGAAAAGAGATCCATTCTCGATTGATGCTAAAAATTCAGCAAAATTTGCTGACTTTAACTCGCAAAGACCGATAAAATTTCATCTTCATAATTTGAAATTCCCGCGAGTGATAAATACAATATCCGATCATATCGATCGAGTGTCAAAATTAATTAGATATATCTCCGGCAGAAGGCCGAAGAGCTGCCAAAGTAAAAATGTTGAGAAATCGAATGGAAATAGCGGGTTGAATTGACCTTTCTCGCAAGCGCATAACGAAGATGAACTTTCGTATATAAGGGCGTTCAAACCATCGAACATTCGGCCACTTGAGCCGCGTGTCAGTGGTAAACTCTCATTGCTCTTCCACCACTTTGAAAAGCCCGAGCAATGAGAGAAGGGCGAAACACGCACGATATCAGCGTAGGATCAAAATTTTTCATCAAGTTTCTCATTTCTCATCTTTACTTTTCATTCCTTTCCATCAAAATCCTTTAGATGCATCCTCGGAACCATACGAGGCTTGAAAGGTGCATTGATCGAGAGTGGAAAAGAAATCCATTCTCGATTGATGCTAAAAATTCAGCAAAATTTGCTGACTTTAACTCGCAAAGACCGATAAAATTACATCTTCATAATTTGAAATCCTCGGAATTCCATGTATTTCAATCGAATTCAATACTGCTCAGCAGGATTGGTACGCTTTGAGGATAAGTTTTGCTATCGGTCTGAATCTTGCCGGGCAGCTTCAAGTCGACTGCGTCAATCGATTCCATTGATGACCCAATCACCCGTTCAGTGATTGACCAATTGAGATGATTACTAGAGAATCGATTTGGAATCGTGACTGCATGGTTATTCTATTAATCTCAATCGAATTCAATTCTGCTGAGCGGGATTGATAATGCCTGAGGATGAGTTATGCTATCGATCTGATTCCTGCCAGGCAGCATTGAATTGACTGCGTCAATCGATTTCAATGATGACCCAATCACTCATTGCGTCATTGACCAATCAAGATGAATACTACTGAATCGAATTGAAGTCGTGGGCGCGTGGATATCCTATCCTTCTCAATACTGACAATCAGTATTGAACTCCTCTAGATTCCATATATTGGAATCGGATTCAATACTATTGAGAGGGATTGGTACGGCCTGAAGATGAGTTTAGCTATCAGTCTGATCCCTGCCAGGCTGCATTGAATTGACTGCGTCAATCGATCTCAATGATGACCCAATCACTCATTGCGTCATTGACCAATCAAGATAAATAATACTGAATCGGATTGAAGTCGTGGGTGCGTGGATATCCTATCCTTCTCAATACTTACAATTAGAATTGAACTCCTGTACATTCCATATATTGAAATCGGATTCAAAACTGCTCAGAAGGATTGGTACGGCCTGAAGATGAGTTTGGCTATCGGTCTGAATCATGCCAGGCAGCATTGAATTGACTGCGTCAATCGATGATGACCCAATCACTCTTCGCGTCATTGACTGATCGAGATGAATACCACAGAATCGAATTGAAATTGTGGGTGCATGGTTATTCTATCCCTACCAATACTCACAATCAGTATTGAACTCTTCCTGATTCCAAATATTTGAATCAAATTCGATACTGCTGGGCAGAATTGGGACGGCCTGGAGATAAGTTTTGCTATTGGTCAGGTGGATGGGTTATGAGGTCTGCAATGCTGAAAGTCAGTATTGAGATCGATTGAAGCGGATTGGGATCCCGATGTTCCCAATACCGAAAAACAGTACTGCAATCGATGGGGGCAGATAACATTTCAAGTCTTCAATACTGATATTCTGCATTTAATCCGATTCAGGTAAATATGATACGAGGTCTGCAATGCTAAAAGTCGGTATTGAGATCGATCGAAGCTGATTGAGATCTCGATGATTCCAATCCTGAAAAACAGTTCTGGAATCGATTGGGACAGATAGGATTGCAAGTCCTGAATACTGGTATCCAGAATCCAATCCGACCCAGGTTGATATGATACAAGGTCTTCAATGATAAAAAGCAGTATCAATATTGATTGAAGCGGATTGAGAACCCGATTTTTCGTATACTGAAAATCAGTTCTGGACTCGATTGGGGCAGATAGGATTCCGAATAGTCAATACTGATATTCAGCATTCAATTCGATTCGGGTGAATATGATACGAGGTCTGCAATGCTAAAAGTCGGTATTGAAAACGATTGAAGCGGATTGAGATCCCAATGTTCCCAATACTGAAAAACAGCACTGAAATCGATTGGGGCAGACAGGAATCCAAGTCCTCAATACTGATATTCAGCATTCAATCTGACCCAGGTAAATATGATACAAGGTCTCCAATGCTGAAAAGCAGTATTGAGATCGATCGAAGCGAATTGAGAACCCGATGTTTCCTATACTGAAAATCAGTTCTGGAATCGATTGGGGCAGATAGGATTTCAAGGCCTTAATACTGATATCCAGCATTCAATCCGATTCAGGTAAATGGGATATAAGGTTTCCGAATCTGAAAATCAGTATTGAGATCGATTGGAGCTGATTAAGATCTCGATGTAACCAATACTGAAAAACAGTACTGGAATCGATTCGGGTTATTAGGATATAAGGGCTACGATACTCACAGTCAGTATTGAGATCGATCAAAGTGGGTTGAGATCTCGATGTTCCCAATACTGGAAAACAGTACTGAAATCGATTGGGGCAGATAGGGTTCCAATCCCTGAATACTGATATCGAGCAATAATTTTGATTCAGGTATAAATAGGATATAAGATCTGCAATGCTGAAAATCAGTATCGAGATCGATTGAAGCAGACTGATTCTCGATGTTCCCACTACTGAGGAACAGTACTGGAATCGATTGGGGCAGATGAGATTTCAAGTCCTCGATACTGATATTCAGCATCATATTCGATCCAGGTTAATATCATATGAGGTCTGCAATGCTGAAAATAAGTATTGAAATCGATTGAACCCGATTAAGATCTCGATGTTTCCAATATTGAAAAACAGTACTGGAATTGATTGGGGCGGATAGGATTGCAAGCCCTGAATACTGATATCCAGCATTCATTTCGATTCAGGTGAATGGGATATGAGATCTGCAATGCTGAAAATCAGTATTGAGATCGATTGGAGCAGACTGAGTCTCGATGTTTCCAATACTGAGGAACAGTCCTGGAATCGATTGGGGCAGATAGGATTCCAAGTCCTCAATACTGATATTCAGCATCCAATCCGAACAAATATGATATGAAGTCTTCAATGCTGAAAAGCAGTATTGAGATCGATTGAAGCGGATTGAGAACCCGATGTTTCCTATACTGCAAATCAGTTCTGGAATCGATTGGGGCAGATAGGATTTCAAGTCTTCAATACTGATATCCAGCATTCAATCCGATTCAGGTAAATGGGATATAAGGTTTCCGATGCTGAAAATCAGTATTGAGATTGATTGGAGCTGATTGAGATCTCCATGTAACCAATACCGAGAAACAGTACTGGAATCGATTTGGGCAAATAGGATTCCAATTCTCCAATACTGATTTTCAGCATTCGAATCGATTCAAGTAGATAGGATATGAGGTTTCTAATGCTTACTTTCAGTATTGAGGTCGATTGAAGTGGATTGAGATAGCGATCTACCCAATACTGAGAGGCAGTACTGAAATCGATTCAGGTTATTGGGATGTAAGGGCTCCAATACTCACAGTCAGTACTGAGATCGATTGAAGTGGGTTGAGATCTCGATGTTCCTAATACCAGAAAACAGTACTGAAGTCGACTGGGGCAGATAGGATATCAAGTCCTCAACTATGATATTCAGCATTTAGATCGATTAAGGACGATGAATAAACTCGTCAATGCTCATAATCAGTATTGGGACCGATTGACGTAGTGTGAGTTATTGAAATTCCCATTCCTGAAAGTGAGTATTGGAATCGTTTGAGGCCAATAGAATTGGAGTGGCTGACGCTAGGCGGCGTTTTGATGACCATCTCAGTTTGCATCGGAATATCACGGGATTGCTTTCTCGCAAGCGATGAACCATCTCTCCTGTTCCTATATAAGACTGATGAGTGCCAGAACCTCCAAATAGCGTTTAATTATGTAATGCTATGATTTTTTGATGCGATCATGATGAGAATAAGTATTGGATTGTATCGAAACCTTAGCTGTAATGTGAGTGATGTATATGTAAGACGTTGATTTGTAATGATGACTGAAAGTCAGTATTGAGGTCGACTGAGGCGGAATGAGTTCTCGATGTTCCCAATACTGAAAAACAATATTGGAATCGATTGGGGCAGATAGGATCTCGAATCTCCAATATTGATATCCAGCATTCAAATCGATTCAGATAAATAAGATATGAGGACTCCAATACTTCCACTCAGTATTGAGGCCGATTGAGGCGGATTGAGATCTCGATTATTCCAATACTGGGAAACAGTATTGAAATCGATTAAGGCATATAGGATTTCGGAATTCCAATAATGATATCCAGCATTCAAATCGATTCAGATAAATAGAGTTTAAGGTCTCCAATGCTTCCAGTCAGTATTGCGGTCGATTGAGGTGGATCAAGATCCCGATGTTTCCATTACTGAAAAACAGTGTTGGAATCAATTGAGGTAGATAGGTTCCATAGCATGTCAATGCTTTTTTATGGCATTGACACAGATTGGAATCGCGATATTCTATCAAGGGAATTAGCATTCATACAGATAGAACATAGACTCCCGAATACTGGCAGTAAGTATTGAGAATGATTGGCAATCTCACTTTCAATGCGAAAAGTCTGCATTGACGAAGATTGGTCTATATCGTTCGAATCATGATCAACATCATTGATCGTTACTGAACTCCAATCTCCCTCAATCCCGAAAGTCATGTTTCAAATTCATCATAAGATTATAGATTCAGAAAGATTGGATGTATTTCAATCGAATCCAATCGAACTTTTGCAGCAGGGTATGCACGTACCCAATTTCGATGCAGAATTATACGGAGAACCACCTCGCGCCGTTTCAGAGCCTATAGTGAATGATTTTCGCAAAGAAAATTGAAACAAATCAGCTCATGTCTAATGCAACTCGGCCGTCTACTAGTCCATATCAACAAATGATTGGCATAGTTGGTAGTTGGCAATGCTGCGGCGCGAAGCAGCCGACACTTTTAAACTCTTGCTACCACCCTCACTACCCTCCATACCATGGCGTGATAATAACGTAATGGTATCATTAATAAATTAATGTTATTTACATTAAGTTATTATTAATAATCAACATCGATGAATAATGTTAACTCCACGCCATGCTCCATACTGACCATACTCATCTCATACTCATCGCACACTGATATATAGCGCAGCCAAGCTATGCTATACCGGCACCCAAAATGGCCACCGCCAGCCCTCGCAACAGGTTGTATGCCCGGCTTCCTGGTGCTCGCGCTACATCGTGGAGTGGTGTTTGAGTGTTCCGGGTGTGTTAGTGGGTGAGGAAGATCCTTGCGGACGTTTCCACATCGCCTCTGAGGCGTGACATGCCTAGAATCGCAACCCAGGAGCGCGAGAATGCCGTCTGCTCGATTCAGCAAAATCCGGCTATTTACATCGTAAGTAGTTTAATAATTATCAATTCTAATCAATTGAAAGTGGTTGCAGCACCTGCGCTAAGTCTTTAGTTACGTCCTTATCACCTCAGGAAACCTGGGAAAATGGTGATCATCAATTTCGGGGTGTCGCAGCAGGGCACTGTAAACAAAGATTAATTTTTCATCAATCTCATTCATTTGGGACTGAACGATTAACTTTTTGTACTCAAGTTATTATAAAAAATGTACTCTTTTTACTGAACTAACTCTCATATGGCTAGTTTAATTATATACAACATTTTCTGGTTGCAGGTATTGCGGAAACTTGGAAACGAGGTATGGATTCAGAGACGAACTTGGTCTGGTGATGTCCAGAAGTGGACTAATCATCTGCATTGATTCTCCTTGGCTCCAGCAATCATGTAAGGTCTTTTTTATACCTATTTGATCATATTTTCCATGAAATTACTCAAATCCACTGTCTGAAATCTCTACTTGCAGAGGTTTGGGTTTCCGTTTTATGAAAGGGTCTCTCTTGGACTTAGTCATGGTGAAGTGAATACTACACTAAAATGATTCTGATTGAATGTGTGCTCTTTCTAGGTATACCTGGATACTCTGGGAACACTAGCGAGGCAACTCTACCTGTGGAGATCACCTCCGAGGGTGTACTAAGAAGATCCGTCGTGGGACAACCAACACATAAGTTCAAGGTAAGACTTTTTCTCATTACCCAAGATTAATATCATGTCAAATGAATGACTATTATAATAATGATTCATCCATTCTCATGGAATGAAGTAGGTATCAGTACCTGAAAAATTATCTGAATTGGAATGTCTATTCTGTTCCTAGTGTGGAAGTAATCTTACAGGTGGAATTTAAAAATTGTGTCTCGAGTGACATCCTTGAGGGTCATCAATCTGGGATATAGACCTCGTAAGGTTTGGTGATGGACATCACTTATCAGATCGTGTTCAAGACTAGAAATAGCCTAACTTCTGTAACGTGGGGGCAAGATGGGTCAGGGATAATCTGGAGCATCCACCTGGAATACTAAACCCACCCAACGCTACCTCATTTATTTGGGCCGGATCAGGTCAGGGCCAGGCACCCCGCGCCACGAGGGGCGGGACGGTGGGGCAAATTGGGAACACCTGAAAATCGCGAAAGTATTCTGCGGACACTGTATGTATATATATCGTCGAAATAATCACTCTCCGAATTACGAAAATACAAACGGAATTTATTTCTATTAGGAACTCATTTCGAGGCACGCAGGCCAATAAAACTAATTTACAACGCCATCTGTGGCGGATCTATGCATCTATCGTCCGTAAGTTGTTCAATAAACTCACTGCCACAATCTCGCGAAACTCACTTTGGAGCGAAAACGCCCATATACACTCACTCGAAAATCACTGCACCACTTTGTAGCAGAAATGCCCATATACACGGTGGGCGGAGCTAACTCGAGGGGTGGGAGCTATTCCCCAGCCGGCGGACCCGTCCCTCTCCAACTCGCCGTGCCTTCGTCTCCGGAAGTCAGAGCGATGACACAAAATGGCCGCTATAACGACCCGCGTGGCTCAGCATGGCCAAAACGTGCATACGAAATTGGCACGGGGAGTTGGAGGAACACGGTTGCGACGCGATGGGTCGGCGGATAAAAGGGACACACCGCGTCGCGAGCTGGGAAATAGGCCACCCGGTAGCCCTGGACACGACTCTCCGCCCGGGGGGGGGGGGGGTCACGATGAGGGCGGATGCACCCGGGGGAAAACGCAAGACCACTCACCGCAGTCGACGTCGTCTGGACGCACCCTGATGGTCGCGCTACTGCTGCGCTGTTGCTACTCTGCTACTGGGCCGCTTCACTGCGCTGCTGCAGCTCTCTCTCGCTCTCTCGAGCCCAGTCCGGGTCACCCTCCAAGTGCGGGGCACCCTGGGCGAGATGTGGTCGTGTGGGGTGGCCACGCGTCAGCACGCGCTGACAAGTCTGGGCACTACACTGTTCACCCACACGCACAAACACACACCAAAAGGTCCGGTACACCCGCGACGCGATCACACGACCCGTCCTGGGTCACTTCCTGGAGCACGTCGAATTCAAAAGGCGCGAAGTACGGGGAGGTTTAGCCAGGCTGGCAGCCATCCCAAGAATGCCGGCCGGCGATGCGCGGCGCGACTTCCTCAAGCCCGCGCGAGCGCTGCGCCGCCCGACTTGGTGGGCTGGACGGTGCTGCCACCACGCTGGTGGCGGGAGCCATCAGCCCATTTGAATCGTCGTCGTCGTCCTCTTCTCGTCACCATCGGGCACCTCAACAAAAAAGTGTGACAAACGAAAATCAGACCTTGATTAATTTGCCCGAGGTGACGACGAGAGCTTCTGTGGAACGAGCCGGAACGTGCTGCAACGTTCCACGTTGCATTACCCCCGGCTTCTCCCCCTCACCCTCCTGGGTGAGAAGAATTCGGAGTGGTCTCGTCTCGCCCACATCCACCCTCATCGTTACCTCGGCGGAATCATCATACATTGCTACATTGGTCAAAAAATCAAAATCAAATCTATCAACTAATCTTAAGGGCTAAATCAACTTGAATTCTCAACTCAGAGGGGCAGGGTTCTCTAACTACTAGGATCTGGGTTCGGATACTTGGGAAAGAAGGATATCAAAAATTTCTCTTACTTGGCGGATTTCTTCGGCTCTATTGAGCCTGGCGGATTCTGTCGAAGAAGGCCGCATACATTTGCTCCTGCACTGACTGCGGCATGGTGACTGCGACGGCGACCAACAACCGGAACTCCTCATGGTCCGCGGGTGTCATGGCCGCCATCAGCCGTGCCAGACCCGGAATCGGCATGATTATGCTGGCCGGAGCCGAACTGTTGACGGCTGCCGCAGCGATGTTGGGTGGTGGCGTGGCTGAAGCTGTGGTGAATCTGGTCCTTGGGGCTGGTACCGGTGCCACTGTGGCGGGTGCTTCGATGTGCCTCTGTTCCGGTAGCACCGGGAACGGTCGGGGTAGAGTGGTGGTTCTCTCGGCTCCGCTGTCCTGCACGGGTGGTGGTGTAGTTGGTGGCCTGGTGGGTTCCCGCTCGTCCTGACGCCTCGTCGTGGCGGATGGTGGTGGAGTTGAGGGGGGTTGGGAGACAGCGGCGGATTGATTGGGCTGTTCCCTAACCCTCTCAATCTCCATGGGTGCGGGCTGCCTTTCGGGCTGTTGTGGCGGGCGGGTGACAGTCGCCGACGGGCCAAAACGAGCCTCGTGAGCCGGGCGACCCTCCCACAGCGCATATGCCGTGGCACAGCGCGGACAATTGTGTGCAGCTACCCGGCGCCGACCGCAATTAAAACAGTGAAACCACAGTTTTGGGGCCAGGCAGCGTGCTGAGACATGGCCACTCTTCCAACAACGGAAGCAGGTGTGTGGCGGCGGGTCGTCCTCGTCCAGAGGCAATGCCTCCAGCCACTGGAACCGCGTACCTCTTCTTGTTGGTCCGGGCCTTGCCGTCGGTGTGACCATCCTCCTGGGCTCGGTGCTCTGTTGCTCCGGTGTCGGTGGTCTCGCGGTGGCCGGGGGAGATTGGTCCTCCAATCGTGCCACCCGGGCCGCTTCCTCGGCGAGGTGATGGATCTCTGCCTGCAATGGGTCCGCGGGGCCTGGTAGAGCTTGAGCCAAGGTGGCGGGTCCCGGAGGCGGAGAGTAGTCACGTTCCACGGGCGCCTGGTAGTCTACGTGATCCTCCAGGGTCATGTGGCGATTGGGGTTGCGTCGACGGCGTTTGGAAGCGTCGTCGTGACGCAACATCGGCTCCTCTTGCCGTTGTTGTTGCTGATGTTCCTGGTGGCGCGGGCGCTCTGGTTCTGTGTGCCGAGCGGACAAACGTTCGTATTCACGCTCCATTGCGCGTCGATTATCCCTGGCTTGGATCCGGTCCCTGCGGATCTGCAGCGCGATTTCTGGAGTCCACTCCGATCTGGTCCGTGTATGGGTCCGTTTCCCTCTGTAAGGCTGGGGGTACTGTAGGGGCTGGTCCGGGCGGAGCATTTGGGCCGCCTCGTCTCTCCGGTCCAGGTATCCTTGCCAGCCTCGTTCGGGATCCCAGTTTTGACGCAGCTGGAGTTCGACGGCTGTTTCCAGCTCACGTCGTTCTGAGGCCGGGAGGTTTGATGGGGCGATGATGAGCGCGGGTTCGCGGAACTCATCGGGCGCTGCGGCTCCAGCTGCTTCTCCACGAGTGGTGGAAGGGATCGGCCGGGGTATTGTTCTCGGTGGAGTCGTGGTGCGGCGGAAAGATGGCGGAGATGGTGGCCACTCAAACTGTCCGGGGTCCACTTCCTGCCGGGTTGGAGCACCCCTGGGCTCCAACCAATCTTGTAGCTCTTGTTGAGCTCTAGCGGAGTCCGCCACAGGATCCAAGCCGGAATCCAGGGTCGGTTCCGCTTCCTCCGCGAGCACTGCGAGAGGTGCTGCCGCCGGGCAATACTGAGCTGGGGCTTCCGCTCCCACTGGTTCGGGCCTCACGCGGCGTCGTCTCTCTCGCGAGCGTCTCTCCACCATCGGGGCGCGCGGAATCGCTCCTAGGTGGCGCGACGGTCCACCGATGCTGGGAGGCGCTCTGTCTTCACGTGGGGTAAGCGGACTGCTGTTTCCGCTGTCTTGTCCTTCTTCATGCGCTGGCTGTGGCTGCTGTTGTTCGGCTCGACAGGGTTCCGGAGTATCTCGCGAGGAGTGGTCGTCGCTCAGACCACTGTCTGACGTTAGCGGTCCACGACTTCCACTCCTCTCGCGAGATGCCCTACGAGCCCGACGTACCTGGGAGTTTGACCTCCAGACTGTCGTTGCCTCCAGAAGGTCGTCGGGTCTCGCGATGCTCCGGAAATCCGCCGGGCAGGGTGAGCAGCCACGGTCTCGAGGCGGATCTTCTGCCATACCTGCAAGGAAGCAGAACAAGAAAAAAAAACTTCCTTATTACTCTTCGTTGAGGCGGATGGCGGAATTTCTACTCATGCGTCTAGCCAGTCTTTCGGGGTGGGATCCAACGTTTGAGGTGGGATATGTGGGTTGGAGCAGTCCGTTGGCCAGTGGGTCCCTCCATTACGTAAACGACCGGAGATTTGACTTCTACTATGGTCAGCGGACCCTCGTATTTCGGAGCTAACTTGGCGTTGAACCGGTTCGCGGCGCTAGACAGGAAATGCGTTTTCCTTCCCACTACATCTCCCACATTGAACGTGAAATTCTTCCTACCCTTGTTATAAGTTTCAGCTTGCTTCGCCCGACTCTCAGCGTTATGGCGGACGACTAGTTCCCGCAACGCGTCTAGGCGTTTCATTCTATCCATCCAGTCTTGGACTCCCATCTTCTCGATCAATTTTTCACCCTCCAGTTCGCGACGCAGGCTTTTTACTGGAGTGGGATGACGTCCGAAATTGAGAAACGCTGGCGAGACTTTCGTGCTGGATTGCACTGCGGTGTTCATCGCATGGCGGAACTCATGGATGTGGTCATCCCAGTTGCGGTGATCATTCTTCACGAATTGAGAGATCATTGTTTTGAGCGTCTTATTGGAACGCTCCGTTGGGTTGGTTGACGGCCAATATGGTGGCGTCTTGATGTGACGTACTCCGTGTTCTTCCAACATGGCGTCCACAATTTTGTTGTCGAACTCCTTACCATTGTCGGATAGAAAGTACAGTGGCGTCTCCCAACGAAACAGGATCAATTCTTCAATCGCGGCGGTTACCGCCTTCCCCTCAGCGCGTCGTAATGGTTTTACTTCCACCCAGCGTGTGAATAAGTCCTGTATGACCAGCAAGTACTTGAACCCCTTTTTGCTCGGCGGAAATTCCATCAGATCGGCGGAGATGACGGACCATGGTCGCTCTACTACTCTGTTTCCCATGTGGCCAAGCGGGCCTGTTTGGGGCATTTTGTATTGTTGGCACAATTGACACTCTTTCACGAATGTTTTCGCATCTGTGTACATGCCTTGCCAGTAGTAATCTCGAGCTAGTCGATCATACGTTTTTTCAATGCCCATGTGACCTGACGAGGCGAGGCAATGAGCTCGCTCTAGAGCGTCACGTCTCCTATGGACTGGCACGACAAGTCTCCATTTTTCTTCCGGAAATGTGATTGGATCCAGAAGCGTGTTATGGCTATGATGATAAATCAAGCCATTCACCTCCCTCCAATCCTTGAACTGGTCCGGATTCGCACGAATCTTCTCGGCCAGCTTCAAGTATTCGGAATCCTTCTTCGCGTCTTCGGCGGAACATTGTATTTCGGTTACCGTCGGATCCACGGCATCTATCGTCTCGTCTGCTACTTCTACTGCTCCGATTTCGGCGTCCTCTGGCTCGTTCATTCGAGACAGGCAATCTGGCACTTTATGGAGTTTTCCACTCCGGTGTATTACCTCGAAGTCCCAATTCTGGAGTTCGAGTGCCCAGCGAGCGAGACGCCCAGTCGGATCTTTCAGATTTTGGAGCCATTTTAGGGCACTGTGATCTGTTATCACCTGAAATTGGTACCCTTCAATGTAAGGTCGTAGTTTTTTGATCGCCCAGACCACCGCTAGCAGCTCCCTCTCGCTGACCGTATAATTTCGCTCTGCTGGCGAAAGACTGCGGCTCAGGTAGACAATAGGGTGCTCACCGTCTTCCCCTTCTTGGGTCAGCACGGCTCCCAAGCTATAGGCGGATGCGTCGGTCTGTATAGCGAACATTTTTGAGAAATCAGGTCTAGCGAGCACCGGCGCGCTCGTCAAGGCCTGTTTCAGTTTATCGAATGCTTCTTGCTGTTCTTCGCCCCATGACCATGGCGTATCTTTCCGGAGAAGCTTCAGTAACGGTACTTTTATTTCGGCGTCATGGTCGATAAATCTTGAGTACCACGTCACCATCCCCAGGAACGATCGCAATTGTCGCAGGTTTCTTGGCGGAGGGAATTCCCGTACGGGCGTTACCTTTTCGGGATCCGGGCGGAGGCCTTCGGAGTCCAAGATAAAGCCGAGGTAATTCACCTCGCTGCAGCAAATCTGACATTTTTCCGGATTTATCTGGAGTCCGGCATCTACAAGTCGCTCCAACACTATCCTTAGGTATTTTTCATGAGCTTCATACGTGTCTGTCGCGATAATAATGTCGTCTAAGTACACGAAGACAAATGGTTCTAGCTCTGGGCCTAGTATCTCGTCGATCATGCGCTGCCAGGTCGCGGGTGCATTACAGAGCCCGAAGGGCATTACGCACCAGCACCAGGAGCCGACGCCTGGAAGGCTGAAACAGGTATACTCCTGGCACTCCTCCGCTACCGGAATATGATGGTACGCGCTTTTTAAATCTATCTTAGACAGGTACTTCGCCTTCCGCAACTTATCCAAGATGGAGTCCATGTTGGGAAGGGGGTACGTGTCCTTCTTCGTTTTCTTATTCAAGTCTCGATAGTCGATGCAGAAACGGTAAGTACCGTCAGATTTCCTGATCAACACTGGAGCACTACTCCAAGCACTCTGGCAAGGGCGGATACGCTTGAGACCGTACATGGCTTTGACCTCCTCCCTAGCAATCTCGAGCATCTTGGGAGAGAGGCGTCGCGGACGGTGGCGGACAGGAGTGAAATCTATCAGTTCAATTTTATGAACCCCGCGATCTGTTAGTCCAACTTTGCCTGCTGCCTTGGCGGTCGTTTCACGCACCACTTCTTCTAGGTGGGTTTTACCCCCCTCTTCTACTACTACTAGTCCCGCGCACTCGGCGTATATGCGGTTTTCCGGTTCTTCTTTCCGACGTCCTACGAAATTGCGGTAGTCTCCTTGAAGTACTCTCCATTGCCCATCGGCATTTAGAGAGTCGGATTTCCACGCGTTCATAAAGTCCATTCCCAGAACCATGTCGTACGACGTGTCGTGAACTGCTTCCATCACAATGGTTCGGGAATGTCCATCAATTTCCATAGTCATCTTCAACAGTCCCAATGCTTGGGTGACGTTTTTGCCCACAGCTCCTCTCAACACGCTTCGCTTGTGAAAAAGACGCTTCTCGTAAAATTTCGCTATTTTTGGCCCGACGAACGACACCTGCGCTCCAGGGTCATACAACGCCATGAATGACTTTCCTCCCAAGATGACCTCGACGAAGTTACGAGGTGCGGCTTGTGCGGCGGGTCCATCTGCAATCTCTTCCTGACTCCAAGTTTCCACTTTCGCCCTGATGGCGTCGGCTGGGGCGTCCCCCGTTCGAGCTTCCTCTAGGCTTGGTGTGTCGGCAACCGCTGCTTCTTCGTGGCAGGGCGTTTTCGGGTCGATTGTAGGTAACTCAGTGAGGTGATCAGTCTCACGTTGTCCCCTAACTCCCCCGTCCACTCCTCCAATCATTTCATCAGCGTCGCTTCTACTCGTTGTCAGTGGGTGTTTGCGTATGGCACCCATCGCTGGAGTCATCTCTACTTCGTGCCATTCCCTTGGCGGAGGCGGATTCAAATCAGATTCGGCGGAATTTGCATGATTTCCCTCAGCATACAGGTCAGGCGTTTCTTCGTCGTCCTCGCTCGTCGTCCAGTTGCTTGTTACCAGCCGAGATGGATACGTGTTACCAATCTCGCTGTTGACCTCCCTCTCGGCCGCGAGGGTGTCTGCACCAAGCATCTCTGGTGTTTCATCGCATTCGCTCTTCACTTCGGATTTTGGGGAGCAGGAGGGGTTCCCCCCTGCGCCCCCGCGGGTCCGTTTCCCGAGTACTTTAACGCCCATTTGCAATCTGGGCATGTCTTAACTGAATACCCAACCTTGCCACAACCTTGGCATTTCTCAGTTCTCTTTGGACATTCGTGTGAAGCGTGGCCCGTTGCATGGCAAGTATAACATTGCCGGGTTGGACACTCGCGCGAGAGATGTCCAGTTTCGCTGCAGTTGAAGCACGCTCCTCGTGTCAACTGTTCTTGTCGTTTCTGTATACTCTCGGCGCTCGCAGGCCTCGCATTCCTCTGCGTCCCAGACGCCCCTGGCATTTGCCAGTACGGGTAGGGCGGAAATCCCCACGGATAGCCCCATGGTCCCGCTTGTGGTGCTGGTGGGGTCGGTGGCGGAGGTGCGGAAGGCGTGGGCGTTGAAGTGCTGGCGGGTTTGGTGGCGTTGGTCGTCACCGCAGCGGTCTCCGCTGCTGCACCTGCACTCGTCCCATTTTCATTCTTCTTACCTCCCCTTCTTCCCCTCCCCTTGCCTTTTTGGCCGCCATCAGCGTTGGCAGGGTTCGCAGGGGTGGTGGCCGGTGGCGGCTTGGACTCCGGGGCCTTCGCTTCGGGTTTATTCCCAACCGTCAATCCAGCGACCTGCCCAGTGGCTTCTTCCAATTCGGTGGAGGCTACTTTTCTTGAAGTGCTACTCGAACCTTGGTAGGCCGCCCCCGGGATGCGGGATTTGTCCTGCGATGGCGGAGCTATGTATCGCGCGTCCCACTCCAGCTGTTTTTCAAACTTTTTGCCGTAATATTGAATCTCGGTCAGCGTTCTCACGTCCTTAGTCTCTAAGTATCGACGGACTTCCGGTCTCAAATTGCGGATCACGATGTTAAAAACTACTTCCTCGCTCGGCGGATGCTTGAAATGCCCCACGATAAGGCGGATACAAGTCAGATACGGCGCGATTTGTTCGTTTTTCCCCTGCGTACGGCGATATAACTCCTCCATCAAATCCTGATGGTCTACGTGTCCGACATACTGATCGCGAAACGCTTGTTTGAAGTCTCTCCAGGTCGCGATTCCCCTCCGATGTGTACGATACCACGTGCGCGCTCGATCGGTCAATATACTCGGCATCGCTGCTAAGACCTCCGCGTCGGAGAAGTCGATCGCTTCCATGCACTCTTTTACGGAGGCTAGGAACTCTTCAGCCTTATCTTTACGACCCTTCGGTTCCCCGTCGAACGAAATTTTCCAGCTCGCGAACGTCTTTATTACTTGTACGATTCGCTCCGACTTTTTCTGCTCCTTTGAAACTACTCGTTTGCCCTTGGAGCGGGACCTCCTCGACACCGGTGTCTCCATTTCCCATTCGTCGCTGCTAGACGACCCCGAGAACCAGTCACGGCGAGAACTTTGGTCTTAGGAGTGGCGGATTCCGGGCGGAGCTTGCTCCTGCATCAAGGCTTGTTGAGTAGGGCCTGGCTGCGCTGGTTCACCATGCATTGGCAGTGTAGTTCTCACCTGCTCCCGGCGATCTTCACGTGGTCGCTGGCGAGTCTCGCCAGCATAAGCTCCCTGCGACGTCTCCTGAGTCCTGGGGCCTACCGGCGTCTGGGCGATAGGTGGAGCTGGCGGGTTAGAAGGCACCTGGTTGGTGGTCTGGCTGCCACGCAGGTTCTGCAACCGGTCACGTTGTTGGCGGATATACTCAGCATCGTCACCTGAACTGTCGTTACTTCTTCCCGCTGTCGCTCTCTGGTCTCGTTCCGACTCCGAGTCTCTTACTTCTCGAATTGAAGCTGTAGACGTCACATGCGGTGGCAGGAACGGAGGCATGAACGGCGGAATGTTCCAGCCTCCCATCGCGGTTGGGTGTGGCAGTGTTGCATTAGCCCATCCGGCGAAGGGCGTGTTCTGGCACATTTGGCGGAAAGATTCGGCAGCCGCGATCAAATTCTGGTAACCGGCTGGCATCACGTGACCCGGTGTCGCGATTGACCCGTGTGAACTGGTGACCGTCGCGGTCGCGGAGGTGCTTGCCATAGTTGTCACGTTCGCACTCTGTGTGACCCCAGTTGTCGACGTAACAACCACGGGGTCCTCCAGTTCGTATTCAAAATCTGCTTCAGGTTCGCTGTCGTCGCCCAGTTCAACTCCCTCTAATTGTTGTATCGCTCGTCTAGCCGCTGGCGAGAGTGGACTGGGTTCCTTCGGTAGCTCGTCGACCGCGGGGTCCCACGGAACTTTCTCGCTCGGGTTGATTGTCATAAGGTCGTATCGTAGCAGACGGAGTCTCGTCGCGTTAAGGGTGCCCCTTAGATTGAGCCCCGCTTCGCTCAGGCGGGCCATAACTTCGTCATAACTAAGATTCGCGACTAACTTGGCCGCGCCTACATATCGCTGGTCTCTTCCGAGTATTTCAGCAATCTCCGGTGATATTGTCATCTTCTTCCGTTGACCCTCCGAAGGGATCGACATCAATGGTTTCTTTCCGACCATTTTTCTGCCCACGCGATGACGCTCAACTTGTCGCGGAATAATTCAGGTACTGGTTCCCTCGATGAGATAGGCGGATCCCCAAAACCCACTGGCGGACCCTGCTGAGACGATTGTCTCGGCGGACTCCTTGTTGAGGTTTTGAATCCTCGACGGAAAATTTGGGAAATTGGGCAAGGATAAGGATACGGGAGTCCCCCTCCACCTCTACTCACACTACTATCATTAATATGGCATGCAATGTAATCAGATGGGGACGGAGAGTCGTGTATCCTGCGCAGTTGTCCGCAATTGGTGTAGGGACGCACTAGCTCCTCGAGTTATTCCGCGCGAGTCGAACAGTGACCTACGATTTTATACATTACTCGACCTAGCTTCGCGATGTGAGAGCATGTTCCGTCGATCTATCCGATGAGAGTTGTGTATATTCTACAGGAAATAGTCCGAAAACCCGAAAGCTACGGAGCATATTGCCCCCAAAACGGAATCGGAATTTTCGGAGACGCCCTCTACCGGCTTGATTGATGGAACAAATTTTTCGCACCGCTTATCGCAGCGAGCAAATTCGTAGGAATCGAGTCGCGTGGTTCAATCACGTAATCGACGAAAAATCCGTATAACTTCATTCGACGTCAAAACGGAGGCGACTACCGATATCGGTGCTTTACGAGCTTCAGTTTGAGTACCCACATGGTGGGGTAAGTATTAGTCGGACCCCCCGGAGGTCAATGGCGCCGAAGGGTGAAGCGACAGTGCTGCCCCCTGTGGCGGGCCGTGAAGTACTCTTCAAGAGCCATCCAACCAGTACCCACACGACGGGTGTTGTTCCAAAAAGAAACTCGCGCGCGTGGTGGCGCTAGTGTGCGCCACGGTGGCGAAGCGCCCTCTATCGTCCCGGATAGTATTCCCGAAGCCAAGACCTACGAGTACCCACACGGTGGGGGTCCGCGTCAAAAGAAGAACTCGCGCGTCAGGTGGCGCTGGTGTGCGCGACGATGGCGGAGCACCCTCTAGCGGTCCGGATAGTACTCGCCGAGACGTATTCAACGAGTACCCACACGGTGGGTTTCGCGTCAATAGGGAGCTCGCGCGCCAGGTGGCGCTGGTGTGCGCGACGATGGCGGAGCGCCCTCTAGCGGTCCGAATAGTACTTGCCGAGACGTGTTCAACGAGTACCCACACGGTGGGTTTCGCGTCAATAGAGAGCTCGCGCGCCAGGTGGCGCTGGTGTGCGCGACGATGGCGGAGCGCCCCCTAGCGGTCCGAATAGTACTCGCCGAGACGTGTTCAACGAGTACCCACACGGTGGGTTCCGCGTCAATAGGGAGCTCGCGCGCCAGGTGGCGCTGGTGTGCGCGACGATGGCGGAGCGCCCTCTAGCGGTCCGAATAGTACTCGCCGAGATGGATTCAACTAGTACCCACACGGTGGGTTCCGCGTAAATAGGGAGCTCGCGCGCCCGGTGGCGCTAGTGTGCGCGACAATGGCGGAGCGCCCTCTATCGTCACGAAGAGTACTCGTCAGGAGCTTTCAATCGAATACCCACACGACGGGGTATTTTACAAACTGGTCACTGTGCGCGAGCCGGGGCGAATGCGCGGCACTATGGGGGTGGGGGGTGATGACACTCGTCGACACAGAGTGTTCGGGAGTAAGCGCGCAGGATCGCACGCGAATAATATTAAATCATCGGCATACACCGAAGGCCCGATATTCACCCTGAATTCGCGTAGTACCGCGTCAAGGCTCTCACGCGCACGCGCAGTGTCCGCAGATTCGTTCCGGACGCACCCGGGCGTCAACCGTGATCCTGGCAGGATCGCCATGTAACGTGGGGGCAAGATGGGTCAGGGATAATCTGGAGCATCCACCTGGAATACTAAACCCACCCAACGCTACCTCATTTATTTGGGCCGGATCAGGTCAGGGCCAGGCACCCCGCGCCACAAGGGGCGGGACGGTGGGGCAAATTGGGAACACCTGAAAATCGCGAAAGTATTCTGCGGACACTGTATGTATATATATCGTCGAAATAATCACTCTCCGAATTACGAAAATACAAACGGAATTTATTTCTATTAGGAACTCATTTCGAGGCACGCAGGCCAATAAAACTAATTTACAACGCCATCTGTGGCGGATCTATGCATCTATCGTCCGTAAGTTGTTCAATAAACTCACTGCCACAATCTCGCGAAACTCACTTTGGAGCGAAAACGCCCATATACACTCACTCGAAAATCACTGCACCAATTTGTAGCAGAAATGCCCATATACACGGTGGGCGGAGCTAACTCGAGGGGTGGGAGCTATTCCCCAGCCGGCGGACCCGTCCCTCTCCAACTCGCCGTGCCTTCGTCTCCGGAAGTCAGAGCGATGACACAAAATGGCCGCTATAACGACCCGCGTGGCTCAGCATGGCCAAAACGTGCATACGAAATTGGCACGGGGAGTTGGAGGAACACGGTTGCGACGCGATGGGTCGGCGGATAAAAGGGACACACCGCGTCGCGAGCTGGGAAATAGGCCACCCGGTAGCCCTGGACACGACTCTCCGCCCGGGGGGGGGGGGGTCACGATGAGGGCGGATGCACCCGGGGGAAAACGCAAGACCACTCACCGCAGTCGACGTCGTCTGGACGCACCCTGATGGTCGCGCTACTGCTGCGCTGTTGCTACTCTGCTACTGGGCCGCTTCACTGCGCTGCTGCAGCTTTCTCTCGCTCTCTCGAGCCCAGTCCGGGTCACCCTCCAAGTGCGGGGCACCCTGGGCGAGATGTGGTCGTGTGGGGTGGCCACGCGTCAGCACGCGCTGACAAGTCTGGGCACTACACTGTTCACCCACACGCACAAACACACACCAAAAGGTCCGGTACACCCGCGACGCGATCACACGACCCGTCCTGGGTCACTTCCTGGAGCACGTCGAATTCAAAAGGCGCGAAGTACGGGGAGGTTTAGCCAGGCTGGCAGCCATCCCAAGAATGCCGGCCGGCGATGCGCGGCGCGACTTCCTCAAGCCCGCGCGAGCGCTGCGCCGCCCGACTTGGTGGGCTGGACGGTGCTGCCACCACGCTGGTGGCGGGAGCCATCAGCCCATTTGAATCGTCGTCGTCGTCCTCTTCTCGTCACCATCGGGCACCTCAACAAAAAAGTGTGACAAACGAAAATCAGACCTTGATTAATTTGCCCGAGTCGACGACGAGAGCTTCTGTGGAACGAGCCGGAACGTGCTGCAACGTTCCACGTTGCACTTCCACTAATCTAAAGTATTAAAAAAGTCTATGGAGAATTCTTTCATCAAGATTCTTATCTTAGGCTGATCTTCTCACATTGGCTTTTCTTATTATGATAGTTGGTAAAATGTGATCACCGAAAATGTTCCCTGCTCTTGAATATCATCTGTGGATGTCCATCATGAGCCTTCAAAAAGTCTTCATACAAGTTTGATAATACTGGTGATTCTCGCTCGAGCAAGTATTCTGAGATTCACTTAGAAGTGTGGTCCCAAATTATCAATTGAGGCGAGTCATACAAGTTCACATCAGTTTCTTGTCAGGACTTTTCTTTAATTCATGAATCTGAGTGAAAATCAAACTGAATTACATAGATTCCCTGCTGCAAAAGTTCGATTGGATTCGATTGAAATACATCCAATCGTTCTGAATCTAGAATCTTATGATGAATTTGGAACATGACTTTCAGGATTGAGGAAGATTGGAGTTCAATAACGATCAATGATGTTGATAATGATTCGAATAGTATAGACCAATCTTCACCAATGCAGACTTTTCGCATTGAAAGTGAGATTGCCAATCAATCTCAATACTTACTGCCAGTATTGGGAAGTCGATGTTCCATCTGTATGAACGCTGATTCCCTTGATAGAATATCGCGATTCCAATTTTTGTCAATGCCAATAAAAAAGCATTGACATGCTATGTGTCCTATCTACTTCAATCGATTCCAACACTGATTTTCAGTAATGGAAACATCGAGATCTCAATCCGCCTCAATCGACCTCAATACTGACTGGAAGCATTGGAGACCTTGAACCCTATTTATCTGAATCGATTTGAATACTGGATATTATTATTGGAATTCCGAAATCCTATCTACATCAATCGATTTCAGTACTGTTCCCCAGTATTGGGAACATCGAGATCTCAATCCGCCTCAATCGACCTCAATACTGACTGGAAGCATTGGAGACCTTAAGCCCTATTTATCTGAATCGATTTGAATGCTGGATATCATTATTAGAATTCCGAAATCCTACCTGCCTCAATCGATTCGAATACTGTTTTTCAGTATTGGGAACATCGAGAACTCAATTCCCCTCAATCTGTTGAGTATGTGTCTTTTCTTAACAATAATGATCCAAAAGTGACATCCCATGTGTGCATGTAGCATGACAGAATGTCTTCTGCTCTCTACTCAAAGTCGGTATGAATGGTCAGCAAAGTTATCGTCCCAGCCTAATCACCGGCAGCTTGACCGGCAGTATGCATGTGTGTATGCAGTGCTGCCTAACTTCGGGCTGCACAGTACCGGACGCTGCCCCTCGCGCGTGTCTGGTAGTTAGTCGTTCTGAGACAGTCGCCTAGTGCTGTCTACGTAGAACTTGCCGTTAAGCTCTTCTGTAACTCTTTTGTAATTTATCAGTTTGACCAATTAAACGATTCCAATCGACAGTACCTCTAATTGAGATTCTCCATAATTCCTCTCACTCTCCACGGTGCTCGTAATAACAGGTTATGGGCCCAGACACCGGCTCCGAGTGAGAGTGAACTATCGCGAATCGGTACTCTGTGAATTCGTGTCCGCGCGAGTTCGAACCTGCAACCGTCAAGATCGTGAGTCATACATCGGCGGTGGTTTCGAGGGGATCTCTACCGCGTGGTGCATGTGGTTCCTTTTTCGTGCGAGTTAGGTACGGAATGGCAGGAGAAATATCTGCGAGGAACATCACCAAATTCAACGGTCAGAATTTCCAGTGTTGGAAATTCCAGATCCAATCAGCGCTGCTGGCAAACGATCTACTAAGAATCGTCACAGGGACAAGCACGAGGCCAGACAATGTCCCTGGCGCTGAGCCACAAGCTGCCCTTGCGGCATGGGAGAAGGAAAACGCCAAAGCCATGTTTCTGCTATCATCCTCAATCGAACCGGAGCAAATGCAGTCACTCTTAGTATGTACCACAGCCAAACAAATGTGGGATCGGCTTTTGTCGATTCATCAGCTACACTCAAATACGAACAAGCTACTGCTGAGCGAGCGGTACTACGAGTATAGGATGGATCCAGCCGACTCTGTGGTGCAACACATTGCGAAAGTGCAGAACATGGCAGCCCAGCTAATCGATCTAGGTGAAAACTTGGCTGATACTATGATAGTGGCGGAAATCCTGGCGTCACTACCGCCAAAGTACCGCCATGTTCGGTCCCACTGGAGTAGCATGGACCCAACTCGGCAGACCGTCGAGTACTTGCAGCAAAAATTGATCGAGGAAGAAGCTCTTCTAAATGCTGAGAACGAGGAGGTAATCGCTCTCGCGGCAACGATAAAGAAAACAACGGTCAGCGATAAGAATGAAAAAGGCGGTAAACCGAAACAAAATGGAAGACGAGGCAAGAAGCAACGTAAGTCAGTACATCCGAATCTCAAGTGCTATATTTGCGACGAGAAGCATTACGCTCGAGATTGCCCTCAGCGCAAGAGAAGCGACGATTCAAAATCAGGGGGAGGGACCGCCGGTAGCAACAATGGCGGAGACTGTGCGCTCACAGTCACGTGTGAGGCGAAGTCGGAGCATCGCGAGCAAGGCGATCCGCAGGTAAGTGGCGATTACTGGTACCCCCCCCCCCCCCCCCCCCGAAGGCCAGATAAAGAAACTACTGAGCGTAAACCAGAAGCTGGCTTGGTTCAGCGCCAGTGCCGCATCTGTGCACATGAGCCCCTACAGAGAGTGGTTCATCGAGTATCGTCCGAGGAGGGATGGTAGCACTGTCGTGCTCGGTGATGGCAGCGAAACTCCGGTAGCCGGCGAGGGCACCGTAGCAGTTGACAGGTTGGTGAACGGCGAGTGGGTGGCGGCGCGCATCAAGAGCGTGCTGCACGTGCCTGCTCTCAACAAAAACCTGTACTCTGTTGGTCAGGGTACGGCCAATGGAATCGGCCTGTGGTTCAAGGGTCGATTTGCGTTTTTTTCTGCGTGATTCAGATGTGATCGCAGTAGGAGTGAAGCAGAGCAACGCGATCTATCGCTTGTTCTGGCAGCAGTCATGCGCTGTTCAACACGAAGCCAATGCTGTCACTGCCGATCTGAAAACCTGGCATGAGCGGCTGGGACATCTACACGTAGCCGCGTTGAAACACATCACCTCGAACAATCTGGTAAGAGGCGTGTCTGTCTCGGGAGCAGACGAATTTTTTTGTAAAGGATGCCAGCTGGGCAAATTACACAGACAGCCATTCAACAAAGATGTAGCGAGGAAAACGCTACCAGGCGAGATGGTGCACAGTGACGTGTGTGGACCCATGCAAGAGCCGTCTCTGAGAGGAGCTCGTTATTATGTCCTTTTCAAGGATGACGCCACAGGATACCGGCACGTTTACTTTATCAAGCACAAATCGGATGTGCTCGAAAAGTTCAAGCTCTTCGAAAAAGAGTCGAAGAACCTCAGTGGGAGGACAATAAAATTCTTCAGATGCGACAACGGAGGAGAATACACCAGCGATGATTTCAAGGCCTATCTGCAGTCATTAGGTATCGTGCTGGAGTACACTGTTCCTTACACTCCGGAGCAGAATGGCAAAGCAGGAAGAGAAGACAGAACAATCATAGAGTGTGCACGCACAATCTATTACAGGCCAAAGAACTCCCCGCTTATTTGTGGGCGGAAGCAGTGAACACAGCAGTCTATTTGTTGAATAGAATCTCCAGCCCCTCCACCGATAGAAGCAAAACGTCGTATGAATTGTGGACGAAGAGGAAGCCGGATCTGAGTCATGTCAGAACTTTTGGAGCCGAGGCATTCCAGCATGTACCAAAACAGCTGACAAGAAAGCTCGATGCAAAAGCAACCAAGGTGATCCTGGTTGGATATGAGGGCGAGTCCTCCAACTACAAGCTATTCAATCAAGATACAAGGAAGGTAACGGTATCTAGAAATGTGACCTTCAACGAAAAAACTGGCGATGCAAAATCGAGCACTGACCGCTTGAATGAGTTCGACCTGACTCTCCCAGCCGCTGCCAGAAACGACGAGCACCAGGGTATATTGGATCACCCACACGACCCTGGAATCGTCGTAGAGCAGGCGAACCTTGATGCTCGTGCGAATGATGGTGCGAGAGGCGAGAGAGCCGAATCCCCTCCACCAGCACGACAGCTCAGGAACAGAGCTCTACTGAGACGCCCCGCCAGGTATGCTCTAAATTATGCGGCTGTCAATGTACCCACAACTCGCAAAGATGCCCTGAGTGGCCCCCATGCAGAGCAGTGGGAAAAGGCCATCAAGAAGGAAATTGAGGCACACGAGGTCAACCAAACTTGGAAACTTGTGCCTAGAACACCAGACATGAGAACAATAGACTCCGAGTGGGTGTTCAAAATACTTGATCCTGAGAGTGAAGTTCCAGTTTTCAAGGCCCGCTTGTGTGCAAGAGGCTTTATGCAACAAGAGGGCATAGACTATACAGAGACCTTTTCACCAGTCGTCAGGTACGACTCCCTTCGTCTGCTGCTGGCTCACATCGCTCAAAAAGACCTGGAGATGCTGACATTTGACGTCTGCACTGCGTTCCTGTACGGGGACCTTGATGAGCAAATCTACATGGAAGTGCCAGAAGGCGTTAGTGAAGTGAATAGTGAAGAGTTTGTATGTCTGCTGTTGAAATCTCTGTATGGGTTGAAACAAGCACCCAGGTGTTGGAATGAGAGAGTTAAAAGATTCCTGAAGAAATTCAATTTCAAAGAAAGTAGTGGTGATAAATGTATTTCCATCGGTGAGGTTGTAAATTGTGTTGTCTACTTGGCATTGCTTGTAGACGATGGACTATTGGCATGCAAAAATAAGAAAATCCTAAACTTAATTCTTGCTGAAATGAGAAAAAATTTTCCGTCACTACTGGGGATGCCAGTTATTTTGTTGGCATGCAGATCAGTCGCAATCGTACTAACAAAGCCTAGTTTATCAGTCAGAATGTGTATGTGAAAATGATTCTTGAGAAATTTGGCATGCTCGGTGCTAAAAGTGTAGGTGTCCCAGCTGACCCAAATATAAATCTACATTCTGTTAACCCTGAGTGTGAATCTGAATGTGCAGTTCCTTATAGAGAACTTGTTGGCTCCCTTATGTTTTTGGCAATGGTCTCCAGACCTGATATTGCTTATTCGGTTAGCATCCTAAGCAGATTCATGAACAACTTTGATCAAAACCATTGGCGTGCAGCCAAGCGAGTGCTTGCTCACTTGATTAACACTGTAGATTATGGAATTTGCTACACTGGTATGGATGAATGTGAGTTGATTGGTTATTCTGATGCTGATTTTGCAAATGATTTAGATACCAGGAGGTCTACTACTGGATATGTATTCTGTATAAATGGTGGTGCAGTTACATGGTCCTCTCAGCGACAAAAGCTTGTAGTACTCAGTACTACTGAAGCAGAATATGTTGCTGCTTCAACTGCCAGCCAAGAGGTAAAATGGTTGCTGAAACTAGTGAGTGATATAGAGTGTCAAGACATTACAGGTGTAACATTGTGTGTGGATAACCAAAGTGCTATCAAGCTTGTTAAGAATTCTGAGTTCCATAAAAGAACCAAGCATATTGACACTCGCTACCATTTTATTAGAGATATGTATGAGTCTGGTGAGCTGAATCTGAAGTATGTGCCATCTGCTGTTCAACTGGCAGATTTGTTTAGCAAAGCTCTTCCTAGAGACAAATTCATGAGTATGAGAGAGAACCTTGGTATGATTTCTATGGGTGAGTTCTTGAGTAAATTCTAGTATGCCTCTGGGTGTGTGGTTTGAGAAAAGAGGTGGAAGTGTTGAGTATGTGTCTTTTCTTAACAATAATGATCCAAAAGTGACATCGCATGTGTGCATGTAGCATGACAGAATGTCTTCTGCTCTCTACTCAAAGTCGGTATGAATGGTCAGCAAAGTTATCGTCCCAGCCTAATCACCGGCAGCATGACCGGCAGTATGCATGTGTGTATGCAGTGCTGCCTAACTTCGGGCTGCACAGTACCGGACGCTGCCCCTCGCGCGTGTCTGGTAGTTAGTCGTTCTGAGACAGTCGCCTAGTGCTGTCTACGTAGAATTTGCCGTTAAGCTCTTCTGTAACTCTTTTGTAATTTATCAGTTTGACCAATTAAACGATTCCAATCGACAGTACCTCTAATTGAGATTCTCCATAATTCCTCTCACTCTCCACGGTGCTCGTAATAACACAATCGACCTCGATACTGACTTTCAGTCATTATTACAAATTAACGTCTTACATATACATCACTCGCATTACAGCTAAGGTTTCAATTCAATCCAATACTTATTCTAATCATGATCGCATTAATATATCATCGCATTACATAACTAAACGCTATTTGGAGGTTCTGTCACTCATCAGTCTTATATGAGAACAGGAGAGATGGTTCGTCGCTTGCGAGAAAGCAATCCCATGATATTTGGATGCAAACTGAGATGGTCATCGGAACGCCACCTAGCGTCAGCCACTCGAATTCATCGGCCTCAGACGATTCCAATACTAACTTTCAGGAATGGGAATTTCGATATCTCACACGACGTCAATCGGTCCCAATACTGACTATGAGCATTGACGAGTTTATTCATCGTCCTCAATCGATTTGAATGTTGAATAACAGTATTGAAGACTTGAAATCCTATCTGTCCCAGTCGATCCCAGTACTGTTGTCTAGTATTGGGAACATCGAGATTTCAACCCACTTCAATCGATCTCAATACTGACTGTAAATATTGGAGCCTTTATATCCCAAAAACCTGATTCGATTCGAGTACTGTCTCTCAGTGTTGGGTAGATCGCTATCTCAGTCAACTTCAATCGATCTCGAAACTAAATAAAAACATAAGCGACCTTACTATATCCTATCTACTTGAATCGATTTGAATGTTGAAAATCAGTATTGAGGACTCGGAATCCTATCTGCCCCAATCGATTCCAGAACTGTGTTTCACTATTGGAAAAATCGGGTTCTCAATCCGCTTCAATCGATCTCAATACTGGTTTTCAGCATTAAAGACCTTATATCATATTCACGTGGGTCGGATTTAATGCTGGATATTAGTATTGAGGACTTGAAATCCCATCTGCCCCAATCGATTCCAGAACTATTCCTCAGTATTGGGAACACCGAGACTCAGTCTGCTTCAATCGATCTCGATACATACTGATTTTCAGCATTGCAGATCTTATATCCTATTCGCCTGAATCGAAATGGACGCTGGATATCAGTATCCAGAACTTGCAATCCTATCTACCCCAATCAATTCCAGTACTGTTTTTCAGAATTGGAAACATCGAGATCTCAATCAGCTTCAATCGATTCCAATACTGATTTCCAGCATTGCAGACCTTATATCCAATTCACCTGAATCGGATTGACTGCTGGATATCTGTTTCTAGGACTTGCAATCCTATCTGCCCGAATCGATTCTAGAACTGTTTTTCAGTATTAGAAACATCGGGTTTTCAATCCGCTTCAATCGATCTCAATACTGATGTTCACCATTGCAGACCTTACATGATATCTACCTGAATCGAATTGAATGCTGAATATCAGTATGGAGGACTTGAAATCCTATCCTTCCCAATCGATTTCAGTACTGTGTTCCAGTATTGGGAACATCGAAATCTCGACCCACTTCAATCGATCTCAATACTGACTGTAAGTATTGGAGCCTTTATATCTCAATAACCTGAATCGATTCGAGTACTGTCTCTCATTGTCCGGTAGATCGCTATCTCAATCCACTCCAATCGATCCCAATACTAAATGTAAGCATAAGTAACCTTATAATATACTGTCTACTTGAATCGACTTAAATGTTGAAGATCAGTATTGGAGAATTGAGATCCTCTCTGCCCCAACTCATTCCAATACCGTTTCCAGGTATTGGAAACACTGAGATCCCAATCCGCTTCAATCGATCTCAATACCGATTTTCAGCATCGGAAACCTTATACCCTATTCACCTGAATCGAATTGAATGCTGAATATCAGTATTGAGGACTTGAGACTTTATCTTCCCCAATCGATTCTAGTACTGTTTACCAGTATCGAGAACGTTGAGTTCTCAATAAGCTTCAATCGATCTTAATACTCACTTTTAGCATTGTAGACCTCATATCATATTAACCTGAATCGGATTGAATGCTGAATATCAGTATTGAGGACTTGAGATTTTATCTCCCCCGATCGAATCTAGTACTGTTTACCAGTATCGAGAACATTGAGTTCTCAATAAGCTTCAACCGATCTCAATACTCACTTTTAGCATTGCAGACCTCATATCATATTTACCTGAATCGGATTGAATGCTGAATATCAGTATTGAGGACTTGAGATCTTATCTGCCCCAATCGATTCCGGTTCTATTTTTCAATTTCGGGTACATCGAGATCTCAATCCGCTTTAATCGATCTCAATACTGACTTCCAGCATTGCAGACCTTATATCATATTTACCCGAATCGATTTAAATGCTGAATATCGGTATTGAAGACTTGGAATCCTATCTGCCTCACTCGATTCCAATACTGTATACCATTAATGGAAACCCCGAGATCTCAATCTGCTTCAATCGATCTCAATACTGTCTTTCAACATTGCAGACCTTATAACCCATTCGCCCGAATCGATTAGAATGCCGTGTATCAGATTGGGGATAGGAAGTCCTATCTGCCTCAATAGATGGAGATACTGACCTCTAACATTGGAGACAGTATATTCTATCTACGTCAATATACCTGAATCATGATTGTTAGTATTGAGGACTTGAAATCCTATCTGCCCCGATCGATTCCAGTACCGTCTCCCAGTATCGGATACATCGAGATCTCAATCCACCCCAATCGAGCTCAATACTGATTCTCAGCATTGCAGACCTTATAACCCATTCACCTGACCAATAGCAAAACTCATCTACAGGCCGTTCCAATTCTGCCAAGCAGTATTTAATTTGATTCAAATATATGAAGTCAGGAAGAGTTCAATACTGATTGTGAGTATTGAGAGGGATAGAATAACCATGCACTCACGATTTCAATTCGATTCTGTAGTATTCATCTCGATTAGTCAATGACGCAAAGAGTGATTGGTTCATCATTGGCATCGATTGACGCAGTCAATTCAATGCTGACTGGCATGATTCAGACCGATGGCGAAACTTGTCCTAAGGCCTTACCAATCCCGCTCAGCGGTATTGAATTCGATTCAAATATATGAAACCTAGAGGAGTTCAATACTGATTGTGAGTATTGAGGAGGATAGAATGACCATGCACCCACGATTCCAATCCGATCCTGTAGTATTCATCTCGATCGGTCAATCACGCAATGAGTGATTGGGTCATCATTGGAATCGATTGGCGGAGCCGACTAAATGCTGCCCGGCAGGATTCAGATCGATAGCGAAACTTATCCTCAGAGCGTACCCATCCTGCTCAGCAGTATTGAATCCGATTAGAATACATGGAATTCAGAGGAGTTCAATACCGATTGTAAGTATTGAGGAGGATAGAGACCATGCTTCCACGATTTGAATTCCATCCTTTAGTATTCAGCTCGATTGGTCAATAACGCAACGAGTGATTGGGTTATCATTGAAATCGATCCACACCGTCATTCCAATGCTGCCTGGCAGGATTCAGACCGATAGAAAAACTCATCTTCAGGCCGTTCCAATCCTGCTCAGCAGTATTGAATTTGATTGACATATATGAAATCTAGAGGAGTTGAATACTGATTGTGAGTATTGAGAGGGATAGAATAACCATGCACCCGCGATTTCAATCCGATTCTGTAGTATTCATCTCGATTGGTCAATCACGCAATGAGTGATTGGATCATCATTAAAATCGATTGACGCAGTCGACTCAATGCTGCCTGGCAGAATTCAGACCGATAGCAGAACTCGTCTTCAGGCCGTTCCAATCCTGCGCAGCAGTATTAAATTCGATTGAAATATCCGCAACCTAGAGCAGTTCAATACTGATTCTGAGTATTGAGGAGGATAGAATGATCATGCACCTACGATTCCAATCCGATCCTGTAATATTCATCTCGATTGGTCAATCACGCAATGAGTGATCGGGTCATCATTGAAATCGCTTGACGGAGTCGGCTCAATGCTGCCTGGCAGGATTCAGACCGATAGGAAAACTCATCTTCAGTCCGTTCCAATCCTGCTCAGCAGTATTGAATTCGATTGCAGTATATGAAATCTAGAGGAGTTCAATACCGATTGTGAGTATTGAGAGGGATAGAGTAACCATGCACCCACGATTTTCAATTCGATTCTCTAGTATTCATCTCGATTGGTCAATCACGCAATAGGTGATTGGGGGATGATTGGAATCGATCCAGGGCTAATGACTTGAATTTCTCCATTCATGCTTGAGACAGATAGGAATGAGCAAGGCTATTATACACTAGTACTGCAGAGAATCATTTGGTTCGATTGAGGAATGTTGCAACAATAGTATTGGAAAAGTGAAATTCAATCCTATCATTCGGGATTGGTTAGGATAGATGATTAGTATCGTTTCGCGAATTGAATCAGTTTCTGAAGCATTGATCTCGATAGAGCAGTGGGAGACGGGATTCATCATTCAATTAGATTGATTCCAATACTGTATTGGTTCATTCAAACATATTGAACCAGCAAAGATCTTTCATCCATCCATCCGGATCCTATCCTATGCTGAATACTGGTATTGGATTATATTCGCTCACATCAATCCTCATAAACAGTATAGAATTCGATTGGCAGTTGTGATCTCAAATCTACAATTCAGGATTCAGCTAGATTGGGTCTATGCTCGATTGATCTGCATTGAATCCCAATACTGCTCTCGCCGGTTGAATGATAGAATCGATTGAAATGTATTGATCCCGATAGGATTCGATTGGTTTTCAATCTATCCCAATCGATCTTTTGCAGCAGGGTTATGAGTTTTTTTTTCATCAAGATACTTATACGTTAGGCTGATCTTCTCACCCCTGCTGAAAATAATTCTGTGGGATCCCATGGGACTTCGTGGGACCTGGCCCTGGAAAAATTTTTACTCTTCATATTTTGCAGAATTTGGCACCGCAGACGTGCAACATACATACTTCGACTATTATTCCTTCAGCCCACAAGGTGGGTTTTGCATAGGGAGCAGGAAATAGGTGTTGCGTGGAATATGATCTCGCGACCTGAATAATTCAGGAGATGAATATTTCAAATCCACAGATACTCCGAGAGTGTCAAAAAATTGAGCACCGAGCATCAATCGGATTTTCGGGAGAACTCGGTTTGGACGGATGCAATAATATGAAATTCACCTCTATCAACACCTCGAGTGCCCTCAGTAATTCCAAAAAAAGTTTTCCTACCATTTTGCCAAGGTTATAGCCTCCCGTGTCTATACTCACCTACTCATGATTTGTGACCACACAAATAAAGCCAATAGTATATGTGAGTGAGGGATTTGTATATATTTGTGGAGTTCACGATCTGGAAGGGGGAGCTCAATATGTGTGCCCTCCATTGGAGACAGATGTCAGCACTCGTAAGACCGTTGAACCAGAAACTTATCAACGAATCCAAGATTTCATAAGTTATGGCAGATGCAATCTTTCAGTGACGTTAGGTGTATGCGTAAATCACGTGGCCTCGTGTCTAGCTTCGACAAAGAATAGACTCACTAAAGAGAAGATCCAGGATGTCTTGGAATCTGACATAAGTTACACAGCTTACGTTTGTTCGAGTTGAAAGGCAATCGAGTTTTCTCAGCCATAGGATAGAAAAGCAAGATGGAATCTTTTATCTCAGAGCTTAATACCTCCTTGTTGAGACACGAGAAAGGATGTGGCCCGGATTATCGTTTTCAGTCTGGCCAATACAGATAATCATTAATGAGTTGCCTATTGAGGTCAGAAATTAAAGACCCGTAGTTGCTGCCTTGTGGTTCGGACATGACAAGCCTCGCATGTTATCGTTTTCGACACCTTTTGTTGAAAAGATGAATAAACTTTCAGAAGAAGGTCTCAAGTGCCGGATAAATGGCGAAAGCATGAACATACATGTGTATGCATTGTGTTCATGTGTTGATTCAATGGCACGGGGGCCGATGCAAGGTTGCCGTGTGTGCACCGGGAGCGGGGGTTGTAATTGGTGTCTACATTTAGGAGAAGCCGTCCCTTCTCTGAAAAATCCGGAAAAGAAAACCATCTATTACACGCTTCAAGAAACCGTACCGCCCAGACGAACCGATGCGGATACGGTAAAACACATAGAGCAAGCCCTTGTAACTGGAAAAGCCGTTTTCGGACTAAAGTACGTCTCACCCCTGCTCGATCTCAAATATTTCAAGATCGTCAATAGATGGGTCCCAGACATTCCTCATTGTGAAAGTCTTGGTGTGTGTCGACAGTTTGCTCGTCACTGACTTGACGAGAAAAGAAAGCCATCCTCGCTGAGTAAAAATGAGAGAGATCAAATTGATGAGTATTTGGAATCTTTTGAAGTTCCGGAACAAGCTGCGCGCTTATCGCGATCTTCCAAATCTCGAAAATTTTGGCATGGTAGAGAGTGGGACAACTGGGCTCTTGCATATAGTCTACAGATTCTGATGACCTTCCCTCGCTTCCGCAAGTACGCCGAGCACTGGTATGTATTGTGAGGCTATCCACATTCTCATGAGTGATGAGATCTTCCATGAGGATTTGTTGAAAGCTCACAATTTGTTGAATAACGTCGTTGCATTAACACAGATCTTGTATGGGAAAAGAGCTATGACGTCTAATGTTCATCAACTCACCCACCTCGCCCAGAGTGTAGCTGATTTCGGGCCTTTAGGGGAACACAATGGCTATCCGTTTGAGTCAGGCAATGGAGAAATTTTGAAAACTGTCCATTCAGGGAAAGGCGTGATAAACCAGATATGCCGCAATGTGAACATGGGCACTCCCCTGCAGACGATAGAAAACGGCATTCAACGTCATGATTCCCCTGCTGTTCAGTTCTGTCGCTCTCCAAAGAAGACCGAAACAGTGAAGTCGCTTGAGGTTGGTGGATGCCGCTGTTTTGGAAAAGCCTCAGTCACGCCAGACTGGGTGTTGCAAGGAATTAATGTAGCAGGCGACCAATGTGGAGTCTATCATCGCATGTGTAAACAGGGGTGTTTGTATCGGTCCACAAAAGAAGATTTAGAGCGCTCCGACAACTCGCATGTACAGCTGAAGGATGGAAGCTTCATAGAGATATCTTTCTTCGTGGCAGATAGATTGAACGATAAACTGTACATCGCAGCAAAGAATATCAATGTCCATAGAGTTCATGACTTCACCTTTCTCAACAAGATAACCGATATCAATGGAGATCTCTTGCTGGTTGATTCTGCAGAGATGAAGAAGATATGTTTCTACCTGGAGCTGAACGACAGTCGATACATCATTCCTGTCCCTACCATGACCACGTATTCATGATCTGTACGCAGATTCGAAATCTTGGTCCAAACTTCTTGTAGAATGTTCCCGTATGCTCGAGCACTTTCGATCCGTGCTTGAACGTAAAAACCAAAGTCCATGGGATTTTGGATTTGATATCGTTCTCATTCTGAATTGGTACAGCTACTCGATCAATACTGTGCATCAACTATAATCAACCGACGGAAGTGTATGTAGGAGAATGTACGTATGTGTGAAAATAAACCAGACCATGGAAGATATTTTGTGTTTTTTTCCAATCCCACCATGAGAATTCCTTCCATTTGCGTGAAAAAATGTCAAGAACCTCTTATTATGTATAATACATCGTTTCTACGAGTCCTTATCATTACATGGTCCAATATGTACACGCTACCGAAATGGACTAGTTTGGGTGAAGTATGAGCAAATGGAATCTGTCACTCTGAGCGTTGTTCTTCCTTTGATCTTTTGATACCAGACGAGATCGGAGACATCCTTTCCCGGCTAGAGGAACATTTTGAGGGAAGTGGAGGGAGTGATGCTCGGCGTTCATTTTTTTGACACTCTCGGAGTATCCGTGAATTTGAAATATTCATCTCTTCAATTATTCAGGTCGCGAGATCATATTCCACTCAACATCTACTCTCTGTTCCCCATGCGCCCCCCACCTTGTGGGCTGGAGGAATAATAGTCGAATTTTGTATGTTGCACGTCTGCGGTGCCAAATTCTGCGAAATATGAAGAGTAAAAATTTTCCCAGGGCCAGGTCCCACGAAGTCCCATGGGATCCCATGGGGTCCCACGGAATTATTTTTAGCAGGGACATTGATGGCTTTTCTTGTTATGATAATTATGGTGTCATGTGATCACCAAAAATGTTCCATGCTCTCTAACATGATCTATGAATGTCTGTCATCAGTCTTTAGGATGTCTATCAAAGTTTGATGATAGAAGGTCTCACTCGAGCAAGTATTCTGAGATGTCACTTAGAAGTGTAGTTCCAAATTATCAATTGAAAGGTTATTCAAGTTCACATCACCCTCTAGTCAGGGGTCATATTCTGTATTCATAGAACTCATTGAAAATTGGACTGGAATATCTTTCCAGAATTTTACATAGTATATTGGAAAAATTGACAGCTCATAATCCATGTACCTCAGATAATCATCCATAGAGTTGTGTAAGTTGAGAAATGACTTGTGCCTACAAAATAATAGTATAAGCTGATCCAACTATCTTGGTTCTCACTTGAAACTATTCTTGTAGGTGGAATTTGAGAAAAATGCCTCGAGCGAAGACCTGTGGCTTTACCAAATTTGAATGTAGAGTATCTACGACTTGCACTGGATATCTATCAGGTATAAGGTTACGAGAGCAGGATATGAACCATTCCCTCAGCATCCATTGACTGAATGGAAGTAGGAGATATCATGTTCTTGAGCATGACCAGGTCTGCGAAAGAAGATGATTTTATGAAATCAATGGAACGTATCATGTTGATGAACATGAATACAGGGATCGAGTGAATGAAACAATATCTTGGAGATGTTGCCCCCCTTGAATTATGTTTTTGAGCATGATCAGATCTACTCGTGGGGGGTAGAAGATATCATGTTTTTGAGCATGATAAAGTCAGCGAAAGACGATGGTTTTTCGCTTTTTTATGATCAGATCTACCCATGGGGGTAGAAGATATCGTGTTTTTGAGCATGATAAGGTCTGCGGAAGAAGATGGTTTTCTGAAATCAACGATGAAACCAGGTATTGAGCGAATATCAATTCCTTGGCAAGTTTTCTTTTCTTAGATCATCTTCTTGGGTATCATTAGATCTGCACAAATGATTTCATGAAATCAATAATGTTTCATGTTAGTGAACATAATCTGATTTTTAGTCGTTTTGGCGTCTAAAAATGTGAATTTGTTTGAAATTTTTGCAGAAGTATTCATGTTTTTGGACATTAATTTCAACTTATTTTGAGTTGGATCTCTGAAGATGTGTCATTTTTATTGAAGAACGCAATGTGAATATTTTGCCCTTTTCCAACGATTCACGGAGTTACATCCGCTTGCGGGTGTGAGTCACGATACAGACTTTCTGAAGCTATCAACCCTAATCTACAGTTGACTCTTGGAGTCTATTTCAATGAGCGCGCCCTATGCTACATTTTCAGTGTTGCCAACTCACAGCCCGATCTCTGGTAGCGCCGCGTACCGGTGGAATTACCCGAAGGGTAACTCGACGCGTAACCTACCTTGCAGACCGCGATGACAGCCACATCCCCTTAATCTCCATAAACCTCAATTTTTTCGAAAAAACGAAAATTTTCAACAAAAACTCCATTTTTACCACATTGAAACCAACTTTATCGAAATTCTCTTCCAACCAAGTTACAGGCTTTGCTATAAACACCTCAGTTTAGATAGCCAAAATCTCCCTAACTAGCTTCTTCACAAAAATAACTCGAAATATACAAAAATATTTTTTACAATATTCATACTTTTATCATATCTCACCCACAAACTAATCCATTCAAATTTTGACAAACTAAGTTGGTACTTTTTCGTCATCCTCGATTGGTTGATACTGAATTTTCCCAAAATCCGTTTTGATACAGTCCAAATTGAATTTATTCTCAAAAAATCAAAAATTTTCAAAAGACTTCATTTTTATCAACTTTATACCAACTATATTGAAATTTTGCCGCAACTAGACGATATATCTTGCACAAAAAAACCCTAGTGTAGGTCATCTGAATTCCTCTAAAAGGGAATATCGTCAAAATAACTTAGAAGATAATGAAGAAGTTTCAACTGAAATTAATTTCCTCTTCATATCACCCTCTACAACTAATCTATCCAACTTTTTATAAACTACACAGATGATTTTCAAGTATTCTACATCAATGGGTTGGAACCGAATTTGATTCGACTACTTTCGAACCCGATCAAAATTTAATTTTCCTCCCAAAAATCAAAATTTCCTCGAAGAACTCCATTTCCATCATCTATAAACCAACAGTATCAAAACTCCACCTCAACCAAACGATTGTTTTTGTATGTTATATATCGTATGACCATTTTAAGGTGAACACACCTTGGCATTTTTTTTCTCTGCGAGGTACAAATTCGATCCAAATCGATTCTTACATGATTCGACCTTCTCCCTTGGGTGGTGAAGTGAACAAATTGAGAAAATGGAAAATTCGATGCGAACGGGAAAATTTTTTTCGAAATATTCAAGAAAAATAACTTCGCGATACGGCATCGTGTAGCTCATCAAATTTTGAGTCCGAAATGACTTGTCCGATAATTTTTTTATTACTCAATTTTCCAGGAAAACTCATGGAAAAGAGCTGATTTTGAATTTGCCACCACAATTGTCGCAGAGGTTCGACGCTACCCGTTCAGCAATGTTATTGTTTTGGTGTAATGCCACGTGCTCTTGTTATTGTTTTGGTATTTAACCTATGATCACTTGTAGGTTATCCAACCACGGCGTTCACGATGAAAACTCGAGATTGAGTGGCAATGATGATCGGCTTTATACCGCCGCAAAATATTAGATGCATCGAGCATGTACTCTTGCCATTTCAAGTACAAGAGTCCAACAATGCGTGAAAAACTGTATAGTAGTCATCCGATCAAAACTCTCTAATGTAGATCGAAATTTGAACAATGCCGTATTCAAACCTGTTAGATAATAGTAATGCCTAGCAGATTCAGGCGGTGGCTCTCAATTCTAGAAGTTTTATCGCCCAAATTCTGACTACAAAGTTCGAGAAGTAAAAAAAATCCGAAAAATCGACGCTTTGAGTGCTTCCTCACGAGATCAGAATTCTATAAAGTGGGTGGGTTTTTTGAAAATTACAAACGCGAACCAACTAGAGAATGGTGATGCCAAGCAGGTTTGAATACTGCTTTAGACTTCTGAACATTTTCTCAACCAAAATCTGAGCACAAAGCCTGAACGTCCGTCAAAAGTAAGTTTGCATCATAGTCAGACAGATAATAGGCACAAGTTAGGACAGTATCTCATAATACGCTGCTAAATGATATGAGCAGAACGCTTTCTCACGTCGAAATGTGCTTAGCTTTTTAGACCAAAAAATTATAATTCCGAAATTACTCATCAAAATCACCAATCGTTTCCACAAATTTTATACATACCTTTTACATTTCCAATACCAATCTAATTCTTCTTATCAATACTCCAATCAATTCAATTCTTTTACCGATTCATTTCCAATTTTTCATTCGTAACTTATTCATATTCCACAATCATTACTCACATATCTATCATATTAATTTTCATCGCAATAATACTCTATTTCAAAAAAATAATATGTATTCCCATTCATCTTTGTTTTCCAAACGTAAAAAATAATTAATCACAATTATCATCAAGGTATTCCTTTATTTCCGTTCTAATTTCTTCCATCACATTTCGTCGAAAATTACAAATTCTCTCATCTTACTTTCATAATCGATCAACCATAGTACTTATACACAAACTCTTACTCTTCATGGATATTCTTCTATTATACCATTTTTATCATCTTCCATAAATGATTTCTCATCAATTCAGAATTCCTATCGTACCTAGCACATCCTGGATCTTTTTTCAAACACAAAATTATAGCATTGGCAGTCTATTAAACAGTTCTCGATTAATGAGTATCCGAAAATAAAAATGTCAAAATTTTCCAAAAATCGATTATTTTATATTCAAATATCTTTTCTCAAAATCAACAAATCAAATTCTGGGTCACTTAAACAACCATTTTTTCATCATTTTCCGTCAATTGGTTAATGTGGAATTTTCATTCATATCTATCTCTACCAATTAAATCATGAATCTTCTATCAATGAAAGAAAAAAAATCATGTACATTTCTTTTCCCATACAGTTTAACGTAATTCCGTATTCACCCATCGATCAAGGATGGCCAGATTAACATTTTATTGGGTCACCTCAACTTCCCTTATAAAGTTTTTCTAGACATAAATTCTAAAAACTCGTAATAATTTCTTGAAAATTTTAACATTTTTATTTCCCGATACTCATTAATCGAGAACTGTTTAATAGATTGGGCTATAAATCCTTTCAGCACTTCTTTACATGGTGCTCTACCACTCACATAAATTTCGGAAAGATCGGTCGAAAGGCTGAGGAGAAACCGGGGACGAAAAATAATATAATTTATTCCATGACAACAGATTTCAAACATATCTTACAATTGAGATGATTTGTTTATTCTAAAAATCTTGAAGGATAGAGAATCGGCTTCGTACATTTCGTTCCTCTCGCCGATATCTATATATTGTGAGTCACGGTTTTTCCTCCAGTCTTATCCCTGGTCCTCCACGAATTTAACATTCTCTGTCGTTGTCTGTGTCCGTCTGTGTGTGTGTCTGTGCAACTTCATTTTTCGTCAACGGTTTCTCCTCAGCGTTTCGACCGATCTTCCTCAAATTTATGTGAGTGGTAGAGCACCATGTAAAGATGTGCTGAAAGGATTTATAGCCCAATCTATTAAACAGTTCTCGATTAATGAGTATCGGAAAATAAAAATGTTAAAATTTTCAAGAAATTATTACGAGTTTTTAGAATTTATGTCTAGAAGAACTTTATAAGGGAAGTTGAGGTGACCTAATAAAATGCTAATCTGGCCATCCTTGATCGATTGGTTAATATGGAATTACGTTAAACTGTATGGGAAAAGAAATGTACATGATTTTTTTTCATTGATAGAAGATTCATGATTTAATTGGTAGAGATAGATATGAATGAAAATTCCACATTAACCAATTGACGGAGAATGATGAAAGAATGGTTGTTCAAGTGACCCAAAATTTGATTTGTTGATTTTGAGAAAAGATATTTGAATATAAAATAATCGATTTTTGGAAAATTTTGACATTTTTATTTTCGGATACTCATTAATCGAGAACTGTTTAATAGATTGGGCTATAAATCCTTTCAGCACATCTTTACATGGTGCTCTACCACTCACATGAATTTGAGAAAGATCGGTCGAAACGCTGAGGAGAAACCGTTGACGAAAAATGAAGTTGCACAGACACACACACAGACGGACACTATCGCTATGAGTGAAGATTTTTAGAATGAAAAATTAATTTGAGTGAAAAAATTGAGCAAAAATGTCTTGTCACGAATACAACCCTTTCTCTTTGAGAAAGCAATACAGGCGTGAATAAATACGCGAAAAATTGTGGTTTCGACTGTTCAGTTATGATATCAAAGTTCTTGAAAGTGGGTGAGCTTTCGGGAAATTTCAAGCACGAACCTCTCAGAAATTAGTGATACCAAGCAGATTCGAGTATTGCTCTTCAAGTTTAGAAGTCCTGTCGGCTAAATTTTGACTACAAAGTTCGGGAAAGTTTGCATCAATGGTAGATCATAAACATGAATTGAACCGGTATCCAGTAGCTGAGGAGTAGAAAAATATCTGACAAAAATTGTGGATTTGACTTCCCAAACATGATATCAAAATTTCCAAAAGTAAGTGAGTTTTTCTTAAAATTTCAAACTTGAATATGGTTGATATAACGATCTCCAGTAGGTTCACGTGTGGAATTCTTCAAAAACCCTTTGAAAATCATAATCCCATAGCTAGCCGGTCAGAGTCACAATTTTCAAATGATTTCCTTATACTCCCCAGTTACGGGTTACTGTTGCTACTCGAACTTACCATTCACTTTGATGCAAACTCATCTCAGTCATTGTAGTCAGATTTAAGCTGACAAAACTTCTACAATCAAAATGCAAAGATCGAATCTGCTTGGTATCACCATTCTTTAGTAGGTTCACGTTTGCAATTTTCGAAAATTCCGCCCTTTCAATAGAAATCTGATCTCGCGGGGAAGCACTCAAAGCCACGATTTTTCGGATTTTTTTTACTTCTCAAACTTTGTAGTCAGAATTTGGGCGATAAAATTTCTGAAATTGAGAGCCACCACCTGAATCTGCTCGGCATTACTATTATCTAACAGGTTTGGATGCGGCATTGTTCAAATTTCGATCTACATTAGAGAGTTTTGATCGCATGACTACTATACAGTTTTTCACGCATTGTTGGACTCTTGTTCTTGAAATGGCAAGAGTACATGTTCAATGCATCTAATATTTTGCGTCGGTATAAAGCCGATCATCATTGCCACTTGATCTCGAGTTTTCATCGTGAACGCCGTGGTTGGATAACCTATAAGTGATCATAGGTTAAACACCAAAACAATAACAAGAGCACGTGGCATTACACCAAAACAATAACATTGCTGAACGGGTGAAGCGTCTAACCTCTGCGACAATTGTGGTGGCAAATTCAAAATCAGCTCTTTTCCATGAGTTTTCCTGGAAAATTGAGTAATAAAAAAATTATCGGACAAGTCATTTCGGACTCAAAATTTGATGAGCTACACGATGCCGTATCGCAAAATTATTTTTCTTGGATATTTCGAAAAAAATTTTCCCGTTCGCATCGAATTTTCCATTTTCTCAATTTGTTCACTCCACCATCCAAGGCAGAAGGTCGAACAATGTAAGAATCAATTTCGATCAAATTTGTACCTCGCAAAGAAAAAAAATGCCAAGGTGTGTCCACCTTAAAATGGTCATACGATATATGTATAATATGAGGTGAGAATGAAACGGATTGGATCACAGCAAAAATGGAACTATTTTGTGGGAATTCCGATCATGATTCTGGAATTTGATTAGTTTTCCAAATTTATCATTAGTTTGAGTGATCATCCCAGACTATTTCGCCAAGAGAATGCATTCTGCTGATCTCTTTTAGCAGCGTATTTTTTGAGTTTTTTTTTAGAGGAATCTTTTTAGAGGGATTTGGGCCATCTAGTCTGAGGTTTTTTGGATGATATCTATTGTTTGATTGAGACGGAATTCGGATGCAAGGGGCTTAAAAAGGGTCAAAATGAAATTTTTGGTGGAAATTTTGATTTTTTCGAAAATTTGAGATCTGTGAAGATTTTATTAAATTTTGGTATTAACCAATCGATAGATCATGCACAAAAAATCATAGTTTAGGTGACTCAATTCGTGGTGAGAAAAAGATATTTATGTATTAAAAGTCGAAATTTGAGCCCTTTTGCTTGAAAAAAACCCATGGATCAAATGTGACTGGGAGCCGAATGGCTCCCAGTTACATCAGGTATCCAGTCATCTTAGTAAGCCCCTAGAGAGGAGGCCATGCATGAATTCATACAGGAACTTCATCGCGGAATTGAGAGGGGTTCACTCTGATCCCCTTGAGAGATCTACTCATGAATGAATTTTCTGATGAATGGAAGCACTCCCCCCCCCCCCCCCAAAGATGCCGGCTGAGTGCCATTCATAGATACGTCCCTACATGAATGATATGAGGAAATCTACCGAATCTTTAACTTTTGGACCATCCGAGAGAAAAAAAATTTTCTCCTCCTTGTCATTTTTGAATCCAATTCGACAGTGTTTTGGTACCTCTAAAATGTGGAAAAAAAGTTGTGCCCAACAGTTTTGAAAGATGTTAATCCTCTGAGAACAATGAGTTGGAATTAGTCTACTGCGTTTTCGCCACTATTAGAGGCTTTTTACATCGATGGATCGTAAATAGTGCAGTATGATGGTTGATGAAGATGTTGTTGCATCCTCCAATCGAATTCCATCCCCAGAATTGAGCTTCTTCTCGTTATACCCATCAAGTTCCACTTTCCCTGCGTCCACAGAGTTGTCGGAGGTATATGGATTTTTTGCTTCTCCAAAACTTTCCCACTTGAATCATGATAAGCTTGCAGTGGGAAAATGATGTGAGAACTACATACAAAGTCAATTAGAATGAATTTTTGTCTCGATCGATATGAACGATCGAGACTTCATCGCTCGTGGGAATTTCAAATCATATAATTACATGACTCGGCTAATGCAAGCTAATTTTAATCAACGGATCTGTTGATGAAGTGACATAGATCGATATTGCAATACTCCAATTCGATCTATGTACCTTCAAGGCACCTATTCGAGTGTCGCAACTTGAAGGATTTTGATAGAGTTTCAAATACATGTGAGATGAGATGAGAAACGAAAAATTTTGACTCTACGCTAGATGTTGGTGCGTTTCGTCGTTCCTCTCCGGATCAGATTCTTCAGGGGGGCTAAAGAGATCCGAGTAGAGGTTGGCCCCCGACGTCACCTAGCCAAAGTGGCTTGATGGTCATGATTTTGTGGTGAATTGGAGTAATCCAATATCGATCTATGTCACTTAATCAACAGATCCGTTGATTCAAATAAGCTTGCATTAGCATCATATTAATAATATGATTTGAAATTCCCGCGAGCGATGAAGTCTCGATCGTTCATATCGATCGAGACAAAAATTCATCCTAATTGTCAGCAGTTGTCGGCGAATATACAACCGAGATGAAAACCTTTCTCGCGAGTGGCTGCAGAAAGCCCTCGTGTACTATATAAGCCCGATCAAAATCATGATCATCAAGCCACTTTGGCTAGGTGACGTCGCGTCGGGGGCCAACCTCTACTCGGATCTCTTCAACCCCCCCTGAAGAGTCTGTTCCGGAGAGGAGAGACGAAACGCACCAACATCTAGCGTAGAGTCAAAATTTTTCATTCCTCATCTCATCTTTCATGTATTTGAAATTCCATCAAAATCCTTCAAGTTGCGACACTCCAATTGCGAGGTGCCTTGAAGGTACATGGATCGAATTGGAGTAATCCAATATCGATCTATGTCTCTTAACCAACAGATCCGTTGATCAAAATTAGCTTGCATTAGCCGAGCCATGTGATAATATGATTTACATACAAAGTCGACAGCTAGATTTCGGACCCGTGATGTGCATCTTTCTCGACCGGAAAAATCAGCTTTTAGGGACTGAACAAGTTTCCCGAGCTCTTCCCTCGAACAACAATCGTTAAAGCTACCTCATTCAAGTGCATGGTAATTCATTATACGTCAAAGGAAAATGAGCAATAGGATTTGGGAGCGATATCTGCTCATTATTCGAGTAACAAAGGCTTATGTTCTTTTTTGAAGCGGTGGGTGTGACAAATTTTGCAAGTTCAACGTCATAGATCTTCGGCCAGAATAATGTGTCGCTGCCAAACGAAGGAGCATTTTGATTGTCTGTTTTCACTCTCTGATTCGTACCACCCGATTCATCCTAGCTCGAATGTTATTTTTTTTTACATACGAAAGAGTGGAGGAGGTGAGTTTTTTCCAAGAAGTGAGTTACAATTTTTATGGAAGCTAGTTTGGACCACGAACCTGAGTCACTATTAGAACAGATTTCTTATGATTATATCAGATTTAGAGAGTCCGATGGATTTTTTCAAAATTTTTGGGACAGTGTTATTTTCTCCAGAGGCCGAAGAGTTTTGAAAGACGCGCCAGTTATACCGAGAAAGTATGAAATTCGACGATTTTTCAATTTGTGCCGAGAGTACTACGCACGTGTCATAAAAAATCGATAGAGTACCATCCTAAAAACTATAGAAACCATCCAAAGAACACTTTTCCAGGGCGTGAAAGTCCCGATCTCATTGAAATACTGTATGGTTTACTAAAAATCAAAGATTCTGCAGATTTCTTCATATGACGAATCAAGATTCCAACATTCATCATGGATCAAACGATCCATGCGGAAATCTCCTGACATTAAATATTCCTGACAGCAAGTTATTCATGGATCTGCGCAAGAGTACTGGGAGGGGAGTCACGCATGAATCCAAGCAGAGGAATTTCTGCGGAATTGAGACAGAAATTGTATGTAAAACTCTCTGGAAAAAATATGCAAGATTCATCCATGGATAATTTGAAAAATTCATGGATATATCATGCATACTTTCTCTTGAGATGCTTGTGCGAATGACATTGACAGATCCATTCCTTGATGGAACTTACAACGACCAGAGATTGGAACATTGATCAGAAATAGAACAATTCATATAGGAATCTACTCATCACGAAGAATTCCAGACAGCGAATCATGCAAGGATCTATGCAGGAATTCATCATCTCCGGAGAGTGGCAAGAGAGGGAATCATGCATGGATTCATGCACGATGATTTCCTCGCAAAAGTCAGGAGAGCAACTCGCCTGGCCCATTTTCATGAAGGATCTCATTCACGATTCATGCATGGTCTCCTTTGATACGCATGTACATTTTCTCGTAAGATGCTGTCCGAACAACATCAACAAATCTCCCGTGCATTGGTAATTTGCAAAATTTTATGCAGGAATTCTATGATTACGACAAATCATGTAAAATTGAATCATCTACTCATTCATGCAGGGATTGACTCATTCCAATACATGTTGGGAAAAGTGATGCATAAATTCATGTAGAGAGTTTCTGAATGAGCGATGAAGCGATCAGAGACAAGAACATTATCAAAGTGAGGACAGAAATTCATGTAGGAATACGTTGAGCACAGCAAATTCTAGGAATTGAATCACTCATAGATCCATGCCAATAGTTGTCCGCAAAAATCAAGCAGCAATTCATGCAGATTTCTCTGCATCAATTTGTGAATGAATTCGTGCAGGGATTCACTCATTGCGAGGAGTATTGGGAGGAAAATAATGCATGAATTCACGTAGAGAATTCCTGCATCAACAATGTAACGACCAACGATAGGAACATCTTGGAACAGAGGACAGAAATTTATGCAGGAATTCGCTGAGTACGGGAAATTCTAGAAATTCAATCAAGCATGAATTCATGCAGGTACTTGACCACGAAATTCAAGCAGCGTGATAAGGTGAAGCCCAGAATATTAGTTATAAGATCGCGATGCGGCGCTCGAGGCCAGGGCAGTCGAAGCGTAAATTTATAACTCTAGATTTCTGTGATGATAAACTGGTTGAATTCATTCACTCTCCGTGTCTCTACATATGGTTATAGAAAAAAAGGCACGAGGGAAGCGAGGGTTGAAATCGCGACGCGAAAAGACTAATTCGCGAAGAAAATGCGATGGAGCTCGCGGCACTTGAAATCGCGAGTTTGAGCTAGGCTCACAATAATCAGCCTGCGTGGCGGTCGGTGGTCAACTGCCGGTTCGCCGAAACGAGATCGCCGTCGAGGCCGAGGGGGGCTGAGGGAAGGAAACGTGGCCAAATTTCCAGGAATTTTGAATGTGCCAATCAGCAGGCATCAAAATCATACGGTTTTAAGGAGAAAAAAGTTCATTGCTCTGCCTTGGCTCTCTCGTTCTCGAAAGCTCTAGAAATATATCCGAATACAACGACTTTCCCGAACATTCCGCCTCCTTTGCTTGCTCATAGCAAGCAACAAAAAATAAGAATTTCCACTACATGAAATTATCAACTTGATCTTGAACCAGGTGAATTTTGGAGGACGAAATATTCGAAAAACTAAATGTTTCGGGCAAAAACATTCAAAATTTCACAACCGTGATCGATTACGAAACAAAGAAGACAGAGTCGTCAACCTGAATGAATTACCACATAATCATAGAAAAAAACTGAATGATTGACGCCTCAACTGATCATGAATGATCTTACGAATGATTTTACCCGACAGTGACCGATACTACTGGAAAAAGTGAAACTATCAACATTTGAAATTCAATAGATCAGTGAAAAAGAATTTAATCGAGCTCCACGCGTCAATAAGATCTCAAGAAAGATGAGCATTCTACTCCAATCTTTCTCAACATGATAAAATCAAACTCAAGTGGTTAAGCTGATCAATTTGAACAAACAACATCACGCATAGTGATCAGCTACCAACGCAACAATCGAAAACAAAATCAATCAACAAAAAAATATTGCGACACATTTTGTCTCAAAATTGACAACAGTCAAACAACATAGTAAATAGGTCCAATTTTAGGACATGATTAAATGATACGAACTCAATTATTTGGAAATTGTAGGCTTCGAAATGACTCGAAGTTAGGAAAAATAGTTGTTAAAGGTGAACAAATCATTCTAATCCCTTCTAGGCGTCGGTTTCGCATCAATTCCACTTGGCAAATACGCTATTGTGACTCTAATGAAGCTCTACGAAAAAAATTACACAAAATTGGGGCCAAACGACCGACATATGATTCGCGGGTGTCACGGAACGAGGAAAAAGTGTGTAGTGAAGTGTCGAGATTACGCGGTCATCATTCATGATTCTTCTTGTTGTTCCTTGGCTTCTCCTCCGGGTTGACCAGAGGGCTCCCTGCCCTCTTCCCCAGGATCTACGGGCAGCTTGATGATCTTGCAGAGTGCCCGACGAAATGTTGTGGTGACGGTCCTGAGATCGACCGCGCGTACCAATCCGTCAGCTCCTGGATGGACGGCAGTGACCCTTGCCATGGGCTATTTTGTAAGTGGCGTAAGCTCGTCCTTCACCAACACGAGATCTCCCCTTCGAAGTTGCTCTTGTACTGCTAGCCATTTGGACCTCAGTTGATGATGATGCATGACTCCCATACGCCATCGATTCCAAAAATCATTCCTCATGCGTTGTATGGCTCTCCACCTGCACTGAGGAGACTGTGTTACTTCTGCATCGTTATATGGTTCAGGTAAAGCAGTCATAGATCTACCAATGAGCAAATTTCTCGGAGTAAGGGCAACCAAATCAGTTCCTTCAGGTGACAAAGGGCAAAGCGGTCTAGAATTCAAGCATGCTTCGATTTGAGAACTAAGAGTTTGTAATTCTTCAAGAGTGAACTTAGAGTCACCCACTACTCGCTTCAGATGATGTTTGAATGAGCGCACCGCCGCCTCCCATAAACTTCCAAAGTGAGGTGCGCGAGGCGGTGAAAAGTGCCAAGTGACTCCCTCTTTAGCTAATTCTTTGCTTAGTTCTATTGAAAATGCCGATGTTCGGTCAAATAACTGCCGAAGCTCTCTTTCAGCACCTACAAAGTTTTTGGCGGTGTCGCAATATATATCTGTGAATTGACCTCGTCTCGCAGCAAATCTATAAACTGCGGCCAAGAATGCTGGAGTAGTGAGATCTGAAACGGTTTCGACGTGAGTGGCTCGCGTGAACATACAAACGAAAATGCAAAAGTATCTCTTTGTGGTTTTAGCACCTCTTCCAAGAGAAAATAGAACAGATATTGGTCCTGCATAATCGATGCCACAAGCTTGAAAGGCATACTTTGGAGTAACTCTATCCGCTGGTAATGGGGTCATTTGCTGTATGAGCGGTCTACCACCATACCGAATACATTTTCTACAATTACGATAAACCTTTTGAACTACATGTTGCACTCGAGGTATCCACGCCCATCTATATAAATCACTCAACATAAGCTGAACACCCCCATGTAACAAATCTCTGTGTAACTCCTCGACCAAACGTTGAACAAAGATGCTCCTACTCGACAAAATGACTGGATGTATTTCGTTGTAAGACAAGTTTGCATTTTGAAGGCGTCCACCAACTTTCAGAACCCCACGAGCATCTAAAAATGGTAGCAATCTTCGGATGTCACTTTTCTTCGACAAGTTTCTTCCTCTCTCTAAATTTGCGATTCCTTCATCAAAGTGCTGCCTTCGAATGGACTTGAACAATGCAACTTTAGCTGCGTTCAACTCTATAGGACTCAAGAAAGATTTGCGACGATCTTTAGAATTGCGCGAAGCATTGAATTTTCATCGAAATATATATGCAACGATGCGGGGAAGAAAAATGGCCGCCATGGCATACAGACGTATATCGACAGTAGTGAATGTAAATTAGCGAAAGTGAAGGTATTTAAATAAAATAAAACGCAAGAAAGGTGAGCAAAAGTAAGAACATACGGAAAGAGTTAAGTACGAAAAGTGAAAAGAAAGGGAAGCAAAAAGAATCAGCGAACAAAAGCAGATAACCACGACCCACCACAGAGTGAGGTTAGGCGAGCGCGTGGCAGCCGCTGAAGACGAGGCTCTAGGTGATGTTCAGCGCAGAAACAAGCCCCACTAGCAGCCCAAAATACACGAGAAGAAGAGTGGCATCCCTAGGAGCAAGCAACAAAGACATAGTGAGCTATATGCAAATAAAAACAAGTGGCAAAAGAAAAGAGGAGGAAAGATCACCCGAAAGTAAGATAACAACAGCAGTAAAGAGGAAACTCATAGAGCACACCAAGAAAGAGAGAGTTACAGGACCAGGGTCACACAAAGATATTGAACAGTTGCAGCTGCAAGAAGATCAACAAGACATGGATGAAATCAGAAAGATGATTGAGAGCATGCATGAAGATATGAAGAACATGGAGGGGAAAATGATGGGCAGAATGGACTCCTTACTAAAGGAACTTAAAACAGAAAATGAAAAAAGAGCAGAGGATCTGGATAAAAGAATTACAAATCTAGAAATAAGAGAGAGAGAAAGAGAAGACGCCCAGAAAGAACTAGAAGACAGAATGGAACAGCTGGAAGGAATCCTGCCAGAGGAAATCAGTACAGGCCCAATCAGAGAACAACAACAACGAACTCAGGTGAGCACAGAATGGATAGAACTGAAAAGGAGATTAGAAGAGAATGAAAGAAGAGCAAGGAGAAATAATCTAATAATAATAGGAAAGAAAATGGAGCAATACAGACTGAGAGAAAAAGTAGAACAATGGATAGGAAAAGAGCTGCAAGTCAGCTGTAAAATCATTAGAGCTTGGAAAATAAGAAACACAAAAGATGAAATGATAGGAATAGAGTGTGAAAATAGTGAAAAATGGAGGGAAATAATGATTAATAAGAGTAAGCTGAAAGGTACAGAAATATATATAGAGAAGGACCTGACATGGCAAGAGAGAGAGATAAGAAGGAAATTGGTAGGATTTGCTAAAGAGCAGGCAGGCAAAGGGAAAAAGACACTGGTAAGAGATACACAAGCAATTATCGATGGACAAATCTGGAAATGGAACGAGAAAGAAAACAAACCCTTTCAGACTGGTAAGGAATGGAGGAGGACAGAACCAAAAGAGAGAAACAAAGGAGATGAAGATTATAGCATGGAACATAGCGGGCGCCAAAAACATCAGCCACAAAACGTGGGCATATTTGAAAGAATTTGAGATTATTTTTCTAGCAGAAACATGGATGGAAGGCAAGGAGGAGACAGGCATAGGAAGAAAGCTAGGAGAATATGACATAACAACAATTGAGGCAAGAAGACAAAACAAAAGAGGTAGAGCAAGCGGAGGGATGCTACTAGCAATAAAGAAAGCCCTGAAGGCAGACATAGCAAAATTGAACGAAGAGATGCTCAGTTGCAAACTGAACATCAAGAAGGAACAATGGAATATAATTCTAACGTATATGAACAAAGAGAAAGAGGACAACTGGAGACAAATTGAAGAGCAAACCACAGAACAAGCAGGAATCAACATTCTGATCCTAGGCGATATGAATGCAAGGACCGGGGAAGAGGGAGGCTACGATATACAGGAAAGTAGGAGAAAGTCAAAAGACAAGGTCATAAATGCAGAAGGACAAAAAATGCTGAGGCATTTGGAATCGCAAGGGCTAATCATACTCAACGGAGGGCATAAAGGAGATGAAGACGGGAAGTATACTTATATAGGAGCAAGAGGAAATACGGTGATAGACTATGCAATCTCAAATCTGGAGGGCATGGAGAAGATAGAGGAATTGAAAGTGGGAGAGAGGACAAAATCAGACCACATGCCGTTCGAGATAACGCTAAAAAGAAAAATAGAAAGAAATGCGAAAAGAAGCAAAAGTATTCAGATCTGGGATGAGGAAGCAAGAGAAAAATACAAGAAAGAACAGGAGAGATGGACCAAAACGGGCGAGTGGACCAGCCTAAAGAACAGAATAAGACAAGCGACAACCACGAGACAAATTGAGGAAAAAGACACGGACTCACAAACCTGGTGGGATGAAGAATGCTGGCGGAAAAAGGAGGAATTACTAGAACTGTTCCAGAAAGTGAAAGATGACAAGGCAAGAGGTGGAGAATACTATGCAAAAAGAACTGAATATAGAAAGCTGATAGAGAAAAAGAAGAGAGAAGAGGGAGAAAGACAAATAGAAGAAATGCTGAAGGACAAGTCTGAGAAGAAATTTTGGAAAATGATAAATGGCAAGAAGAGACGGAGAGAAGGGCTAAACAAGAACATAACAAAGGAGGAGTGGCTAGCACACTTCAAAGAACAATTCAGAGGACAAGAAGAAAAACCAGAGAAAAGCTACACGCAAGAAAAGAGAAAATGGGAAGATGAAGGAGAGATAACAGAGATAGAAATTGATAAGGCCATAAAGAAACTCAAGAAGAAAAAAGCAAGTGGCCCGGACGGTATAAAGAATGAAGCATGGATATTTGCCACGAAAGAGACAAAGGAGGAACTGAGAGGAATTCTCAACAAAGCCTGGATGGAAGGAGTATTCCCAGAGGAATGGAAGAAAGGAAAAGTCATCCCCATCCACAAGGGAGGGGACAAAAGAGAGACAGGGAATCACAGAGGATTAACCATGATGGACACGGCATACAAGATCTATGCAGAAATAATCAGAAACAGACTGGAAAGAGAGCTGGAAGAAGGAGGCAAGCTGAGAGATGAGCAGATGGGGTTCAGGAAAGGAAGAGGAACCATAGATGCCATATATGCCCTGAAAAGGATAGTGGGGAAAGAAATTGAAAAAGAAAAAGGAAAGGCGTTCCTGCTTTTCATAGACCTGAAAGGCGCATTCGATAGGATAAAAAGAGAGTGCATATGGAGAAATATGCGAAAGTTGGAGGTGAGTGAACAGCTAAGGGTAAGAATAGAAGAAATCTACGAGGAAACCAAATGCGAAATAGAGATAGATGGAGAGGTAATAGGGGAGTTCTACACTACAGAAGGAGTCAGACAAGGCTGCCCACTAAGCCCAATCCTATTTAATATAGGTTTGGTAGACCTTTTCGAAAGAATGGAGAGAGTACAAGAGGGAGGCAGCAGAATTGGAAGAAGCTTGAAAATCTGGGGCATAAGCTATGCGGATGATATCTGCCTAATAGCAAATAACGAAGAAGGCCTGAAGGAGTTACTGAGGAAAGCAGGTAGATACGTCAAGGAGAAAGGGCTAGAAATAAATGTGAAGAAAACGAAGATCATGGTCTGCAGGAAAGGGAAAGGAAAACAGAAGAAGTTCACATTCACATTAGAAGGCAATGAAATCGAACAAGTCAAAGAGTTCAGATATCTGGGGTACGTACTAAAAAGAAACAACGAGGACGAAGAACACATCAGATACATAACAAGGAAGGCAAATACAGCTTTAGGAAAGGTATGGAGCATGGGTGAAAGACTCTTCAGGAACGAATGGGGAAAGAGAATGAAGTTGCTTGATACACTAATTGTGAGTATTCTATCATATGGTGTGGAGATTTGGGGCTGGAGAGAATGGAAGGAGATTGAGAGCATACAGACAAAATATATAAAATGGGTACTCAAGCTCCAAAGACACACACCAAACTACCTCATTCTAAATGAGGTAGGTAGAAACAAGATAGCTGTGAAGACAGGAACAAGGTGCCTGAAATATGAAGAAAAACTAGAAGAGGACACAGAAGGAAGCATTAGGAAAGAATTGTGGAGAGAACTAAGAGAAGAAAAGGCTGACAAAAAATTAAAAGAGGCAAGGAGGAGGTGGTTCAACGATAAAGGTTGGTCAGAAAGCGAACTGGAAACAAGAATAGAAGACAGAAAAGAGAGATACAGAATACTGGAACAAAGCAAAAAGGACCAAGATAAGCAAACTGCCATAAGTAAGGTGAGAAATTCCAGATACTGTGAGGAGCTAAAGGAATGGCTGCTAGACAACAGCACCACAAGATACGTTCACTCCACGGAGAATTCAGTAAAGAAAAATCTCAGCACCATCGCGAGATTTAGACTGGGAAATGAGGCAAGGGGGAACGAATATTGGAAAGAGGAGGACCAAAAAGTCTGCAGAATATGCAAGAAAGAAAAAGAAACTATGAGACATGTCTTTGTGGAATGCGAAGTAACAAAGAAAGGAGAAAACTGGATGGAAATCTTGAAAGGCAACTGGAAAAAGGTAGGATGGCTGAAAGATATCGAATGGAAAAGAAAAAGAATCGAAGACAGGACGTAAACAACTAGCAGAAGACAGAAAGAAAAAGGAAGGAACAGGAACAGAACCGGGAATGCAGGAACAGGAACAGGGAAGGCGCGGGCAGACGCAGCAGCCGGCCACCGGTACATGCTACAAAGCGCAAGCAGCCACAGCAAAAGTACAAGTTCCAAAAATACTAAAATCTAATATGGAAAGTCATAGAGAAGCATTAGAAGAGGAAAGAAGGAGGAGACAAGAAGCAGAGGAAAATACCAACAGACTGCAAGAAGAAAATAGAGAGCTACAGCGCAGATTGGAAGAACTGGAAAGAGGGAGGTTAGAAAACTCATCAAGTGAAAATGAAAGTGTGATGAGCTCTGAAGAAAGTGAAACTGAAATACAAGAGAGGCAAGAAGTGAGAGCAGTAGTGATTAGAAAAGGTGTAGCAAATAGAGGCAAGAGGGTGGAACAGTGGATAATAGAAAAACTGGGCAGAGACACAAACAGAGAAGATTGGTGGCTAGAAAGCCTAGGAAAAAAAGGCAGGGTACAAAGAAACACCTCATGGGTACTCAAGACACACAATGCAGAAATAATAAGAAAAATGAAGGAGACAATGTCAAGAATAGGAGAAAAAGAGTACATAATAGAGGAATTCAAAAGCGCAGAGGAAAGATGGATAGAAAGAAGGAAACAAGAAGCAATAGACAGGATGGTGAGAGACGGCTTTGAAGTAGAGATAGTAGGAGAGGTAGTGTACGCAGAAAGAAACGAGCAACTATACAGAATGATATGGAGCGAAGAAGAAAGAAGCTACATTGGCACTCCTATAGGGGTAGCCAGGAGGATATAAGTAAAGGTCACCCGACAGGAAAGGAGGTATGGACACAGAGGCAAGAGGGTGAAAGAAAGAGGAAAGAATGGGTGAAGCAAGGAAGAGAAGTCTGCAAGCAGGAAAGAAGGTGTATGAAGAGTAATAGCACTAAGCACAGTGAGAGTGCAAAACATTCAAAATCAAAGAATATTTTTATGTTACTTTTGTAAAGAGTTCCTATGCGATTTTATTTTATTTTCACTACTACAGTAAGCATTCCAGTACAAAGCACAGTGTAGGTGCATACAATCAAAGAAAAAGAATATGTCAATTTATTTTTGTAAAAAGATCTGGATATGTTGTAATTTTTCACTACTGTAGACATACGTCATATTTGTAAGAACAAGATATACTATTATAACCGAAAGGTTCAATAAATCAATAATAATATATGCAACGATGCGATCTGTTTTTGAAAAAGAACTGACATGCATTTGAAGGTGTTCTAAAACTGGTGACGATTCCACAACCAAATGAGCAAGCGCTTCTGCGCACACGGGTTCTGACGAAACTTTAGGCCATTCATCTTTCGATTGAGTTATCTAATTAGGACCATACCACCAAATGTTCAAATTTAAATGTTCTTCCGCAGTCACCCCCCGGGTTGCGCGATCGGCGCAATTTTCTTCTGAACAAACATGCCTCCATACAGCATCAGGAAGAGTGCTGCTAATCGTACTCACTCGAATGGCCACAAAAGTTTCCCATTTGGAAGGGTGACCATTGAGCCAATCCAGGACAACTTTCGAATCTGACCAGCAATAAACAGCTGATGGCCGAACTTCCAGATCATTCATCACATGTTTCGCCAGTTTAACCAACAAAACTGCAGCACACAACTCAAGCTTAGGTATGGACAGCGTTTTTACCGGCGCGACTTTCGTTTTTGCCATAATCAAGTTTGAAGTTTCTCCTGGAATAACTTTAAAAAGACAGCGGCTGCATAAGCCCTTTTCGACGCGTCTGCAAATACATGAAGTTCCCAATTTGAACTGTTCAGAGTACCCAAACAGCGAGACACGCGAACTTGCGACAAAAGTGGAACTTGTGATCGTATTTTTAGCCACTCCACGAGTACTCCTCCAACGACAAGAGTGTCCCAATCAATTTCCAAATGGCACATATTTTGCAACAAAATTTTAGCTTGTATCAAAAACGGAGCTAACCAACCAAGAGGATCGATAATGAACGAGCTACTTCTGAAAGTATAGTTCTTTTAGTAACCGTATCAGGAGCAGAGGGCATCGATATACGAAAGAAAAATTCATCATCGTGCGGTGACCATTTTAATTCAAGTGTAGAGACAACATCGTCGAGTTCTATCTAAATGTCACCTGAGTTTTCTGAAGAGAGTCCCCTCAGCAAATCCGAGTGATTCGTTGACCACTTTTCAAGTTCCATACATGCGCATGACACGATAGAAATCAGCTGATCTCGAGCTTCCAATGCGGCTGAAAGAGTATCCCCTCCCACAAACAAATCATCCATGTATCGACGATATAGGATGATGAGAACAGCAATAGGAAACTATTCTTTGTAAATTTCAGCCAAATGAAGGAGAAGTCTAATAGCCAGGTATGGCGCACAAACTGTTCCGTAAGTGACCGTGAGTACAACATAATCGAGGATTTCCTCTTGCCCCAACGGCCGCCAGACAATCCTCTGCCAATTTACATCATCCGGATGTACCAAAATTTGTCTGAACATTTCAACTATGTCAAGTACAAAATCCATACTTGAAAAGTCTCCAACGAATGGATACCAATGTTAAATCATTTCGAAGTTTGGGTCCGGCTGATAAAAAATCATTTGAACTCTTACCATTACCTGTTTTGTGCGAAGCATTCAGAACGACTCGAATTTTGTCGCTGTCCTTACGAAAAACAGGATGATGTGGCAGGTAAGATGGCGCTGGCTTTGACCCATCTGGTGGCTGCGTGCGTCCCATGTGACCCAGTGACTCGTACTGTTCCATAAACTCGGTGTATGCTCCGTCCAACTTCGAATCTCGTAGTCATTTTCTCTCAGATCGTAGTAGGCGTGAGACCACAACGTCCCTAGATTCAGAAAACGAAGCTTCATGAGTATTTTGTGTGAAAGGGAGGCGCACGACGAAGCGTCCTTCAGACGTGCGCTCGACAGACGAACTCAACAATTCTTCACAATACTCCTCCTCAGCTGTAAGATGACGATTAGCTGGGAGTTACTCAATTTCCCAAAATTTAGTTAGTTGATTTGACAGGGAACGATCAACGCCCGCATGCAAAGATAAAACGACACGAGGATTCACAGTTTCCACACCCACAAGCACAGTCCGTTGATTCCAACATTTCTATGGCATTTGCTATTGTCGATTATCACTGAAAAGTATGGACGCAAGCAGCCAAAGATGATTGACTGTGGCAATTAATGTCTCAGCTCAAGAAAACGAATAAAATATCCATCAATGATATCAGTTCAGGTGTAGAAATCAAGTTCTCCGGATCCAAATTCTTTGAGTAATCTAGGGAAAGAATTGTTAATATCTCATTATTATTGGATTATTGAATTATCATTGGTATTTTTCCGAATCACAGTCATATCCTGTGAAACTTTCTGCTGCGATCTTACAGTACCCTGCTAAAAAAATGGAACACGGATACCTTCACTAAAACAGCCATTACTCCGACGCGTTTGGGTCAACGTCAATTTTCCAAAAAGCACTTGGAAGATAAGATAAAATTCTATCGAATGATGTGTTTTAAAATTTTTTTTGATCGAAATTTCATGCCTTCAATTGACACTGAAAATTGGAAAATATCTTATTTCAGTCAATCATCGATCATGCATCGGGAAATAAAGATAGCGTAAAAAATCTTGCGGGATGTTGTAGCTCTTTTCAAGACCTTCAAAATCGTATCTTTATACATTACTCTACGATATTTCACACCCGAGTTACGAGCGATCTCATACAAAGAATCTCGTACGAGTTGAGGGTATCGAAAGTATGCAGACATGAGTTTTTCTTAGTTAAGGTGGGCGGGAGTCTTTTCGACCAATTTTTGGAATGAATCTGGCAATTATTCCATAGAATCCTGAAGATTTTACGTCAAAATCTTAGATTATGACCTTTTCCGTATTTTTGTTACACTCAACCCGTACGAAATTCTTTGTACGAGATCACTCGTAACTCGGTATAAAAAACCGTAGAGTAATGTATAAAAAGCGATTTCAAAGGTCTTGAAAAGAGCTACAACATCCCGCAAGAATATTTACGCTATCGTAATTTCCCGATAAATCATCGATGGTTGATTGAAATGAGAATTTTTCCAATTTTGAGTGTCAATTAAAGGCATGAAATTTCGATCGAAAAAATTTTAAAACACATAATTTGATAGATTTTTTCCTCATCTCCCAAGTGCTCTTTGGGAAATTGGCGTGAACCCAAACGCATCGGAGTAATGGCTGTTTTAGTGAAGGTATCCGTGTTCCATTTTTTCGCAGGGTACTGTATATCTACGGGAACTTTGTTTCTTGGATTGGCAGGAATTTTTGCAATGAATTCGTCATTCGTAAATCAACGTTTATTCGATGCAGCCCCCTTTTTTCAGTTGAGTAACCAGTTAGTGGATGTTTTCTCGTCAACTCTGTGAAGATACCCGGGTGCAGCTAATGCTGTGGGAATGTTGGAACAACATGACTATGTCAATAGTTCGCGCAACTCTAAACGCAGAATGCAAGTGATCGTGGATTTGAATAGGGCTCCTGGTAGTGATCTGCGGATGCACTTAAGCGTTTTTCGCTCACTCGGTTAGAGCAAAAGCATGTTTCCGTAAAGTCGGAACAAAACCAGATCCCACGTCCCTAATACGCGCGGCTACAGGAGTATACAGCTGCTCTGGGAGTAGCGTTGGAACGACCCAATATACAGGATGTTGAAGCCCCCTATCTCATAAGGAATTCGTTTTAGTTACTGTATCTTTTTCTGACTCAAAGGCTCAAATAATAGGTGTTTTATCCAATGATTCATATTAATAAGAATCACTGTTTGAGAACGGGAGGAGAGGAGTGGGATAAATGAACGAGAAAAACCTGCATTTTTGTCATTTTTTCGAGTTTTCCATTATGAGTAGAAAAATATTAGTTTTCCGGAGAAATTCGCGAAAAAGATTTGTAGGTCTTCTGACGATCTACATAGGGATGATCAATACTCTTTTCCTCATGAAATGGATCTCTTTGGAGTTATTCTTGATGAAAGTTATAATCGAATTCGTTGAAATAGATTTGCAAAAATGGTACATAACGGGTTCTAACTATTCTTTGGGAATAGTTGAGTCAATTTGAAACTAGAGTCTCTCGGTATTCCTCATTTCGATTACTTTCAAGTGATGAAAGGAGCAAATTTCGTGACTTACACCCCTAAGTGCGGTGCTCTCATGACTGCACTATAAGGTTGAACGTTGCGAAACCCGCTTCCCTTATTACTCGTAAACGATCGAACTCAGGAAAAAGTACCTGAGGACCTTTTTTGTTCGAAATCGACTCAATCATCTTGGAAAAATAGTTTGAACCCGCTATGAACGATTTTCCCGGATTTATTCACATGAATTCGACTTTAACTTTGGATCGAGAAAAACTCCAAAGAGATACAATTTGTAAGGGAAAGAGTGTGGATTATTCTTGTGGATCGTTCGAAGATCTCGAAATTACTTCTCCATAAGATTCCCCGGGAAACCAATAATTTTTGACTCATAATGGAAAAAACCGAAAAAAGTTCGAAATGCATATCCTTATTGTTAATTTATGCCACCCTCTCAATTGCTATGCAATAATTCTCATCGATATTGGTTATTGGGTTCGCCATCTATTGTTTGAGCCCAGAAATGGACGGTTCGGAAGAGTTTAGTCGATGATACCTAAAAGAGAGCGTTTCTTTGACGTTTACTCACTCCACTAGTACGGCGTTCCATACTTGCCAGAATCGAAAAAGCGACATGACGTACGGACCCGCAGAGACCGAAAAATCCAAATGACGCGCAGAACTTACATTTCGACCAGGGAATATAAATGAATCACTAATTAAATTCCATCTCCGACAAAGTCTCTGGCCATCCCGTGTGCTCAAATGCAAAATTCAGACCCATGAGTAATGGTTGCGAAGCTGCTGCACTTTCAAATCAAGCGCGCGTTCCACGTCCCACTGAGCGTGTTCTCTACTAGTACCCCCACATTATATGTATGTAGCTAATCATCTGCAGATCACTACCTGGAGGATCGCTAGTCCTGACACGTTACCTGCTTGCCGTTGTACGTTACGTAGTTCCCTTGAACACCACTGTATATACGCGAGGGGGCGCTTTGGTACTCATAATGTGAGTACCAAAGAGACAGGGGCATCATAAAACAGAGGACAGGAATTCGCTGAGCACGGAGATTCCAGGAATTCAATCATGCATAAATTCATGCAGGGACTTGACCGCGAAATATAAGCAGCAATCCATGTACATTTTTCTGCATGAACTAGTGCATGGATTCATGCAGGAATTCATGCATGGATTTCCTGCATGAATTCTTGCATAATTTCCTCGTAAGGGCGACCACCTCTCTTATCTAGCAGTAGATAACCGGTCCCCATCCACACCGTCTAACCTCATGCAAAACCCACCATTCCGGAAAAAGGCACTTCCCGTGCAAACCTCGATTGAATTACGGGGACTCACCTAGACTCCTACAAACACACTCTTTCCGAAGCGAATATAATGTTGGCAACATTATCATGTAAGTTAGATCGTAAGAGCAATATGTGTAACCATATAATTTGAGAGAAACGAAACACACATATGCACACTCAAAATCGCGACGAGGAAGTCTCGAAAACCAATAAGAGGAGGGTGTGAGGTAACGAAGCGAAATGCTTCTGCAGCTATATAGAATAAAATTTGTAGAATGATGAGCAACGGTCGAGGTGATGATCAATTGATCACATTAAGAAGGGGATTCATTATAAAGTTTGAAGGCGGCAATTTGTTGAACTGTTGCTGCTAATTGTTTGTGAATTAACGAAGCGCGTATTATCCAAATCCAGACCTTTTGCATCGGTCATGAAAGGCGTAAAGACGAATGAATAACAAGCAGAGGTTGACGCCGCAGGCAACCGCGAATGACAGTATAAGAGAAAGGAAATAATCAAGCCCTCGACTTCTTCCATCTCGAGTAAACAGACATAGTTCAATGAATTATTGCAGCTACCGGTCTTGAAATATTTTTACAAGCAATTACGAGGAAAGAACTATTTACCAACAATCGAGAGCGCATCTTTGCAGCCACCCAAGGTGTGCAGCTTCCTAAGCACAAGACGCATGAAGTGTATAAATACCCAAACATCAAGAGAGTCAGTTCAATTCAGTTCAATTCAGTCAGAAGTCAGTCACATAGTGGTTCGGTCAGCCAAAGGGCCGAGTCTTTCAGTATTTCCCTTACAAACAGAGAAACCCTCTTTCCGATAAATGCGCGGTCCAGTTCAGCGGTAGAGTTCAGCTGAAGATATCAAGGCTAATTGATTAAGTGCACTGTCAGTAAAGTCTCGAGTTCACGTCAATTCCAAACAAGTGCCCGAATCGCGTAATCAGATAGCAAAAGAGAGGGAACGACACGAGAAACAGCTACAGACGCATCCTCTACCTGTACTGGCTCTAGCCCACAGCGTACATATTCTAGCGCCACCGACTATTTATAAGCCAAACGAAAGGCCCACCACGCCAGGTAAAAATTCATATACCTAGCATAGCAGGCGCTAATAGTTCCTGTTAGAGTAACGGGCTTCTTCTAGAAAGAACACACTTGAGTTTATACACACAAAAAGGCGCGGAAGCACGCGAGTTTATTTACTCTAATTATACACAAAAAAAAGTCAATACAATAATGAACAATGTAAGCCCTTAGGCAGTCTTCTTCTAGAAACGAATAAGGAATACGAAAAATGCAACAGGTAATTCGAGAATGATATACAGCGAGTTGATAGAGAAGTACTCTGGCACGGTGAATGCACACGACTGACGAGCAGCGACGACGGCGGCGACGAGCCGCGAGACTCATACTAGCGCCGCATGAGGGCGTCTCAGGACAGTGTTGAGGCGTCGGCAGCTAAGCATGTCGATTGCCGCCGCAGAGAATCTTACACTCCCTCCCTCTGCAAGGCTGCGACGACTACTCTGATTTTTCGCTGCTTTCACTGCTGCTGGTGCTCGTCTTCTCTGGTGGTGGACCTTGGAAATATCCTGCAAGGATAAAATTCGCAATGCTTCTAGAAAAACCATTTACCAACACATGAGATATTTTCTGTGTGACTCTAATTTTCCTATTCTACTTCTAGTTCTGTATTTCTAAGTTCAGTATCCTATTTCGATGTTTTTCGTGTAATTTCAAGGCTAAGGGTTTTGTCATTAGGTCAGCTTCGTTTTCAGTGGTATTGACCTTTTCCACGATTATTTTTCCTTCTAGTACACATTGCTTCACATAATCCCCGTGTGTTTCGGCCATGTGTCTCTTAGTACCACTGCGCTCTCTGTATTTTAGGTTTTCTCTAATTTCATCCAAACTGTCATCGAAATTTTTCAATTTATGATTCCCTTCCATCTCAGTACACTTTTTCGCAGCTTCATTGTCGCACAGGATTTTCACCGGATACATGGTCTGGCCTATCATGTCCCTGATTGTCTTGTCCAAGTATACAATTTCTTGACACGCTGCGCTCATCTCTAGATATTCGGCCTGACAAGTCGAGTTTGTGACCAGTTTTTGTTTAGAGCTTTTCCACGCGACTGGATCGCCAAACAGTCTAATTACGTATCCCCCTGTAGTCTGTGAATTTTCACAGTCACGGTAGCTTGAGTCGGTCATTGCACTCATGACATCCGACTTTCCTCTAAAAGTGATCCCTAAATCGACAGTTCCTTTAATATATCGAAAAATACGTTTGACCTGACGCCAATCGTGATCATTCGGTTTGACTTGATATCTTGCGAGATATCCCACTGCATAGGCCAGGTCTGGTCTAGTGCACGTGGTCAGATAGAGCAAACTACCAATAGCTTCCCTATAGGGTGCATTAGTCCTTACTTCTAGCAGTTGAGGTTGCTTGATCTTGATTTCGTCTAAAGTGATTTTTTCTACTTGTCGCGTCACCATGGGTGTACTTACTGGTTTACATTCATTCATTTTAAAACGAGTTAAACAATTCTCGATGTAGTTCGTCTGTTTTAATGTTATTATGCCTTCGCTTCTAGATCGTTCTATTTCCATTCCCAAGAAAACTTTGGGTTCGCCTAAATCTTTCATTTCGAACGTAGAGCTTAGTTTCGATTTGACCTCCTGGATCTTTTTCTGATTGTTACCTGCGATTAGTATATCATCGACATAGATGATGACTATGACCACTTCTCCCTCTAAGCGCCAGGTGAATAAACAGGGTTCATTTATATCTTTTTCTAGGCCAAGTTCTTCAATTACTTCAGAAAATCTTTGATTCCATCGTTTCGGACTAGGTTTTAGCCCGTATATAGTTCTCTTCAATTTCAGAATGCAATTTCTCCTAGTCTCTTCATCTACTTCTAAACCATCAGGTATCGTCATATATATGTCTTCTTCTAGAATGCCGTTTAGGAACGCAGTCTTGACGTCCATTTGACTGAGTTCTAAATCGTATTTGTTGACTACGGCAAGAACAGTTCGTATCAGAGACAAACGTGACACTGGTGCGTAAGTTTCTCTGAGCTGGTACTCTTTGGTATCTTTGAAACCTCGAGCTACCAGGCGAACTTTGAAGACGATTTTCCCTTCAGCGTTCGTTTTCTTCTTGAACACCAATTTCGAGTCGACTATTCTAGGTTTTTCCCGGTTTGCAGTCAGTTTCGACTTTTCCACATACTCCCAAACATCATTGTCAACCATTGACTTCATCTCTTCGTTTATGGCAACACGCCAGTGTTTAGCATCTATAGAATCCATTGCCTGTTGTAATGACACGGGGTCGTCATTTATTTCCGCTATGAGTGCGTGGCAAAATTCATCTTTCTCTTCTAGCGACGCCGTCTCTTCTAACTCGGTTCTTCTTAGGTGTCCCCAGGTAGGGCGATTCGTTTTAGCTCTTCTTTCAGGGTTCAATCTAGGCTGTTTATTGTCGTTCTTTTCATTTTTGTCCTTGGCTTCTAGTTTACGCTTTCTTGAATTTATTGAATTTGTATCTACGGATACGTTTGGATTTTCTTGTTCGGCTTCGGGTTCATCCATGGCTCCTAGTTCAAACTGCACATCTACGCTTCTAGTCGGGTCACCTTTCGATTTCACTGCCTGTTTGTACGTGAGTTTTTCATTGAATTTCACGTGTCTAGAGTTTATGAATTTTTGGGTTTCCGGGTGCCACAATACATAGCCGGATTTAGAGTAACCAACTAAGTACGTTTTAAGAGCTCTCTCCGAGAACTTTGTTGCTGTTTTTGGTATTTTTACGTAAGCTAAGCTTCCAAATCTCCTTAGCTTATCAACGTGTGATCCATGGTCTGGAGCAAACTTCTTCAGAGGTGTCTCGAAACCAATGCTAGCGTGTGGTGTTCTGTTGTACACATGTATTGCTGCTTCTAGTGCCAACATCCACATGCTTTGAGGCAAGCCAGAATCGATCAGCAAAGCTCTTATTTTGCACGCAAGAGTTTTGTTGATTCTTTCGGCCGTACCGTTGTGTTCTGGAGTATAAGGTGGAGCAAAGTCTGCTTCAATCTTCTCCTTCTTCATGACTTCTAGGAATTTTCCGGCTGCAAACTCTAGTGCATTGTCGCCTCTGATAAAGTTTACCTTTTCTTCTTTACCAAGTGTGTTTCTCATTGAAACAAAGCATTTTTCTAGGCACTCTCCAGCCTCACTCTTGTGTTTTATTGCATAAGATTTTGCAAACCTAGAGTAATCATCTGTGAATGTGACCATGAATCTATTTCCACCTGGAAATGACGGTGGTGTCACTGGTCCCATTCCATCGACGTGTAGCCTCTTCATTGGCCCTGTTGCCTTGCTTCTAGTTTCTTTGAATGGTAACTTCTCCATTTTGGCTAAGGTGCACACTTCACAGTCTTTAATGGACTCTGGAAATTTTACGTCCTTGAGGCAAGATTCAGCCTTCTTCAGCTTCTTAAGGTATTCGAGTGAAACGTGTCCAAGACGTATATGCCAAAGCATACCTGGTTCTAACTTCTCGGACTCTGCCTCAGGCATCGCTTCGAGTTGTTTTCTCCACAGTGTGTTAAAAAGATCACCTTTCTGATCAGCTTCTAAATCCACAGTATTTGTATTTGGCTCATTTTTATCTAAATCCATATCATCTAACGTGTTGAATGAGTCACCGAACTCTTTCTTATCCTCCCTCCCAATCCCTGCGGATACTTCTACATCTGTATTCTTGGGCCACTGGCTACTTGCCTTGCTAATGTCAAGAATATTCGTCTGGGATTGCTGAAGGAGTTCGTCTAAGGTGCCTATCCGCGCGCTACAGGTAAAGACATCTAGATCGTTTTTGCATTTTTCTCCCGATCCTTTAGTTCGTAAAACTTCTAGACTGATTATCCAGTTTGGTTTAATATATCTACCGGTTAAGAATTCCACACCCGAGATTTTATCGAAAACTGAAAGTCTTTTATCGTCTAGGTAAATTCCCAAACCTAGATCAGCAAAACGTCTAAGTGAGATGAGATTTTCCGAGAGATTTGACGCGGCCACCACGTTTGATAATAAGATTGTGTCGTTACTGCAATTAGACTTCAATATCAAATTTCCCTTGCCATCTATTTCAATGTCAGCCGTCTGATTTTTGTTCGCGCTTCTAATGAATTTTCCGGTGCTTCTAGTGAAATTTTGTAAGTGTATCGATTTGTTTATGAAGTGTTCTGTAGCACCCGAGTCTGCTATGAAATTTATGTGTGTGTCGTTCTGTGAGGTACATGTAAATTCATCACCTGCAGCTCGAGCAGCAGCCTTCTTATCTCGTCCGGGTGTTCCGACGTGACTCCGCTTCTTAGCAACGTGTCCTGCTCCCTTACCACCACCTCTAGCGCCACCACCAACCTTGCCCTTTCCCTTAGCCCAATTTGCCCTTCTAGATCTATCTGTTTTGCCGTGTGAGTGGGGAGAATTTTTAGAGAATTTAGAATTTACTAACTTGTTATCCACTTGGTGCTTCAGGGGGCAGTTTTTGCCGATGTGGTTTTTGTTCTGACGACAGACGTAACAGAACCATAGGCCTGCAGAAATGAGGGGACACTGATATGCACGATGTCCATCCAAATTGCATCGATTGCAGCGATCCTCGTTTCCTTTTCTTGGCCTGTACGTTGCCGACGCGTACACAGTCGGGTCATATGGGGTGGACTCGGCGCTTCTGTTGTCCGCTCTGCTAGGATCTGTTCTTCTAGGGTCTGTCTTCTGTTCCGCTTCTAGCTGTAACAATAGAATTCTCATTTCCTCCATCGTCAAGGGCTCTTTGCTTTTTGCCCCAAGTGTCAATGCGGCTTGACGAAGTTCTGTGGAGCGCCCAGCCACCGCGTTGTAAAAAGCAGATCTTATTTCCTCTTTTGACAGTTTGATTACTCCCTCGAAGCTATGATACTCGCGCACTATATTATCGAAACGATCAATGAAATTGCTGATTTTCTCTCGCGGATCAATTTTCATTCGATGCAACAGTGCTCTGACCGAACTCTCCGTTACGTTTCTCTCGGCTCTTCTAGTGTCTCTAATGTTTTTAACTATCTCAGTAGGGTCATCAATCTCAAGTATTTTCCTATGATAGTGTTCATCTAGATGATTTATAATGATATCGCGGACCCAAAGCTTCCTCTTGCTCATCTCCCTAGAAGTGTATTTTCTTGACGGTTCTGAATTTACATCAATAACATCTAGTAGGTCACGAGATTTCAATTCAGTATTTAGATGATCAAACCATATATTGAAAGGAGTGGTTTTGGTGAGCTTGTACTCGCGTCTAATGTCAAGCTTGTTATTCGAATTTTTCGACAAAGTTCTATTAAACTGTCTCAATGTGTCGTTTAAATTTGAAAAGAATCTATGATGTAAATCCCCACTCACATCAGCCGAGATTTCTTCTAGTTCATCTTCTTCTAGGGCTTGGGAAGGTCTCCTGGTTGAGCTCATGAAGCTCGATCGAATTGGCGAGTCATCAGATGTTGGCAGTTGACGTGGTGTCTTGGTTGAGCTCATGGAGCTCGATCGAATTGGCGAGTCATCAGTTGTTGCTTGCTGACGTGGTCTTTTGACAAATCTTGCCTGAGCGTATCGCTGTCCTTGGATATGTAAATCCAGTGGATCCGCTGCTTCCTCCACGAAGTTGTCCACGTTTACTGTGAGCATGTGCATCAACATGTTTTGTTGCCACTCCTTGCCTTCAATCGATGGTCCGAAGAAATTTGCCAACGGAATGTCTTCTAGATAATACCCTCTTTTTCCTTCAACTAAACAACGACAAAATAGAATTTTAGTATTTCATCTATTCGAGCCACTAATTAATATCAATTATATTTTGAACATTGATTTCTACTTCTAATTTCTAATCAATCCTCTGAGTTTTTAATTCATTTTCTCTTTCCGAATTCAAATCCTTAGAGGATGCCAGATCTGGATTTACTTCTAAGTCAATGATCAATTGATATTATATTTCTATATGATCAGTTACCTTGAAACGCACGGCCAGCCATATAACCTGTGACATCAGTTCGATCTATTCCTAGATCGACCACGTCACTGGCTGGGTAGTCCTTCAAGTGTACAGGTAGATCTCTTGGTGGTGGCGTACCTCCCAAGAAAAGTCCACCTCCCGAATTGTAACCAATCTCCTGTAAATTTAATTCCCGTGGTTCATATATACATATATATATATATATATATATATATATACATGGTTCAGTATTTCGCCCTACTAGTACAACATAGTAGAGGATATAGTAAACTCAATGCGTAGTCCCTGAGAGAGCCCTAGCTGCATACGTGCTCCCTCCCACTGTGACCAGTCGTACGACGATCAGGTCAATTAACGCGGTTGGGGCGATCGCACACATATTCAGTTCGCGCACTCTCGAGAGTAAAACGCACTCAGGAGAAAAACCTAGTTGCATGAACATCAATGCAATTTAGGAGAATCACCCGGGTAACTATCATTTCTCGGCTCTAAGTACTCGCTAAGCGAGAAGAATCAGAAAAAAAAAACAACGATTTAATTTCATACTATTTTTGTCGTTCAGTTTTTACACGCTTCAGGAGTATCATCTTCAAAGAACTCACTCACTGAAATTTCTTTTAGCTGTATCGGGAATTATAAACACAACGAGCAACACTTCTCGGTATAGCTAGACGCGAATACTACACAAAAGAGAGACGGCGATTAGCCGTTCCGATCACGCGTGCTCTTGCCGGCGTCGAATTCTCGGAACCACGTGTTCGAGCCGGCACTGAAATTCTGAGCGGCGATTACTTCGTCTTCTAGGTACATCGCGAGCCATACTCATTATTTTATTCATTTTCACTTCTAATGTATATGATCTTCTAGATTCACTATATAATTCAAGCAAATTCCTTGCTCAACGCGCACTTCGATTATCAATTATACCCGCACAGTTTTGTCTTCTAGAAGAAAAACTAAAAAAAATTGCCCTGGTCTAATGTATACGCTAGGGAGTGGGCAATCTTCAAGCACTCGTCTAATATACTCTTCTAATCTCGTGATTGTCTTTTGACAACTTAATATTTGCATGTTCTTCTAAACTTCTAGACGCATTGGACCCGCGGCCCGAAATTTACTCGCACTCGCGATTTTCCCTAACTCCGTAGCGTATCACACTTCTATTTTTCGGCACCAAATTGTAAGCACCTACCTCGATATTTCGTGCTTCGGAGATGTCTCTCGCCCTTGGACGATCATGCCGACCAGCCCGTCTTGCCTGCGACCTGGACCGATGTGCAGTCCCCCCGGTGCGGGTTTCTGCACGACGTGTGGGCTCCATAACCTGTTAGAGTAACGGGCTTCTTCTAGAAAGAACACACTTGAGTTTATACACACAAAAAGGCGCGGAAGCACGCGAGTTTATTTACTCTAATTATACACAAAAAAAAGTCAATACAATAATGAACAATGTAAGCCCTTAGGCAGTCTTCTTCTAGAAACGAATAAGGAATACGAAAAATGCAACAGGTAATTCGAGAATGATATACAGCGAGTTGATAGAGAAGTACTCTGGCACGGTGAATGCACACGACTGACGAGCAGCGACGACGGCGGCGACGAGCCGCGAGACTCATACTAGCGCCGCATGAGGGCGTCTCAGGACAGTGTTGAGGCGTCGGCAGCTAAGCATGTCGATTGCCGCCGCAGAGAATCTTACAGTTCCCATTTCGCCGAGTCTCTTTCTCTCTCCTCCTTTCGTTCGCACGCCTTTTGGTTTCGAGACAGATCCTCGCCGCCTCAACACGACCACATATTACCCGAACAAGCCCATTCAAGTTAATCAAACCTCGGTACTTAAAATTCCAAGCCCCAGATTTATAAATTCGTACTCCCGTGAACCAGACCTTTAACAGATCCCATAGTCGAACGAATCTACCCCCATTTTACCAGCCCGCATTCATTCCTGTACGGGAATAATTCGCAATCGATTCGAACCTCTGCCACCCTAATATTAGAGGTGACACTCGCAGTCCAGTACACGAGGTGACGCTCGTGGTCCAATACTCGAGGTGACATTCGCGGTCCAGTACTAGAGGTGACACTAATGATCTGGTACTAGAGGTGACACTCGTGGAGGTGACTTTCGTCATTCAGAACTCGAGGTGGCACTCGTGATGCAGAACTTGAGGGAATACTTGTGATCCATCATGGGAGGTACATCAAAAGAGTTCCCCGGAATTGAGGGATTGAGATACTGGATACCGATCGCAAGCCTGGGTGTGCAGACGAGTCCCTTGTCATCGTCATCATACGACTGTAGCTTTTTGCGGAGCAGGAAGTCAGTTCGTGTAGAATACTCAGGTATGGATCGAAGAACATCGAGCACTGAACTACGTGTGTCACCTCGAGTACCGGGCCACAAGTGTCACCTTGAGTACTGGACTACGAGTGTCACCTCTAAGACTGGACCGCGAGTGTCACCCCCACTACTGGAGCACGAATGTCACCTCTACTACAGGACCACAAGTGTCACCTCGAGTACCGGACCACAAGTGTCACCTTGATTACTGGACTACGAGTGTCACCTCTAGTACTCGACCGCGAGTGTCACCTCTAGTACTGGACCACGAGTGTCACTTCTAGTACTGGACCACGAGTGTCACCTCTAGTACTAGAGCGCGAGTGTCACCTCGAGTACCGGACCACAACTTTCACCTTCAGTACTGGACCGCGAGTGTCACTTCTACTACTGGAGCACGAGTGTCAACTCTAGTCCTGGACCCCGAGTGTCACCTCTAGTACTAGACCGCGAGTATCACCTCGAGTACCGGACCACAAGTGTCACCTTGAGTACTGGACTACGAGTGTCACCTCTAGTACTGGATCGCGAGTGTCACCTCGAGTACTGGACTACGAGTGTCACCTCCAGTACTGGACCGCAAGTGTCACCTCTAATACTGGACCACGAGTGTCACTTCTAGTACTGGACCACGAGTGTCACCTCTAGTACTAGACCGCGAAGGTCACCTCGAGTACCGGACCACAAGTGTCACCTTTGTATTGGACCACGAGTGTCACCTCTAGTACTGGATCCCGAGTGTCACCTCAAGTACTGGACCACGAGTGTCACCTCTAGTACTGAACCACGAGTGTCACCTCGAGTACTGGACCAAGAGTGTCACCTCAAGCACTGGACCACGAGTGTCACCTCTAGTACTAAACAAAGACAGTATCCCTACGATTCACGTCATAGCGGTGGCTGGTAGTCGATATGGGCTCTACGGGGATCAATCAAGGAAATTTTCCCAAAATGCATATTCGGACGTAAAATTGTCTCCTTTTCCCGATTCCGAGGTAAAAATTCCAGTAAGTCTGGTAGAAAATTTTTTTTATCGAATATCTCGAAATTCTTGGGGTGTCTGATCAAAACCGATGCCGTATTCGGACTCAGCGCACGAATTTACGTCGAAATATGTGTCCCTCTCCTCTGGGAATGTAACTTTTTTCAAATTGTGGGCCGGTGTTATATATCGAAAATATTAGTCAGCGTTTCGTCGTTGCTCATATTTATTATTTATATACATACACTCATCTCATCATATATGATAGTGAGCATGTTTACTGAGTGTATGAGTGTATATATCAGCAACGGCGCAGGCGCTTATACTAATATTTTCTATGTATATAGCTATAGCGACTCGGTACACTTAAAGTATAGCTATAGCGACTCACACTCTAAGTAAGCCTGTTACGATTAGACATCTAACCATCTTCGCTGGCCCCGAGGAAAGGTGCTGGACTCCAGATCGGACTATGCAATCATTCGTGAGTTCGCGCCTGGGTCTCGACCGGACCTTCTCACCCCGGAGTTTTTTTTTGTTTTTTTTCTAGTCCGCCCATATTAATAAACCTTTGGTCCATACAACTGATCGACTTTTTCAGTTGCGATCTGGACACAAATTTTGAGAGAATTATATCGAGCCGAGTCGTCTGAGACGAGTCGGTTCTTTTAGGCTGGGTTCATCTTTATGGGGAAGCCATCAGCTTATTCCTACATTATGAGTACCAAAGCGCCCCCTCGCGTATACACAGTGGTGTTCAAGGGAACTACGTTACGTACACGGCAAGCAGGTAACGTGCCAGGACTAGCGATCCTCCAGGTAGTGATCTGCAGATGATCAGCTACATACATATAATGTGGGGGTACCAGTAGGGAACACGCTCAGTGGGACGTGGAACGCGCGCTTGATTTGAAAGTGCAGCAGCTTCGCAACCATTACTCATGGATCTGAATTTTGCGTTTCAGCACACGGGATGGCCAGAGACTTTGTCGGAAATGGAATCTAATTAGTGATTCATTTATATTCCCTGGTCGAAATGTAAGTTCTGCGCGTCATTTGGATTTTTCGGTCTCTGCGGGTCCGTACGTCATGTCGCTTTTTCGATTCTGGCAAGTATGGAACGCCGTACTAGTGGAGTGAGTAAACGTCGAAAAAACGCTCTTTTTTAGGTATTATCGACTAAACTCTTCCGAACCGTCCATTTTTGGGCTCAAACAATAGATGGCTCACCCAATAACCGATATTGATGAGAATTATTGCATAGCAATTGGGAGGGTGGCATAAATTAACAATAAGGATATGCATTTCGAACTTTTTTCGGTTTTTTCCATTATAAGTCAAAAATTATTGGTTTCCCGGGGAATCCCATGGAGAAGTGATTTCGAGATCTCGAAACGATCCACAAGAATAATCCACACTCTTTCACTTAGAAAATGTATCCCACTGGGGTTTTTCTCGATCCAAAGTTAAAGTCGAATGCATGTGAATAAATCCGCGAAAATTGTTCATAGCGGGTTCAAACTATTTTTCCAAGATGATTGAGTCAATTTCGAACAAAAAAAGTCCTCAGGTACTTTTTCCTGAGTTCGATCGTTTACGAGTAATGAGGGAAGCGGATTTCGCGACGTTTTACCTTATAGTGCAGTCATGAGAGCACCGCACTTAGGGGTGTAAGTCACGGAATTTGCTCCTTTCATCACTTGAAAGTAATCGAAATGAGGAATACCGAGAGACTCTAGTTTCAAATTGACTCAACTATTCCCAAAGAATAGTTAGAACCCGTTATGTACCATTTTTGCAAATCTATTTCAACGAATTCGGTTATAACTTTCATCAAGAATAACTCCAAAGAGATCCATTTCATGAGGAAAAGAGTATTGATCATCCTTATGTAGATCGTCAGAAGACCTACAAATCTTTTTCGCGAATCTCTCCGGAAAACTAATATTTTTCTACTCATAATGAAAAACCCGAAAAAATGACAAAAATGCAGGTTTTTATCGTTCATTTATCCCACTCCTCTCCTCCCGTTCTCAAACAGTAATTCTTATTCATATTAATTATTGGATAAAACACCTATTATTAAAGCCTTTGAGGCAGAAAAAGATACAGTAACTAAAATCAATCCCGTATGAGATAGGGGGCTCCAACACCCTGTATATTGGGTCGTTCCAACGCTACTCCCAGAGCAGCTGTATACTCCTGTAGCCGCGTGTATTAGGGACGTGGGATCTGGTTTTGTTCCGACTTTACGGAAACATGCTTTTGCTCTAACCGAGTGAGCGAAAAACGCTTAAGTGCATCCGCAGATCACTACCAGGAGCCCTATTCAAATCCACGATCACTTGCATTCTGCGTTTAGAGTTGCGCGAACTATTGACATAGTCATGTTGTTCCAACATTCCCACAGCATTAGCTGCACCCGGGTATCTTCACAGAGTTGACGAGAAAACATCCACTAACTGGTTACTCAACTGAAAAAAGGGGGCTGCATCGAATAAACGTTGATTTACGAATGACGAATTCATTGCAAAAATTCCTGCCAATCCAAGAAACAAAATTCCCGTAGATATACAGTACCCTGCAAAAAAATAGAACACGGATACCTTCACTAAAACAGCCATTACTCCGATGCGTTTGGGTTCACGCCAATTTCCCAAAAAGCACTTGGGAGATGAGGAAAAAATCTATCAAATTATGTGTTTTAAAATTTTTTTTGATCGAAATTTCATGCCTTTAATTGACATTCAAAATTGGAAAAATTCTCATTCCAATCAACCATCGATCATTCATCGGGAAATTACGATAGCGTTAATATTCTTGCGGGATGTTGTAGCTCTTTTCAAGACCTTTGAAATCGCTTTTTCATACATTACTCTACGGTTTTTTATACCCGAGTTACGAGTGATCTCGTACAAAGAATTTCGTACGGGTTGAGTGTAACAAAAATGCGGAAAAGGTCATAATCTACGATTTTGACCTAAAATCTTCAGAATTCTATGGAATAATTGCCAGATTCATTCCAAAAATTGGTCGAAAAGACTTCCGCCCACCTTAACTAAGAAAAACTTATGTCTGCATACTTTCGATACCCTCAACTCGTACGAGATTCTTGTTATGAGATCGCTCGTAACTCGGGTGTGAAAAATCGTAGAGTAATGTCTAAAAGAACGATTTTCAAGGTCTTGAAAAGAGCTACAAAATCCCGCAAGATTTTTTACGCTATCTTCATTTCCCGATAAATGATCGATGATTGATTGAAATAAGATATTTTCCAATTTTCAGTGTCAATTGAAGGCATGAAATTTCGATCAAAAAAAAATTTTAAATACATAATTCGATAGAATTTCATCTCATCTTTCAAGTGCTTCTTAGAGAATTGACGTAGACCCAAACGCGTCGGAGTAATGGCTATTTTAGTGAAGGTATCCGTGTTCCATTTTTTTTGCAGGGTACTGTCAGATCGCAGCAGAAAATTTCACAGGATATGACTGTGATTCGGAAAAATACCAATGATAATTCAATAATCCAATAATAATGAGATATTAACAATTCCTTCCCTAGATTACTCAAAGAATTCGGATCTGGAGAACTTGATTTCTACATCTGAACTGATATCATTGATGGATATTTCATTCGTTTCCTTGAGCTGAGACATTAATTGCCACAGTCAATCATTTTTGGCTGCTTGCGTCCATACTTTTCAGTGATAATCGACAATAGCAAATGCCATAGAAATGTTGGAATCAACGGACTGTGTCAGAAGTTCGCGCTACTCATGACGCGGGGCAGTTCATGGACGCAGCACGCAAGCGATCGTAGTATCGGGTAGTACAGCAAGTAATCGGGTTGAATAGGGCTCCTGGAGGATCGCTACACTGAAGAAATTCTGGGCTTGCTATCTGCTCGTCGTATGTCAGCGCATCACGAAACCAAGTATTGGCAAGTAAATCCGACATATTCAAACGCGACTTCTATACATTAAGCATGTACATCGCGCTCATCTGTTAACTGTCCATTCTTAGTTGGTCGCGAGCGCCATTCATGGCGGCAGAAACCATTTTCGCCCAAATTAGGCGGCTGAGGTGCCCAGTCCGGGGCATGAGTCGCTCGCGGGCGAAAACAATAACAAATCCCTTCTGGGGAGTAGCGACTTATATACAAGTTTTGTTATTTTATGTGGTATACATCACGGTCGTATACACAGGTCTAAGAACTCCCGTGGTGGCGGTGGGTCCGCTAATGTTGCCAGATATCAGTTCGCGAGTTGGCCACTTACGGCGCGTCGATCTGAGCAAACATAGCTTGCGGCTGCGCGGCTCGTCAGTCCGGTCGTCTGCTCTCGCCATGCCAGATCCCGCACGCACACCAAAGATTTGCATGCATTACGGATAGGACTCCTACTTGCTTTATCTATCCTCAATCATCTCAGGAAGGATAGTCAACAATTCTTGTCGCTCAACTGCAGTATTATGTTCCGATGCATTCGATACTAGGTGACAGATTCTCAACCCAACCAAGTGAACCCAAGTGGGGGCAAGTGACTTATATGTAAGTTCTTGTTCATATCGGCATAGACGCCGCGATGGTCATATGGACAAGGCCTCGGTCTCTTGTTCTGCTGGCCCCAGTTCAAATCCTCGGTTTTCCTTTTTTCCTTTTCAACAGCAATCCTCAAATTTTTCTATCTTATCCATCAATTGAGAAGGAATTTATTCGGATTGAAATTCCGTGATATGACTTTACGAGAGAGTAGGAATATCTAAAAGTGGTCCTATCACTTGCAGAACATTTGAAAACTTTCGGATTTACTGTATACATCGTGTTAAGTGATGACGAAAAGGAGTTGAAAAATGCTCATTGAAGTATTAGAAATAATGACGAAAAGATTGATGCTCGGCATGTAAGGTAGTGTGAGCTGAATTCGAAATTCTACTTTAAAGCCCTCACTCACTCGGATATCCATATCACAACATTCCCATATGGATAAATCACTCTCTAATTTCCGGATTAAAATAAGAACATTTGAAGATTGCTGTTGAACAAAAAAAAATTGGAAATTCGGGGATCTGAACTGGGGCTAGCAAAACAAGAGGCCAGCACCTTGACCACACGGCTATTGCGGCATCTGTCTCGTTCGATTAAAAAACCTATATATAAGTCGCTCGGCCCCACATGGGCTTACTCTAGTTGGGTTGAGAATCTGTCACCCAATATCAAATGCATCGTAATATAATACTCTTGAGCGACAGGAATTTTGATTATCCTTCCCGAGATAATTGAGGATAGATGAATCAAGTAGAATTCCATGACGCATACATATCGTCAGTGTGCGCGCGGGATCTGGCAATCCAGTATGGTGAGAGCAGATGACTGGACCGACGAGCCACGCAGCCGCGAGCTATGTTTGCTCAGATCGATTCGTCGCCGGGTGGCCAACTCAGGAACCCCAACTGGTCACAGTAGCGGACCTACCCCTCACCACGGGAGTTGTTAGACCTGTGTATACGACCGTGGGTATACATCGGTGGCGTAGTGAATAGCGTTGTGGCTACCTACTCCAAAGTCCCGGGGTTCCAGTCCCAAGACGAAAAATTTTGGATATCTTTTCTTTTTTTGTTTTCATTTTCATGAATACAATCTGATAAAGATTCGATATACGAATTTCCCGAAATTCGGAGGATATGTTCTGGAGGTTGTGAAAAGCAAAGTTTTCAAGCCCAGAAAGTCAACTGCGTGGATTTGGCCCGCTCTAAATTTGTTTTTACTCAATTCGTGAAACCGACGTTAATTTATTATTTGATCAATGCCTCACTCTCATGTAGCTCAGTATGTAAGGATCATATTTCGATGGAGGAAATGCTGCATCGAGTGAAGCACTTTTGAATTCAAAAATGATGACAGAACTCGGAGGAAAGAATTCTCTCTCAAAAGGTTAAACTGTCCGAGTTTCAGTCCAAATTGAATAATAATTGATTGTATGGGCCCATCCTTGCAAACGAAGGCGGTATTTTGCTTGGTCCAAATATTGCACCAACTTCAGCACGAAAATCACAATTGCACTTTGGTTTATCTCTGTCAAGTTAATGTTTCTACAGAAAATTCCTCTTAGTCAGCTATCTTGATTATTTTCAAATACGGAGGTAGTTCATTCAAGGGATGTAGCTTTCTCCTCGTCGGAATATGTGTTAGTAATACCTTAATGAAATTGGGGCATTAATTAAGGAGGCTCGCACAAATTTTAACTAAACTGTGAACTTGCGTAAAAGTGACTCATATTGATAGATAAACTAATGAAGAATCATAATCCACCAAGAAAAAAGGGGGTTGGCGATAAAATCCGCAAGAAAAACCATTTGGCGAAAAAAATCCTTATACGCGTATCCTTATGGGCTAGGCAAGTTAAACAGAGCACACGCGTCAACTGAACCTTCATCATCAAAAATGAAATGATAAATCGACGTTAATTCACCTGGCGCGTTCAATGGTGTAAGAAAATCGATAGGTTGACGACTTAGATTTTGAGTAAATAGATTTCAAAGTGAGTTTTGAGAGTGGAGCAGCACGCTGCGCCGCACTGCTTTCGTTGTGAGTATACCTATAAATAGCGTCAGGAGCGGGTCAGAAAAGAGAAGGGCCTGACTACTTGCGCGCAGGGCCCTGCGCTAGGCACGGCACCACACGCGCGAGCCTCCTTAAATAATGAAATAACAGCCTCTTTATGTATCCAAAAAGCAACAAGAGAGCGGGCCAAATGCACGCAGTCAAGTCTCGATGCACGAAAACTTCGCTTTTTACAACCTTCATATCATATCCTCCGAGTTTCGAAAAAAATCTGTACATCAAATTTTCATAACACTGAGTTTATGAGAATGAAAAAAAATTGAAAAAAACATACCCAAAATTTCCCGTCATGGGATTGGAACCCCGGAACTTTCGAGTACGAAGCCACACCGCTACTGTTCCACATATAATAACAAAACTTGTATATGGGCAAATCTCACGAAGTATGCGGTTTGGCCGAACAGGCCTATCTTCACGTTGTCAGAAGAACAGTCGCATTTTTTCCACCGCTCGCATTAGATCATTTTGAAGATGCACTCATTTTCGAAAGTTCTGCATCATTTAGAAGTCTATTACTTGCTATAGAAAGGTACTGGGAGACGCTCCTTCGTGACAAAATCGCAATTTTCGACCGAACGGGGTCATAATTTTCTCACGCCTTAGCTCGCCACAGGCGGGGCGATGCACCGATCGATCTGAAAATTGGATATATGATGGACTATAATATATAGAAACATATAATTTTTGCCCGATGCTGTGCCTATCAATGCGTCAGAGTGGCGATGTTTCGTTGGAGCGAACTCCGATTATACTTTTCTTCCTGTATCGCTCTTCTAATGGATGCAGCACTCGGGGGGGGGGGGGGTGAATATTTCGTATCTGTAGAAACAACATCTCATTCTACATCCAAAAACCTACAAATCCAGCCCAAGAACGGTAGTGTGCTCGATTCCGCACGACGATGCGACTTAAAATGAGAAAAGTTATTTTTGCGTAAATGGGGTCAAACAAATCGTTTTTCGTGTAGCACACGAGAATTTCGATTCACCTGGGATTGAAACCACGTGTAAACTGATATTTGTACCTCAAAATATGACTATGAGAATCGCCCCTACTACAGCCTCATCTCGGTCGTGATGCGAGGCTTGTGAGGATTGACAAATTACGAAAATGAGCGTTTTGAGGGCTGTGGCGCATCTTCATTTTGTACCACAGACCTCCAGATGACACTGTTAACTATTAAACGTATCTTTTCTTCTATATTCCAACACCGAGTATGTCATATATTCACATACACATGTGCCAATTAGAAATACGGAAATACGAGGCTCCCGTCCAAATACATGGGAGAATCTTCTATTCCCTCAAAAATCCACGGCGGACCTCCAATGTGATTTACGCAAGTATTTCATCATTGTTTGAGCATTACTTGGACCAAACAAAAGTACATGGGAGGTGTGCTGCCATTCTGGAAATTCTCGAAATTTCAAAGTCGAAATCGCATAGTTCCTGAGATTTGCCCATATAAGTCACTGTTCCCCAGAAGGGATTTGTTATTGGTTTCGCCCGCGAGCGACTCACGCGCCGGACTGAACACCTCAGCCGCCCAGTTTGGGCGTAAATTCTTTCTGCCGCCGTGAGTGGCGCTCGCGCACGGTGGTCGGGAAGAGGGGGAATATAGAATCAGAGATGGTAACCAAATCTGCGCACGTAGTCATTTCCTACTACTCCGTACGAGTACAATCCCGTTGGGATCAGACCCGGAGCTGCTCGGTTTTTGAAATGCGACCAAAAATGGTATTGTTAATTAATAACCCGCGAATCGTTTCTTGCCGATTTGCACATGCGGTACGTTCTCTTCAAATCCGGCATAACTTCTACATTCGTCTGAATTCTTTTACGCAGTTTGGCTCATTTAGAAGTTCATCATAAAATCTACGAAAAAGATGGAGGAGGTTTGTTTATTTCTACTTCAAACCAAATGCGAGTTGGAATAGCGTCACTATTGAGAATTACAAGCAAATAGGTATTTTGGTAATACGCGTCTGGGAAGCGTCCGGCTCATGAATTTTTCGGTTTTGGAGTTCTTTAGCTCAGATTGCCTCTGTTGCGGCCTCATCGGTGGCGATATCCTGGGTAAACTCCTGACTGGCGAGAAACACGATTTGTCTAACGGGCTGACCGCGATGTGTACGAAATTGGGTTGGGTTCTTTTTGGAAAGGCACCTCCCTCCAAACGCACCGATAGTGCTGAGCAAGTTTTTTCTATGTTCGTATGAGAAGCAAAAATCTCAGATCTTTGGAGCCTAGATGTTATCGGTATAAAGGATCCTACTGAACAATTGAATAGTAAGCTTGGAGAAGAGGCAGTAAGAGAAAATTTTGTGAAAACCGTCGTTTTTGCTGATAAACGTTATTCGGTAGATTTACCATGGGCAGATGATCATGCTCGAGTACCTAGCAATTTTGCAATAGCGAAAAAACGATCAGAAAATGAGTACGTCCATGTCAAATTCAAACGGTTCCTGCAGCTATTTTTTTAAAATCTCCATACCTTTCTTTTTCGACGTAGGGTACCAAAATAAGATGTTTCCTATAGTTTGTAGGTCCAAAAAAATTTTTTTGTCTCAGATAGGCCACAAGCGTGATTTTACCGAAAAATCAAAAATTGAAACTATCCTACCGTATTTTGCTCGTAACTTTTGATTGCTTCGACCAATTCGGATTTTCCAAAAAACATTTGAAAGGTGACTTCGAAAGCTATCAATTAACTACTAGTAAAACCTCTCCCAGTTGTTTTTTGAACATCCGAAAGCTGAAATACTCAAAAATCACTGTTTGGCTCATAACTTTTTTGACGTATACTTTGATTTTTTTTATTTCATTTTTTTTGATTTGTATAGTAATAAACTACCTGCGAAAAAATTTTCAGCCATTATTTTCACTTTAGGGACCTCCTAGAGCTGTTTAAGTGCGCAAAACCATCTCAAAAACTCGAAAAATGCGTTTTTACCTCGTTCAACTTTCTCGGGCGACCTCGCAACTAATTCCATTGTGTTTGCAAGACTGTTTTACCTCAGAAATGACTGTTCTGAGTATTTTTCTAGTGTAACAGATGCTCAGATTCGTAGAAATTTATTAAGCAAATTTTTATTCAATAATTAGCACCTCCTGCGCATGCGTTGTTCTCTACGTCTCTGAAAATGTTTCCAATCGATAGCTGATCCTATTTCCTTCAAAAAAACCTCTTGCTGAAGTCATTTTCATGCAGTATATAGAACTGGAGCTACAGCTGGCAAACTAAAAAGAAATGTCTCAGGTATCAAACCCGTGAGCCTGGAGAAAGATTGTCGGTCTCGTCTGTCGGTTGAAGCGTGTATTTCCGCTTCTACTCCATCAAATCAACTTCAACAAGGGGTCATTTTGAAGGAAATTGAGTCAGCTACCGATCTGAATCGTTTTTGAAGCACCAAAATCATTTGCCTGCGCAGAAACTTAATATCGTCTGATAAGAGTCGGGAAAAATTGCTGGCAATGATTCGTTAGATTCGAATTTCTCGTGCATGCAAATGACTTTAGAGCTTCAAAACTAATTTGAATCGGTAGCTGACTCAATTTCCTTCAAAATGACCTCTTGTTGAAGTTAATTTGATGGAGTAGGAGCGGGAATACACGCTTCAACCGGCAGACGAGACCGACAATCTTTCTCCAGGCTCACGGATTTGATACCTGAGACATTTCTTTTTAGTTTGACAGCTGTAGCTCCCGTTCTATGGCATGAAATTGACTTCAGGAAGAGGTTTTTTTGAAGGAAATTGAACCAGCTATCGATTGAAAACATTTTCAGAGACGTAGAGAACAACGCATGCGCAGGAGGTGCTAATTATTGAATAAAAATTTGCTTTTGAAATAAATTTCTACGAATCTGAGCATCTGTTACACTAAAAAAATATTCAGAACAGTCATTTCTGAGGTAAAACAGTCTTGCAAACACGATGGAATTAGTTGCGAGGTCGCCCGAGAAAGGTGAACGAGGTAAAAACGCATTTTTCGAGTTTTTGAGATGGTTTTGCGCACTCAAACAGCTCTAGGAGGCCCCAAAAGTAAAAATAATGGCTGAAAATTTTTTGCAGGTAGTTCATCACTATACAAATCGAAAAAAAATGAAATAAAGAAAATCAAAATATACGTCAAAAAAGTTATGAGCCAAACAAAGATTTTTGAGTATTTCAGCTTTCGGATGTTCAAAAAACAACTGGGAGAGGTTTTACTAGTAGTTCATCGATAGTTTTCGAAGTCACCTTTCAAATGCTTTTTGGAAAATCCAAATTGGTCAAAGCAATCAAAAGTTACGAACAAAATACGGTAGGATAGATTCAATTTTTGATTTTTCGGTAAAATCACTCTGGTAGGCCTATCTGAGACAAAAAAATTTTTTTGGACCTACAAACTATAGGAAACATCTTATTTTGGTACCCCACGTCGAAAAAAATGGTATGGGAATTTAAAAAAAATAGCTGCAGAAACCGTTTGAATTTGACATGGACGTACTCAAATACTGTGCAAAAATTGCATAATATTGGTAAGCTTCATGATTATTATAATGTGTTTAGTGAATGGATGAAAGAGAAGATCATCGAAATAGTACCACAAGCTGAGCTGACTTTTTCTGCTCACTATCTCCCCCATCGAGCGGTGATCAAGTCCGAAGGGACTACGCGAATTAGGCCAGTATTCGATGCTTCGTCCCACGAGAAGGCTTTGCCCGCGCTCAACGACTGTCTCGAAAAGGGCCCAATATAATCGAGCTTATACCTTATTCATTGCTAAGATTCCGAGAACATGAGATAGCAGTGTTGGCTGATATAAAGAAAGCTTTTTTGCAAATCGAAGTGAACCCAGCTGACCGTAACTACCTTCGTTTTCTCTTGTATATAGATGGAGTTTTGACTGTGTTGAGGCGCCGACGCTTGGTTTTTGGGCTAAACTGTAGCGCTTTTCTTCTGGGGGCTGTACTAGAGTACCATTTCAAACGAAACATAGCGTTTTTGAGAAAGCATAATCATGAAGAAGAGTATATAAAACTTGTGGAAAAATTGGCCCAATCGTTCTTTGTCGTTAACTGTGTCACAAGCGTAAAGTCAGACAGTGAACGGAAAAATTTCATGTCCGTAGCCAAAGAGATTTCAAGTTCTGCCGGTTTTGATTTAAGAGGGTGGGAGTTCACCCGAGATGACACAGAGAAGGAAAGTACGTCGGTACTCGCACTTCTATCTAATAATGCTAGAGATACCCTCGCCGTGAACGTCTCCGCCGTCACTCAAGAGCAACTCGGAACAATCAGTAAACGCATGATTTTATCTTTAGCCCACAAAGTGCTTGACCCGATAGGCTTCACCACCCCTACTACCTTGATACCAAAACTGTTGCTCAAAAGATTATGTGAAATTAATGCAGATTAGTACACACCTAGGACTGATGAAATTCGCGAAGAATTCTCTACGTGGTTTCAACAACTAGCTTCTCTCGGTAAGATAGAGATCCCTCGAGAATTCGGCACGGGAGATTACACCCTTCACACCTTTTGCGATGCGAGTAGTCAAGCATACGCTGCGGTAACATTCTTACGCGTTGAGAATGGAAGCGTCGTTGAAGTCAAGTTACTCGCAGCAAAATCTCGGGTTGCCCCAGACAAAATTTCAATTCCGCGCTTAGAACTACTTGCAGCATCGATCGGCAGTCGTCAGACCCACGAAATCATAGAATCGTTACATTTTCAAGGAGTGCCTAGTTTTTATTGGTCAGATTCGACTACTACTTCAGCGTGGATCAAGAGGGACACACAATGGGCCAGATTTGTTTGGAACCGAGTGCAGGAGATAAGACAACTGACAGCTTTAGGCTCTTGGAGGTTTGTACCGGGTGAGAAGCATCCTGCAGATCTCCCATCACGTGGCTGTCAAGCGAATCATTTACTCACTTCTCGTTGGTGGGAGGGCCCGGAATGGTTGCGGACTGATCCCGCTGAATGGCCTAAAAACGTTGTCGAACCAAATGAGGCAGAAATTCGTGTCGAAATGAAAAAGTCAGCTCGGTTGTGTATGCTAGAGGTAGAGACAGATTTAGACATTATTAGTCAGTTCTCTTCTTACACAAAATTGATCAGATTCTTCGCAATTTTCTTGAGATTCAAAAACTTCAAACTGAACAAACTCTCTCCGTGCTACGGTAAGAGATTAACGTACAGAGAACTATATGAGGTTGAAGTGAAATTTCTGAAAAATCTATAAGATAAAATGTTTATACCTGATAATGACCCTCGACTACAACAATTGCCAACCTTCGTTCATAGTGACAAGCTGATTAGGATTAAGACGAGGCTCTCCGAGCGTGATGAGAGTTTTTCATTCAAATATCCCATTGTGTTTGATTCAAAGAGTAAAGTAATTGAGCTTCTCATCAGAGAAACTCATCGAAGAATGTGCCATGCTGGCGAACAGATGGTGATGTGTCACCTGAGAGAAATGTTTTGGATTATTGGCATCATGAAATCTGTGCGGTCGATCATTGCCAAGTGTGTTACTTGTAAAAAACAGAATGTCAAATACATGCAAGCAAGTCCAGCCTCTCTACCCACTCATCGAGTTACTGATACGGCGCCTTTTCAAGTGATTGGAGTAGATTTTGCGGGTCCATTGATACTACGCGGGGGAGAAAGAGCTTGGATTTGCTTGATCACGTGTGCTGTGTACTGAGCTGTTCACTTAGAATGAGCAACATCCTCGTCAACTCTGAATTTTTTAGATTGCATGCGTCGATTGATAGGACGTAGAGGTAGACCCTCCCTGGTTTATTGTGATAATGGGCTCAATTTAGTTGGAGCCAACAATGCACTGACACAGTTGGATTGGGATGCTATTTCTACGGAGAGCTCGGCACAAAGAATTGAATGGCGCTTCAACCCCCCCTTCAGCACCGTGGTGGGGAGGCTGGTGAGAGCGCTTGATAGGGATGTTGAAAGCCTTGCTGAGGAAAGTTCTCGGAAAAGCTTCGTTGACTTATGAAGAGATGCTTACGGTGTTGTGCGATTGCGAGAATGTTCTCAATTCCAGACCCCTCACCTATCTCTCCAATGATCCCAACAACTTGCAAGCCCTCACTCCCGCAATGTTCCTGCATGACTTGAAAGAAACGGATACACCCGATTTTGACCTTGTAAATAGACGTGATCTCGAAGCTAAAGTAGAATACCAGCAAGAAAAAAAGGAACGTCTCCGTTCTAGATTCAGGAAAGAGTACCTTAGCCTATTAGTTATGGCCAAAAACCCCAACGAAAAGAGAAGTGTGAAAATCGGTGATGTTGTACTAATAGGAAACGACAATTGTGAAAGAGTTAATTGTCCGTCAGCGCGAATTGGAAGTCTCATCAATGGCTGAGATGGAGTTCCGCGAGTTGCGATCCTAAAAACAGCCAAGGGGCGACTCAAACGACCAATTCAGAGAATTTACCCACTTGAAGTCGATGACGATAGCCTGGATTTGGTATCACGTAACAAGCTTGTGAATGAAAATCGTGTTGGAGATGACTTAGATTCAGAGTCCCGTGAGAAGGTCATGGATCATGTAAATGAGTCTCCGGTGGCTGTTGTTGAATTGGAAAAACCCGACGAGGACGTTACTGTGACGCGTAGTGGACGCGCGGTGAAGAAACCGATTATGATGAATCTATGAATAGTGTCAATTATATATGTCTTGCGTCTTTCTAATTTGAGTTCGAAAGCCTCAAGGTGGGAGGATGTTATAAATTTAAGTTAACATTCGTGTGGATCGCTTAGTGTCAAGACTGTCAAGAGAAAGGACGCCAGCGCTCGTGTCGCTCCCACGTGACGCACGAGCGAAGGAAGTGTCGAGGCGCGTGAGTTGAGCTCAGTTCGGAGCAAGCAGGCACCGCGAGCACAACTGTCTAATATGTATATTGTGGTGAATGAAGTGTGCTCTGTGTTTTTGAATTATATAGAAATCGTCTCAGCTTTGATTTACTACCGAACCTGTCCCAGTTTGAAACAGACTCATTTGGAAGATAGCTCAAAAATTTGTGGAATCAAGAAGAGATCGTCTCATGTTCTCAATAGGAAACAAAATACTGCCGAGAGCAGTGATACAATTACAACATACACACAAATCGGTATTTATGTCGACGCACGTACGGAAGGCATTCGGGTCCCTTTTGACTATAAGCGACGTTCTTTTTCTGATTTTATAGATTCTCGAGTTATCTTCCAAATGAACCAAGCTAAGTCGAAGAACTCCAAAACCGAGGAATTCATGAGCCAGACGCTTCCCAGACGCGTATTATCAAAATACCTATTTGCTTACAATTCTCAATGGTGATGACTACGTGCGCAGATTTGGTTACCATTTTTATCTTATATTCCCCCTCTTCCCGACTACCGTGCGTGACCAACTGAGCGTGTTGACATTCCTCGCGCCAAGCATATTTAGTTCTCGAGAGATAACGAAGGGTCACCATCAATATTGCGATTCGTGCTCGCTTACGGATCTGGATTGACGCCCGGGCTCAGAGTATCATTCGTACTCTGAGGCTGGTGGTCATTCGATACCAGAATTTCTGCAGTGTATATTGTCAGAACACGTTATCAAAATTCGAGGTCGGGATAAACCCCCATCAGAGCAAGGTGACTACTGCACCGGCCTTCGTAGTACCTGGAGAATCGCTATTTCGTAGTAACTAGAGACCCTCCAGGTAAGGGTTTCTAGTGTTATATCCTATACTCAGATGCGCGAATACACCACTGCCCGTGCCAGGTGACCGTCACATAACCCTCAATATGTAAAAAGACCAAGTATGCTGTGCGAGTTTCTTTTCAGGCAAACATCAGGAACCCGGAACAAGCAGAAGGTGTAGAACACACGCTCTATCGGAAAAAATAGGGGGATCAAAGCACGCAAAAATCCAAGACCTTGAACTAGTTTTTCTCCTCCTGAGTTTCTCCCGTTCACAGGACCTTTTCCTGGCGAATGCAAAGATCTTGCAAACGTATACATAACCTCATCGATGCAACCGTAAAGTCATTTAGGACTCGATAAATAACCAAATAATTAATGATATAAGTTATGAAACAAACAACTGAACTAATACTGCGTATCATCAATATTACGCGCTCGAATACATTCCGCGGCTCATCAAAGAGAACATTCGCGCTCCCACACATTCCGCGGCTCATCAAAGAAGTCTATTCGCGCTCGCGGCACATCAAAGAAGCCGACTCATGAAATCAACATTTCTAAGAAATGCGGCACATCAAAGGGAACACTCGCGCTCCCACACATTCCGCGGCTCATCAAAGAAGCCTATTCGCGCTCGCGGCACATCAAAGGGGCCGATTCATGGAAATGCGGCACATCAAAGGCAACACTTGCGCTTATAATATCTCTGAGCGTGGTGTGCGGCACAGAAGCCAATTCACATCAAACGGACCGACCTGTAGTTTCTCCTGAATCGGACCTAGTAAACACTTTGTGGAAACCGCATTATAAGAAAATAATAATCATCTGAGTCACCGGATACGTCAATCAATCGACTCTGGCAGTTCTGAGAAGATGACACGCAGCATTATAGCTAATACACATCAAAAGGACCGCATCGATTAATCTAACTAATGCTTCGACTTCCCCGAAACGGTAAACGGGGGTAAACTCTCCGATTCTCACGATCCAGATGGCCGAGCCAACATATATAAGGGGCTGCCGATCCAGTGCTCCTCACTTGACTGCTGGGCTTCAAATCGAACGCATCTCTTATGAAGAACCTAACTTGTAGCTAGAGCAGATCAATAAATCAGTCTACTTAGTTAAATTTACACCCGGTTTTTGATCTCTCTCCACCTTGACTCCTTGGCTTTTACGCCTTAGACTCAAATCAACCCAGGTATTCAATTCATTGCCGCCCGCAGATCTGCGGCTGCGCAGTGTCAGACTCACAGACGCTGGGCGTAACACTAGCTTTATTCGATTATGCTGTTCGGAGCGCTCCGAACGCTCCGAACTACCATAATCGAATAAATCTACTAGTGGTAACCAAACGCATGCGCTAACTTCGCCTCGTCAGTCCTAGAGGACCCTCACCCCAGACGATATGATGATGAAGATGAATAATCATAACCATCATCATTAATTTCAAGACAAAATCGGTCGAATCGTCTCAGATCGATAGGCTCGGTCATGTTTAACTGACCGAAACATATCCACGATTCTGGTGATTGAGGGAGTGTACGGGTGGAAGGCATGAAGCAAACTCCCGGATCAACAAAATGATGCGGACTCCCTGGAAATTGATTGGATCCTTCAAGGAAGACGAGAGATGAGTTTGAAATTATATCGCGGTCTTTAATTATATTGAGGGAATCTGCCATTCATCGACTCCACAACACTCCTCGTCTTTGATTGATAGTCTTGTGAGATTTTGCTCAGTATAATTCCAATCTAGTGGGTTCTGCCAATGAATAATAACCTGTGAACTCAAATGACTATAATGGCTGGGGAAGATCAAGAACAGAGTCACAGTGAACAGAACGATGTGAATACATTCCCTCCAAACCAACTGGTTGATCGCATCAAAACACTGTACCCTATGGTTGATGAAGACTTGACCCCTTTACCCAGAGCTTGGAGTTCAAAGGATAAATATAACTACATTGGCTTATCACAGAATAATCTACGTGTCCATTACAAAGGTATGGCCAGGGAAATGATATCTAGTACTCTAACCCAAAATTTCCTCATTGAGTAGTGATTGTAGAGTTCTTGAATTGGAAAAATACACCTGCTTGTTGCTTGCAAGCCCATTCCTGGAAGAAATGTCTGTTGTAGCATCCAAGATGGGCCAATGCACTTGTTATGGAAATATTCTGTATGGCTGGCACCCTTACAGTGTATTCTTGTTCCACCCCAGCAACTCAAGATCTGGTTACAAGCAAGCTCCAATGTTTCTGAAGTATTGAGAATAATGCTTTCCATTGAATGGTGTATCAATCGTAGTGTTGATATTCAGTTAAAATTCATTTTGAACTTCAGTTCTTGCGAATAATGTATAGTACTTATGTGCTGAAGGTTGTACGTCATCTGCGTGGAGAATTAGATAATGTACAGTGGGAAAGTAAATCATCAAGCAACATGACCATTATTGCATAAAAGATTTTAGTCGAAGGTTTTTGGGTGACAGGTGGCTAATAAAGCAGATACACGGAGTATAATTGAGGGGGGTGGGTGAAACAAGGGCCTAAGTGCAGAATAACCAGTTGGAGGAAGACTATGAAAATTGACTGTATCTTAGGGGTGGCATGATTGGATGCACGAACCTGGCTTATTTGAAAAATTATGACATCTGCAAAATAACTGCACAGGAATTGGAAGGTTGCTATTGATTTAGGAAGGAGTACAGTTCATTAAAAGTTGAAAAGCAATGTTGAATCAAATTCAATGGCTGCCAAATTTCTTCAATATGACAATGGATGTGTCACACAATATATCTGATCGCAATCTCTAAATGCATGTTCATCATTTCTGCATGTAGGAGATGGTTCTATTGAGTGTATGAAAGTGTGGATACTCAATATTTACTTACAAGTATAGAGATAGTTTTTTTGAAGGCTAAAGAACATGATTTGATAGCCAGAATCAGTAGGAACAAGATATTTCCCATTGGTGCAAAGAAAATGGTCTCAAACTGAATGCAAAAAAATGCAGTTCAATTTCATTCTACAGAGGAACTAATCCGCTTATATTTGATTACAAGTTAGACGACACAGTCATAACTGGGGTTTCTGTTGTGAAAGACTTGGGCATTTACTTTGACTCTAAAATGGAATTTCGACATCATATTGATTTTATTGTGGGAAAATGTAGCAGACTCATTGGGATGGTTAAGCATCAAACAAAAAATTTCTCTAATATGAGATGTATAGTGAATCTTTATAAAACTTTGGTCCTGCTATCATTTTTCTATGGCTGCCAGATATGAAGACCCTATGCAGCTTTCAAGCTAAGAATGTTGGAGACTGTTCATCATAAAATGATGAGATATTTGTCTTACAAATATGGAAACCCTATGCATTACACTGATCATGACTACTCAACGATTTCCAGCTTATCTGGCCTTTCTCCTATAGATTCATATTTTTGTCATCATGACTACTTGCTAGCCTATAAATCATATATGAACATTTGATGATCTCAAAGACTGAGTTGATTTTGACATAAGAGTGTTCAATCATCCTTTACATCAAGTGAGCGGAGGATAGACTTGGTTCAGAACCACCGTGCTCTTGTAGAGATGATATCTACCTAAGATAAACATTTTCATTCGCGTAGTATCAAACTCAAAAGAATGTTGAATGCCCTTCCCTATAATATCAGATCTCTTAGGTTGCGTCAGTTAAAATATTATATGAGAAATTATCTGTTGATACCAGCGTTGGCGCATCACATGCATTTTACAGTGTAAAACTCCTCTGAAGCAATGTTCAGACCGATTTTCCCATGTTAAAAATGCACCCTGAACACAGTTATCTAGTGAACTACGCCAACGCTGGTTGATACAATAACTATGTTGATCCATTGATCCCGCTGAATGATTAGTTTTGAATTTATGATTATCTCGTTGATTCATTTTTTAGTCCTTATAAGTCTGATTCACTTTCTAATGGTTTGCAACTAGTCAGCGCTACCGCATGTAACATATATGAAGCTGAAGCTGGCAGGTGAAGTCTCCTTTACTGATTCACTTTCTAATGGTTTGCAACTAGTCAGCGCTACCGCATGTAACATATATGAAGCTGAAGCTGGCAGGTGAAGTCTCCTTTACCCTCCCTAAGGTGAAGTTAGCCGCTGATAAGGGCGTATCAAGAGGTTCGGGTGCCCTTGGGCATGAGATCGTTATGTGTCTCTCGTGCCCTCGACAAATCGGAGATTCGCGACTGTAACAACCAGGCCAAGTTCATATGTGTGTCCGAAATTTGTAATCGAAGTTAATTGGAATTTTGTTTTCATCTTGTTCCTAATCGAAATTTAGACTGAATTTTGTTTCAGATTGAAGTTAATTGGAATTTTGTTTAAATTTCGTTCCTAATCGAAATTTAGATTCAATTTTGTTTCAGATTGAATTTCTGTAATCGAAGTTGATTGGAATTTGTTACATCTTGTTCATAATCGAATTTCACACTGAATTTTTGTAATCGAAGTTAATTGAAATCTTGTTACATTTTTTCCGTAATCGAATTTTTTATTGGAATCCTGAAGAGGAGTTAATTGAATCTGAGATTCGATTAACCCCACCAGATCTTTTCCTTATATACGAAGCGACGAAGACCAAGCGACGAAGACCATTGTGGGCATTCTAGATCTGACCCTCGACTATGTTCACATCGAGCACACCGTTTGTAATTTGTAAAAGTCAGAATAAACTCATCCACTGAACTCGGAATTTCACTAAGTTCAACACTACTCCGAGTGCCTTAGCACTCCAAGTTCGAAGTGACCCGACGAATAGACCGCAGTCGCGGCGAGGTAGGTGCCTACTCAAAACGAACAAGCAAGAAGAGAGTACGAGACGAAAATCCAGCAGAGTTGCAGCCCGAGATTTAGCTTACACTAACCTTCAATACAACCTCGTTCTTGCTCCCACCAGCGAGTAGGGACGTAACACCCCTGTGAACCTGGCCCGCCAAATTGGCCCAAAATATGCTTGTGGTAGGCCGGAATTTGCTGAATTTGCTTGTCCAAGTCTCGAATTTTGGTCCGGCTGCGTTTTTGAGTTATGAGCCCTCAAAGTAGCCTAATTCCACCCCCCACTCCTCCTTCCGTGCATTTACAGAAGTGCCCAGATCTCCGCGAATTTAGCTGCTGGAGGGACGCACGCGGGCTCAAATTGGAGCTTGAATTTCGGGCCATCGCAAGCAAATATAGAAAAATCGAAGTAATTACGTTGAAGTACCAAAAAACTGCTCGCAGTGTCCCCGTGTATAAGCATACAGGCGGGTGGTCGGCGGAGAGGGGACAGTCGAGGGAGAAGAGGAGAAGCCCCGCGCAGACGCATCATCGTTCAAAAAACTTGTCTGCTGCGCTGATGATGTGCATCTGATCGTCGTCGTCGTTCATCACGCTGTGTTTACACCGGTACCGAGGTCGACGAGCACCCTGGGCACTGGCCCTGGACTCTCGCTGCTCTTTGGATGAATGCGTGTGTTACAGGGAGAAGCTGCGTGTCATCCTGGACGACGTCGCCAACGTGTGCTGTGTGCCTGTGCACCACGACGCCCGGGCGGGGCTCCACGCCCGACCTGGTGCACCGGCGGTGGTCTTCTTGCCCAGTCCTCTATCAAGCTACGGCTACGTCTTTTCATGCACCTTGCGCTCTAAGCCAATATTTGATGTATGTAGATTGAGCATATAAGATTCAATTCAAAGGCCTGGGAGCTTCAGAGTCAAATTCTTATCTTTTGATATTGGGAAATTGTCATCCAAGTTCCTTGTGTTAGAGCTCTGTTGCATATTCTTTCAAACAAGGAGGCAGGAATTCTATCACTTGAACCTGCCATCTCTTCATGCATCAATAGCATTTCAATGAAAAGAATAACCCACCACTTGATCGTTCAATCAGTTTGAAGTGTTAGTGATGCAAAACTTGAGTGACTCAATATTTTCAGAAGCGCTTTGACTCTTACAAGATTTCCAAGATGAAGATCTGTTTGGAGTTTTGTCAAAGCTTGAAAATGAGAACTTGTCATTGTTAGTGTAGGGATAAGATCATCCTGCCAAATTTGGATGTTCTGATATTAGTTAGTTCAATTCTACAGTAAACGCTATATCAATCCACTCACAGTTCTCATTTGAGTGTCTCATCTATCATTTTGTAAACTGATATCCGAGTCTACACATGACCAACACTTCAAAATCTTTTCACCTAGCAGCGATTGCCTAGAAGTCTTGCATGTATACTAACAGTGTTGCAATGAAAAGACCTCAAAGCATTAATAGCCTGCACCTGATAGAAGTCAATAAATCTAAGTTGATGTCACTATTCTATCGTTCCCCTCTCAAAGTCAAGGGTAGAGTATTTCTTCACCGATTCCAAAAGAATATTATTTAAACAGTGTGGGTATGGACAATTCAATTTAGACTTTGCATGATTCAAACATGAGATATGTAATGAGCCATAAATGATTGGCAGTACTTTAAATGATCACTAGCACAATATGTGACTTTTGATTAGGCCTCTATTCTCACTGGAGAGGCTCTGAGTTGACCAAGTTCAGCACGGCATATAGAACCGAATAAGCTGCAAGCCCTGCGCTTGTATAGTGCTGAGATCCCACTGATGTGAAACGATTACTGTAGAAATGTCAATCGCATGAAAAAGCATGAGATCAGTTCATACCATACAATGTCTTCCAAGAATAAATGAGACAAGAGAACCATGAATCAAGATAGTAAGACTCAATTCCAATTCATGATGATCAACTCAATGTACAAAAATTTAACACGTTTAGAGTCAAGGGAGAATAGTTTTTCGGGTCCACATATGAGCAGCAACTTGAAGCAGTGAATCCTAAAACTATTGTGTAAAAATGTCTCGGCCTCGAAGTATTGCTAAAAAAAGCATATAAGGCACATTCGCAATCACGGTACTTTCATCTAGTCCGATTCCAACGAGAATGTGAAAAGACGTAACTCGATAGAGGACTGGGCAAGAAGACCACCGCCGGTGCACCAGGTCGGGCGTGGAGCCCCGCCCGGGCGTCGTGGTGCACAGGCACACAGCACATGTTGGCGACGTCGTCCAGGATGACACGCAGCTTCTCCCTGTAACACACGCATTCATCCAAAGAGCAGCGAGAGTCCAGGGCCAGTGCCCAGGGTGCTCGTCGACCTCGGTACCGGTGTAAACACAGCGTGATGAACGACGACGACGATCAGATGCACATCATCAGCGCAGCAGACAAGTTTTTTGAACGATGATGCGTCTGCGCGGGGCTTCTCCTCTTCTCCCTCGACTGTCCCCTCTCCGCCGACCACCCGCCCGTATGCTTATACACGGGGACACTGCGAGCAGTTTTTTGGTACTTCAACGTAATTACTTCGATTTTTCTATATTTGCTTGCGATGGCCCAAAATTCAAGCTTGAATTTGAGCCCGCGTGCGTCCCTCCAGCAGCTAAATTCGCGGAGATCTGGGCACTTCTGTAAATGCACGGAAGGAGGAGTGGGGGGGGGGGTGGAATTGGGCTACTTTGAGGGCTCATAACTCAAAAACGCAGCCGGACCAAAATTCGAGACTTGGACAAGCAAATTCAGCAAATTCCGGCCTACCACAAGCATATTTTAGGCCAATTTGGCGGGCCAGGTTCACAGGGGTGGACGTAACATAATTTGGTGTCAGGAGTGGGGTCAGTTCGGAGGAGTGTGTGTGTGTGTGTGTGTGTGTGTGTGTGTGTCAAGGTTCAACGTATAAGAAGTGAATTGGCACAACTCCTGTGCCGATCTGGTCATCCGCACCACCGATGACTTTGGAAGGATCCAGCCAGCCAAAGCGTCTTGAAGAGATCCGACGGCATAAAGAAGATGCGTCTCGAGAGGAGATTGAGACAATTCCAACTACCGACGCCTTGATCCGTGAACGAATCCGAGAGTTGAACAAAACTCTTGAAAATATGCCAAATAACAACGAGCGTCGTCCACTGTTGGAAGCTAGAAGATTGGCACTAATTGGCGCCTTGGAATTTCTTCGAGACAATCTCCAATACGCAACATCATCATCACCACTGGAGATTGAAGCAGCAGAATCCAATAAACTGTTGCGTACATCAGGAGTGCACAATCTCGACACCTACGGATTGGATTCAGAGGAGGAATTTGGGCCACTGTCACCAGCTCCCAGCAACGCCTCATTGGAACCAACCACATCGACCATTCAACAAGCACCTCTAACGCCAACATCCGAACCAGAGACAGCTACCAATCGAGCAGGAGCAACATCAGAAGCAGCAACTCAGACGGACGCGACGCAACCCACCGCAACTGCGACGGAACCGACGAACCCTCTTTCATTTACGGACGTTTCAACGACGGCAACTTCGACTGAACAAAGCTAAGTACTCGGTAATGACTGACGATAATTCAAAAAGATTGATTGAATTAGAGCACAAGCTAAGAAGCCACGAGGGTTCGATTCCACGGCTCCGAAGTTTCTGATTCTGACAGCCTCTTGGAAGAGCAATATCACATTACCGGTAGAACTGAAGAGATTGATTATAACATCGAGAAGCACTTAGGGCGGCTGGATAGGAAGTGCAAATTACTCTTAAATATTCTGAAAGAAATTCTCGAATTCACGAATTTACAAGATCAGTGGTTGCAAAAGGAAATTTCCGAAATCGAAAAAGCTTCAGAGTTTCAGACTGTAAAATTGGATGCCTTGAAGTCGAACTAACGTCATTATGTCCGGAACAATTGATATATCCGAAGACACACATGTGAGATTGACCAGGGTTGAGGCTCCGAACGTTCCTAATGGCGATCAAACCCCAGATACTGATTCGGCCCATAGTGAGATAATTCCCTCTCAGGATAGAACCACCACCTCGAATATTCCAACCATATCTCGGGTAGCGATGGATGCCAGTAGCTTCTCCTTTTTGAACAGCCTCAAATAACGAACGGCCACTTTGGCAAATAGTGAGTCCTTCGGAACCATGTACGAAAGGCAACTGACGTTGTCAAAATTTTACCTGATTTCAAGGGACAGGATATGTCAGTAGAGCAGTTCATTAGAGAATGCAGGAATGCTGAGAGATTCGTAGACCCTTCCCATAAGGATATCTTCTTGGAATTGATTAAAGCGAAGGTCGTGGGTAATGCTAGGGCGCATATCCGCGGAAGGATTTTTGAGAATTTCGATGAGTTTGTAAAAATTTTGAAGCGAGCTTTTTCATCGGCACAAAATTTGCCACGGTTACAAGTGCATCTTGCTAGGATCACGCAGAAGAGTGACGAGAAGGTATCTGACTATGGATTGCGCGTGAGCACTCTACTGCAGCGCGGAATTGAGCTTATAGAGGGGAATTTTGATTCAGCCACTGCTGCGGGAATGGTTGAGGGAATGGTACGGATAGCAGTGGAATGTTTTGTTCTCGGATTACATAAAGATCTTGCGGCTCTCGTGATGGGGGTGACTCCCAGTTCCCTAGAAGCAGCTATCAGTGTTGCTTCAGATTTTGAGAAACGTATTGACCAGCGTCGAAATTTGCATGCAGCTTTTGAATTTCCTGCGCAGTCCCGCAGAGTTTATTGCCACGCTGTGGATAATGAACCTGCAATTATTCCGGGTAGACCTCCGGGAAATCCAAACCAACGGCGCTTTGACCGTGACTTGAAGAATATTCGCTGCTACGAGTGCAAGCAGATGGGCCATTATGCGAGTGAATGCCGGTTACGAACTAGCCATCCTTATGGAAATCGACGTTTTTGCACATATTGCGAGAAACCGGGACATTCGGTTGTGAACTGCATAATCTTGGAACGTTCTATAGAAAGAAAAGGCTACTGTCATTTTTGCAAAGCCCCTGGGCATACACTTGAAGATTGTGGGAGTCGACGCCGCTCCGGTACGTTGATAAACGCTGGAAATTTAAACTCCAACCGCGAACACCAGACCGGCACGATGGTGGGTTCGCAATCCAAGGAACATCCATCATCCAGGATCGTGCCCTCATCGAGTAAATTATGCACACCGTCCCACTGTCCGCCTCTGTAGCCCAGATTCAACGGCCGGCTATTTTACATTTTTGATCGATACGGGTTCAGAACCAAGCCTTATTAAATTGCGAACCTTGCAGTCTCAGACCCCTATCGACGTGAACACGATTTTTAGATTACCCGCATTAGCCACGAGCTTCAATCAACTCTGGGTGAATGCACTCTGCGAGTCGGAAATATTCACTGTAATATTCATGTAATAAGAGATGACTTCCTTTCATCTTACGATGGCATTCTAGGAGTACAATTTTTGAAACAGCACGGTGCTTTACTTTCTTTTAAACATGATTTTATGATTCTGGAGAATTGCGACAGTGTGCCAATTCCTTTTTTTCCTCACAATTACCTCGTTTTAACAGCTCGAACCAAGGCACTGTGTCATGTGAGGGTGAGAAATTTGAATTTGAAAATCGGGTATGTCGAACGGTTTAAGGCTGGGCCGGATATATTTGCAGGACAGTGTATCGTCCAGAATCGGGACGGATGGGCTCACTTATACGTCATAAATTCAACCAACGACTCGTTACATCTGACCTTTCCACCTATCGAGCTTATTGAATTTAATGAAGTTGTAAAACCAGTACAATCCATCAGGAAAATTTCCAGGGAAGATCGAGATGAGATCGTCCAAAATCGGGTTAAGCAAATATTAGAAAAGTTGAACTTGGACGACTAGAGTGCAGAAGAAAGAGAGAATATCGAGAAATTAGTTAAACAATTTCCTCACCAATTCTATTTACCAAATGATAAATGACAGATGACAGACACATTTTTCCATAAGATACCAACTATCGATAACGTTCTAGTCAATATAAATTAAAGCAATATCGACATTCAATTCATTTCTGCGAGGAAATTCAGAAGCAGGTAGACGAGTTGTTGCGAAACGATATCATAGAACCCTCCTATTCACCTTATAATTCGCCCCTTTGGATAGTCCCCAAGAAGGAAGACTCTCAAGGTAGCAAAAGATACAGACTTGTAATAGGCTTTCGGGCTCTTAATGAGAAAACGATTGCTACGGCTTACTCATTATCTCATATTGTAGAAATTCTTGAACAATTGAGTAATAGTCAATATTCTTCGACACTTGACATGGCTATGGGCTATTACTAGCTGCCTATCGACCCTTCAGATAAGGTTAAGACGGCCTTCTCTTTTTCGTCTGCCAGTCAGCAAGGAAGCCGCCGTTTTCATTTAAAAAGAGTTGCTATGGGTCTCAAAGATGCTCCAGGGTCCTTTATGAGCTGTATAGACAAAATCTTCACTGGATTGACTGGTGTAGATCTGGTCATATTTATGGATGACCTTCTAATCTTTTCAAGGTCACTTGCTGAACATACCGCGAAGATGAAGCGCGTATTGGGACGTCCACAAACGGCTAAACTGACGTTGCAAACAGATAAATGCACATTAATACGAAAAGAGGTCGTGTATCTCGGCCATATCATATCCGCCGATGGTGTTCGACCAGATCCCAAGAAAGTCAAAGCACTTTCTGAATTTCCTCGCCCCAGAACCAAGAAAAATGTGAAGCAATTTTTAGGTTTTGCTGGCTACTATAGACGGTCCATACATGATTTTGCTTCAATCGCAAAACCACTAACTGAATTACTGAAACAGAATAACTCCTTGGAATGGAATGACCACCAAGAACAGGCTTTCTTACATCTCAGAACACTTCTCTGCTCAGAACCGACTTTACAGTATCCAAACCCAGCCGAGGGAAATTTTATTTGTATCGTGGACGCGAGCGAAATCGCGGTATCCGCCATTTTGAGCCAGGGTGTTATAGGCAAGGACCTGCCTGATGCATACGCTTCACGTGTACTTTCGGCCGCAGAATCGAATTATAGTTGTACAGAGCGCGAATCACTACCTATGATTTTTGGATGTGAATACTTCAGACTTTATCTCTATGGCCGTAAATTTACGTTGGTGATAGATCACAGACCACTCGTTTGGTTGCACAATCTCAAGGACCCAATGTCTAGATTAGCCCGCTGGAGAATAAAGCTCCGAGACCTGGAGTTCACTATAGTGCATAAGGCTGGAGCTAGGAACACCAACGCTGATAGTTTGTCCCGCAATCCAATACTAACCTTTCCTCCAGACGACCTCCTCACCACACAAGCATCTTGAAACGACATTTCATCTATCAAAACCGTCAATCATCATACATCACAACATACATCCAGTGACACCTCAGCAACAGATTACCCGAACACTCATCTCACGTCATCTGCTGACGCACATACACGACACAAGAGGAAATCACAAGACACACTCACCGAAAATACGCACACGAAACGACAACGAGTTGGGCCAGACAAGGCCGAGATGCATCAGACAGACAAGGAGTCGATTTGCATGTCGATTGTAAATTATCAAGGACGAAACAATTCAAATCCAAGCTTCACAGTCACGGAGAATCGGTTGTCAGAGCAAGTGCCGGCTGCTCACACGATCTGGTCATCGCTTGATTGTGGAGAATCTGGAAGGATACGGAAGAGAGGGTTGGAAGATAATCTGGACACATGCCTCAGGAAAGTGAAACGAATGAAACTCAGTGATGAGAACGGAATTATGGTTAATCACGAAGCAAACGAAGAGAACATGAACTACCACGAGTCAGAAGGTGGCGTCACGATAACTGAATTGAACGATAATGAGCCAAACAGTGGCATGAAAAGACAGATTGTTAGATTTGGAAGATCACATTGTGCGATATAGGAACAACTTGAAAACATGTATGCTCAATCATGGAATTCAAATGGAAATCAAGTCCTTTTTTCGATTTATAAGAATATTTCCAGAGTCCAATACGCCTCTCTGGAGCATTTACAAGCCGAACAACGCGAGGCATTACGCTAGTCACCCATGAAGCCCCGTCTCAGAAGACCCATTAAGAGCAAAATTGTAGAGATATCATCAATTTCAAGATACTGATCCCAATTTTCGGCTCCAACCTAGGTATTCGCATAACTCCGATACAAGTCGATCTGGGCTCAACAAGAAAGCACGTATCACCTCATTTTAGTTGTAGAATCGAATACTTCATCACGGAGGGAATTCAATTTTTCGACCGTTCGATTACTGTCGTACTTTTTCCCTGGCTTCGTAAACGTATAATACCGTCAAAAGAATTGCTCGACATCTGGACGAACAATATCATCGGATGCTATAATTACCTGCATTTGAACCCATAGCACGGTGGTCCTGAACCAAGTCTACCCTCTGCTGACGACAGCAAGTAGGATTCTTGTTGAATATGGTTCGGGACATCTGTGGGATCACAACCTACTGAGAATTAAAATCGCCACTTGGGCCGTTTTTTAAAAAAGTCGAAGAAACGTGTTTTTTCGATGTTTTCCTCTTTCACCCTCAAAAACTCGAAAGGGATGCATTTTATCGAAAAATATGTGGATCAACGTTTTGTAGAACTTAAAACGATGAACAAAATAGGTCCTCACATATTTTCCCATATAAGACCTCCTGATCCTGTAATAAACGTATTTTCGTCTAAAACTCGTATTTCATCTGTCATTTTCCTCGGTTTTGACCCCATAACTCAAAGGGACCGCATTTTATCGGAAAAAGTGTACAGTTATTTCTTGTAGATCTTTGAAAAATGAATCAAAAAGGCCTGGACACATTTTTCGATACAAGGTCGTTCGTTCCCGTAATAAACGTATTTTCGTCTGAGACTCGTATTAGAAACAGGAGGCCTCACATGGAAGAATATGTACATATGTTCCTTGTTTATACTTTGAAGATCTACAAATACTTAATGTACATATTTTTTGATCAAATGTGTTGCTTTCGAGTTACGGGGTCGAAACCGTGAAAAATGACAGATAATATACGAGTCTCAGACGAAATACGTTTATTACAGGAACAGGAAGTCTTATATGGAAAAATGTATAGAGACCTTTTTTGTTTATCGTTTCAAGTTCTCCAAAAAGTGGATCCACATATTTTTCGATAAAAAGCGTTCTTTTCGAGTTTTTGAGGGTGAAAAAGGGGGAATCATCGAAAAAACACGTTTTTTCGCCTTTTTCAAAAAACGGCCCAAGTGGCGATTTTGATTCTTAGTAGGATGGGATGCCACAGATGTCCCGAACCATATCTAACAAGAATTCCACTCGCTGTCGTCAGCGGAGGATAGACTTGGTTCAGGACCACCGTGCATAGTTAAACGGAGCAATGAATAATTTTTATTGGTAGGCGCCAGTCGGTATAATTCATCATAGGAATAATTCACCGTACTCACAAGTGTCCAGTGGGAATTGTATGAGCCTAGCTCAGAACACGAAGACAATCACAAAATAACTCACCCGAGCTGGGAGGGGGGGGGGGGGTAAGTATTTGCAAAACATGAAAGGGTCATAACCATATTGAAATTATTCATGCAGACATTCATTCATCTACACAGAGAAGAACGTCTGATTCTCTGTCCGGATCTAAATGTATTCATGGCCTAAATCGCAGTAGATGGACTTGAACGTAAGAACATGAAAACACACACACATCTCACAGAAGTTAGTTATACCGCGCACCGCTGATAACCAGTACTATTGACATATATGTTAAAGCACCAATGTGACGCTGAAAAAATGAGTTGTGAATTGCATCCGTCTATACACGAGAAAATGTATAGACAACTCTATTTCCGTTCCGCCTCTCCAATGACAGAAAATTGAGAAGACTATTACAGACGGGATGAGAGGGGAGTCTAATACCCCGCACTCATCAACCAGTCTTCGACTCCCCCCAAACGCTTAACTACGAGACGAAAGGAAAATGCATATAACGTTATGCCCAGGAGAGAGAGGTGTGAGGGATCCATGAAATGCGCGCTCGCTGGATAGTCTGCAGTCTCTCATCAGCGCTCTTCGCGATTGTACGGGCGTGCTGGAAGCCGAAATAACCTCATAGTGGAAACAAAGTTTCGTGGTGCCCAGTTGGACGCGCGCAGTCACAACCAAAAGCAAGGAATCTGCAGCAGAAGCGGGTAAGTCATAGCTCTTCTACTTATTATTTCTCGATATAAATCCATAGATATACCGGTTGTTATATCACACGCACAACCCAGACAATACAAAAACCTTCAAAATCCCTCAAATTATCGAAGAATTTTGTTCGTGAATTTTTGTTAGAAGTATGAAGAATTTTGCGCGATTTCAAAAAGAGAATATGAAAAAAATTGGAGAATCCGAATTTTTCCCACGAATTGGGTAGGAGAGGAAGAAACTGGGGTATTTGATTTTTTTCGGGATTCCGGGGGAACGACGAGATGAGAGATGGAAAAGAATGTTTTTCGCGATTTTGTACAAACCAAAATAAAAGAAATCAGTTTTACCTCGAACATTTCTCGTGAAAAGTTGCAGAAATATCCCATTGTGGGGCATTGGAAAGTCTCATCTCAGTTGAGAACAATTTTTGTGTAGCTTTAAAAATACAGAGAATCATACAACACACGATACTACGGCAACTAATTTTTTGTTCCTCCTCTCCAATGCCAGCAGAACGGAGATACGTACAAACGGAGTGAGAGTCAACATCCCCACCCCGTGCTCATCAATCGTCCTTCAGTCGGCTTCAGCTCCTCTCAGACGGACAACTACGTGACGGGAAGAGTACATATGTAACAGCGTGCCAGTAGAAGCAAGGTGGGGAGATGCCATATAGGACACGCTCGCATGATCATCTGCAGTCTCTCTTTAGCGCTCTTCGCGGGCGCACGGGCGCGCTGCAAACCGAGACATCCCGATAGTGGAAACAAAGTGTCGAGGTGCCCGGTTGTACGCGCGTAGCCACAACCAAGAGCAAGAAGACTGCATCGGAATTGGGTCAGTCGTAATTTTTACACTTATCATTCTTCGATATAAATTCATAGATGTACCGGTAGATATATGACACGCATAATCCAGCTGATATAAAAACCTTTGGAATCCCTCAAATCATCGAAGAATTTTGTTCGTGCATTTTAATCAGAAGTACGAAGATTTTTGCGCAAGATTTCAGGTCAAAGAAAGGAGAAAAAATTTGAAAATTCGAATTTTTCCCACGATTTCGGTGGAAAAAGGGAAAAATGAGGGATTTAATTTCTACCGCGATTCCGGGAAAACGACAAAATGAGGAATGTTAAAAAATTGTTTCCGCCATTTTGTTGAAACCAAAATGAGAAAAATCAATTTTACTTCGAACTTTTTTCCCGAAAAGTTGCAAAGCATCCCATTGTTGGGCATTGGAAAGTCTCATCTCCTTAGTGAACAATTTCCATATAGCTTCAAGAATACATAGAATTGTTTGAATACACGATACTACAAAAACTTATTGTTCGTTTCCCTTCTCCAATGCCAGCAGGACAGAGTGTGTGTGTGTGTATTATTGGCATCCCAGGTGGGGGCCTTGGGGACCCCCTTCTGTTACGGCCATCAACGGGCTTTTTGCGCAATGCGCGAGTTATCGGGATTTCTAAGCACTCAGAAGAATTTTGAGTATTCAGAACTTTTTGTGGTGTAATTCATGTGGGTGTTGTTTGTCGTGTATGTCGCAATGCAGGATTCTTATTCCGACCGGGAACATTGCCCGAAAAAATTCCCCACCCCCAAGGAAAATTTCGAGCTGATCCGACCGGGATTCGAACCCGCGCCGCTCGAGCGCCCCGAGTTTCAGCCGACTAAGCGCTCCCCAGCACTTAACCAACTGAGCCACCGGACGCTCAGCAGGACAGAGAAACCTACAGACGAGGTGGGTGACAAGATCCTTACCCTGCGCTCATGAATCATCATAGTGGGATATTTTTCAACAATAATACATAAGACAAATCGGAATCATCAAACTGATTCCAATAAATTAGATATAAATGGGAGCCATAAGGTTCCCATGAAATAGGTTCTGATTGACTCCGCGATCACTAGATCGCTTTTGTTAAAAAAGCTCAGCAGAATCGAGTAATTTTGATTCAAATTCTGAATATATGGCGCATTAAAGTTCAATACTCATCCCCCGTAAACTCATCTATATCCGATTAGGTTCAGAAAGTTTCGAGAATTTCCAATGATACCATCAATTACAATGCCGCAACAGTTACCGGGATTTCATATCTTTTTACAGTTCTTATCAAATCATATACAAGAATATCATATTTGCTTAAATTTTTCACTTCAAAATCATTCAAAAAATTCCAAAGAATCAGTTTTCACATCACCTCAAATCCATCCAATACATTCGACACCCTTGAGTTCAACCGAATACGATTACGAGTTTGACTCACATAGGAACAAAGAAACACTACACTGACACAGCTCACACAGATCATGTTTGGATTTCCTCTGTTCAGAGCAGCGAGTTTTTAGCCTGATATTGGATAACCAAATAGCGTATCAGACTCATCTGAACATGTCTCCCTCGATTCTTGTGATGCTGAATTACATTCAGTACTCAAGGAGCATACACAACAAATCCCAACAAATTCAACTTCATGAACTCATGATAAAAATGTCAATTGAAGCAAAATTCTACAAATAAATCTGAAACAGTGGAATAAATTAATTCAACTACATTAACGTGATGAGATTCAATTGGAAATTCTCGGAACAGGATTAGGGGAATAAGGAACAATGACCACCAAATACATGTCGGGAATTTTTTCACAGAGCGTCTTGAATCCCCCTCCCAGGTTATCTTCCCCCACCTGCTTTCCATACGATTAAAACAGGATTCAATATCGAGAACTTCCAAACTGATCATCATCAGTAGAATTTCGCGACTATTTAAAGTATCATTAAACTCAATATCGTCCATGTTCTACTAATAATATCATTGGTCAATTCGTTGTTCGACATTGTTAACAGGATCAAAAGTGATCATGTGATACTGACCATGGCAAATTCGAATTCAAGTGTGTTTTCCACTCATAATTCCAAATCAGATAGTTCAATCTATTTCCAAACACCATTACAACAAAAGATGAACCCATCAGAAAAATGATAACTCTGAGTGCAATCGAATACAACTACGAGTTGCAACATCAAAGCATGGTGCCTTGGCTCACATAGAGATCGAGACTTTCATCCCTGAGTGCGACAGATTGCGAATGTATGTTGCCGAGCTACTGTAGATGTAGGCAGGGCGTACCCCAAAAACATAAAAACACTACACTGACACAGCTCACACAGATCACTCCGTTGGATTTCCTCTGTTCTGAGCAGCGATTCTTTAGCCCGATATTGGACAACCAAATAGCGTATCAGACTCATCTGAACATGTCTCCCTCGATTCTTGTGATGGTGAGCTTCACTCAGTATTCGAAATTGACACAAAACCTGACCTAACACAATCAACACTAAAAACTCATATTGGAAATGACAATCCAATCAAAATCATACGAGTTTATTTGAAAAGAAAGGCTCAATCCATTGAGATGAATAAATGAATAAAATGAAATTGATTCAACTACATTATAGTAATGATACAGCATTGGAAATTCTCGAGAAATGTTTGGGTATTTAGGATGTCGATCGTAAAATGCATCACCCAGGCGCTACCAAAGCGAAGTGTATGAGACCCCTTCCACCTAGGCCCCGTCCACCCCTTCTCGAATAGTAAAATCATATACCAATATCGAGAACTTTCAAGCTGACCGTCATCACCAAAGTTTCGCGCTTTTTCACGGTATTATTAAACTCATTATTGTCCATGTTCTACTAACTATATCATTGGTCAATTCATCGTTCAACATTGTTAACAGGATCAAAAGTGATCATGTGATACTGACCATGGCAAATTCGAATTCAAGTGTGTTTTCCACTCATAATTCCAAATCAGATAGTTCAATCTATTTCCAAACACCATTACAACAAAAGATGAACCCATCAGAAAAATGATAACTCTGAGTGCAATCGAATACAACTACGAGTTGCAACATTAAAGCATGATGCCTTGGCTCACATAGAGATCGAGACTCTCATCTCTGAGTGCGACAGATTGCGATTGTATGTTGCCGAGCTACTGTAGATGTGGGCAGGGCGTATCTCAAAAAACATAAAAACACTACACTGACACAACTCACACAGATCATGTCGTTGGATATCCTCTGTTCTGAGCAGCGATTTTTTGGCCCGATATTGGACAACCAAATAGCGTATCAAACTCATCTGAACATGTCTCCCTCGATTCTCGTGATGGTGAGCTTCTTTCAGTATTCGAAATTGACACAAAACCTGACCTAACACAATCAACACCAAAAACTCATATTGGAAATGACAATCGAATCAAAATCATATGCCTTTATTTGAAATGAAAGGCTCAATTTATTCAACTACGTTACAGTGATGATATAGCATTGGAAGTTCTCGAAGAATGGTTTGATGAATAGAATTCCAATTTTTCTCCTTCTCGAATGATTTAACTCATAGTTCGATAATTGAGCCACCACCGAAACTCCGCAAAAAATTCAGAAATTAGATAGAAAATTCGATAAATCGCAAATTCATGAACTTTCTAAATATAAATAAATAACTACTTTCATGCTCAAACACACACACACACACACATACATACATACAAACCCTAATCTATATCCTCGAGCCGGTTCCCACATGCAGTAAAGACGTCAATATATACAATATATGTTGGTGCGGTAAGGAGAATGCATAATGTATTTCGTGTACCGGGCTGCCTCACAAAAGAGGATTCTGCACACACTCACAACACATGCTCAAACACACACACCTACATACATAAAACCTCGCATCTATATCCTCGAGCCGGTTCCCACACGCAGTAAAGACGTCAATATATACGATATACATATGTTGGTGCGGTAAGGAGGATACATAATGTATCTCGTGTACCGGGCTGCCTCACAAAAGAGGATTCTACTCACACTCACGAACACAAGACACAAAAGTAGAAATACATACACATAAACACAAATCCATATCCTCGAGCCGGTGACAGCACGCCGTAAAATGTGAATATATTCATTGTATTCGTGTAGTAAGTGTACGTGTATTGGACTGCCTCACAAAAGAGGATACCACGAACTCACACACACACACACACCGACCCACCGACCCACCAACCCACCAACCTACCTACTCATCCATCAACCCATCAATAGATGTATATACGTACAAGAAAAACAAATCTAAGGACATTTGCATCCGCCTAGGGACATTTGTAACGTGAGGTTGGCAATTCTGATTTCGATTTTATGTTGGCAAGCCTGATATAGGAATTTTGTGGGGGGAGGGGACCCTCCTTGTCTCTTAATTGTTATAATGACACTAAGAGACATCATGAGTAAGATGATGATAGCAGCATGCATCTTCAGGATGCGAGTCTGTTCTCTTCTCTTGCAGTATATCTTGCAAACTCTAACTCAATCAGTTTCATCTTAATCAATCTATGGGAGCTGATATTCAAATCGTCTATGATCAGGGATCGAGTCTCAGAATTGATTCTCAGCACAGTAAAATTAAGAACTAATTGATGGGTCACTTTGGATTTAGGGAACAACTCAAATATGTGGTTGTTTAATTGGAAGCGGCAAGATCTTGGAAAATAGCTAGCTGATAGCAAGACAAAAACACCTTGACTGATATATGAAAGTCTAGGAATTCGATTAGACGCACAAAAATTGTACTAAACTCGCCATTAGAATAAATAATTACGATTGAAAACTAAGATAAATTTAGTGAATCGAGTCAAAAGTTAGCGAATCAGATTCAAATCATGACCTACGGAATTTGTGACCATGAGAAACCACTGGGGAGAATTCCGTAAACACGAATAGTCACAGGTAGCAACTCTCATGCTGAGCTATCAAGAGAAAAAAATGCATATTATCAATGCATTCTCTTGCTGTGAGGGGGGGGGGAATAAATATTATTTGGCGTTGTAGAACTCTAACATTGAGACATGATAATACCTGCAATAACGAAGCATGACAAACAAAAATCAATATTCTGTATGCCAATAGGCAGCTGAAAATTCGCCAAGAAGTATTTGGGCACAGCCGGTGCATGTTATTCCATAGTTGTGAAAAGAGGTGTCGAGAGGGCATCACGGGCTAGAACATTGCCACCATATACGAGGACACAACAACGCGCGGAGAGCTGTAGAAGGGGGGGGGGGAGATGCATGTGCCGCTGCAGCAAAACAACAAGACGCGACTGGTTCGGCAGTACATAGACAGTGACTCTAATGAGCAATTGTCATACCGCATGTCCACAACGATATACAGTAAGATTTCAATCTAAGAAGCAAAGTGATACAAACGCGTAAGTGCAGTGAAAAGAAAGGCGATTAAAGACAGATAACGTCATAACATCGTGACCACCTCTCAAGACGGCTCATAACACCGGCCGGCTCCAGACGTAAGCAAAGGAGCACGAGGCACACCATCGAGCGCTGCAGGTGAGAAAAACGACAGCAGCTTATATTGGAAGATTTGGCAAGAATTGTTCTAGTGCGAGTAAAGAAGTGAAAACCAGCAATACCGGGTCGCAGAATTTAATCGAAGAGTGCGGAAAACAACTACTACGAGAACACAAGTGTTCGTCATCAATAGCGAATAACACAAAGAACGTCAGCGGCATCAGACTACGAGATCGACTCCAAGACGATCCTCGATAGTGGAACAAACAAGAGCATAGCACTGATCAAGTGATTGCAGCCGAGAATCATTATGAACCAGGTAAGATCGCTGTAAAGTTCACTTATCGACAAATCATCAGCCACTATTTATATCGACTTATTAACAAAAACGTGTACTATCTTGCGAGAAAATGACCAAGGGCTACGCAAGAAATTTGAGTGAATATAAATGTATACGTGCCAACGATTCATGATTTCGCGTCGGCGCTCGAACGATCTTGCAAGATAAAATGGTGTGCCATGCAAGAACGAGTACGGTGCGCCGCAACTGGATGCGAACGAGTAGAATAATACGCTGCTAAAAGTGATTAGCAGAATGCTTTCTCACGGCGTTATATGATGATAATTTTAACAAAAAAGAAAGTACCCTATATTTCGAGTTTTTCTTTCGAGGAAGCATTTCAGAGAGATTTCGGTCATCTGAAAGGAGATTTTTCCAACAATATCTATTGTTTGATTGAGAGAAAATTTTGATATAGTCGGTTTAAAGATGATTAAACTGGAGTCCTTTGTGAAAATTCCCTTCCCCCGAAAGAATCTTCATTTGAATAATGTTTTACGGACTTTATGAAAATTTCGTATCAGCCAATCGATTCAGAATGGCCCATAAGTAAGTCTTTAGGTCATTAGAATTGAGATAAATGAGTCGTAAAGGATGATACGGGGGAAAAATGAATATTAATTCTAATTTTCTACTATTTTTTGAGTTATTCTTTCGAGGAAGCTTCTTATATATAGAGATTCAGGCCATCTAGACTGAGGTTTTTTTAACAATATCCATCGTTTGGTTGAGACGGAATTACGATGCAGTGGGTTTGAAAAGGGTCAAAATGAAATTTTTGGTGAAAATTTTGATTTTTTCGGAAATTTGAGATTTGTGAAGACTCAATTGAATTTCGGTATTAACCAATCGATAGATAATGCAGAAAAAACCATAGTTTAGGTCATTGAAATTGAGATAAATGAGTCATAAAAGAAGGTACGAGGAAAAAATGAATATTAAGAAAAATTTCCCATTATTTTTTCAGTTATTCTTTAGAGGAAGCTTTTTAGAGAGATTTGGGCCTTCTAGTCTGAGGTTTTTTTAACAATATCCATCGTTTGGTTGAGACGGAATTTCGATGCAGTGGGTTTCAAAAGGGTCAACATGGAATTTTTGGTGAAAATTTTGATTTTTTCGAAAATTTGAGATCTGTGAAGATTTTATAAAATTTCGGTATCAACCAATCGATAGATAATGCAGAAAAACCATAGTTCAGGTCATTGAAATTGAGATAAATGAGTCATAAAAGAAGGTACGAGGAAAAAATGAGTATTAAGAAAAATTTCCCATTATTTTTTCAGTTATCCTTCAGAGGAAGCTTTTTAGAGAGATTTGAGCCTTCTAGTCTGAGGTTTTTTTAACAATATCCATCGTTTGGTTGAGACGGAATTACGATGCAGTGGGTTTGAAAAGGGTTAAAATGAAATTTTTGGTGAAAATTTTGATTTTTTCGGAAATATGAGATTTGTGAAGACTCAATTAAATTTCGGTATTAACCAATCGATAGATAATGCAGAAAAAACCATAGTTTAGGTCATTGGAATTGAGATAAATGAGTAATAAAAGAAGGTACGAGGAAAAAATGAATATTGAGAAAAATTTCCCATTATTTTTTCAGTTATTCTTTAGAGGAAGCTTTTTAGAGAGATTTGAGCCTTCTAGTCTGAGGGTTTTTTAACAATATCCATCGTTTGGTTGAGACGGAATTTCGATGCAGTGGGTTTAAAAAGGGTCAAAATGAAATTTTTGGTGGAAATTTTGATTTTTTCGAAAATTTGAGATTTGTGAAGATTTGATGAAATTTCGGTATTAACCAATCGATAGATCTTGCAGAAAAAACCATAGTTTAGGTGACTCAATTCAGGGTGACACCGTGTGAGAAAAAGATATTTATGTATTAAGAGTCGAAATTTAAGCTGTTTTGCTCTAAAAACCCCATGGATCAAATTTGACTGAGAGCTGAAAGCTGCCAAATCACTGGGCTCTCAGAAATTGGATTCTGTACAACTTGTAGAAAGCCAAAAGTTGATAAGGTGACCAGTAAAAGAGAAAGCGTGTCCGGTATAAAACAAGAAACACACACACACACACACGAACACGGACAAAGGGGTGCAAAGATGGGTTTCTGGCTGATGTGGAAGACCATTAGGAGGAAAAGTGTTACCTACAATTGATAGATTTTGGCGAGAGGAAGAGAATGGTCTAAGCCTTTTTTAGATAAACGGAATTTTGTTGAAGAAAATATTGGATTTAGTAGAAAATTTGATCAAAATTTTGCTGGTACGAAAACAAAGCTTTCTCTTTAGAGAAAGCAAAAAGTGAAGAAAACCCTTCTCCTCAACGGGATTCACTGAGTGAGGAGGATACCGAGGTAGATGTGGTTGGGGATGAATTGGAGGGATCCGTGTCTCATCCGCCGTCACCTCTTCGAGAAAATCAGTTTGGCGCAATCGTTCAGCGATCCAACTAGCGCGGCCAGAATCTTGAACGCCTGGGGCTGGGTCAGATTGAAGCCCAAGCAGAGAGAGCTATACAAGCCGCGCAGCAGGCTGCAAGTACAGTGGCAAGAACATCAGCACGTAGAACCACAGCTGCAGGCAATGAAGAAGTCAAAAGTGCAGCCAAGGGTAGCAACAAAAAACCATATGTGCGGAAACAGATGCCTCTCGACCAACCGGGCCGATCTCACGCAAGATCTCCGCTCGCCGAGATGACAAAAATGACCTTGGAAATATTTGGTATAGACCCTGCAAAAGACGAGTTATTCAAGCAATCGAGGCGTATGAATAAGATCATTGATGCCGAGACCGCAGGACGAAATAAGAACTTAAGGCCGCTGGATTTATCAGTGAAAACGACTGCTGCAGCATCAGAAGCTATTAAACTGCAGGAAGGAGGAGGACTACCAAGGGCTCAGATAATTCTGTCCAGTCTTTTAGCCACACCTATAGCAGTGCAGCCTCCTCATGGTCTACCTAAAATTGCAAGTCAAATGAAAGCAAATCCTGGGTCATCAAAATTTCAAGCTGAAGGTATGAGTAAATATCAACATGTTTCGATACACTGTGCGTAAAAGTGCACTTTGCGCACAGTTTGTCTTCTTTTACTCACAGTTTATCGAGAAGTATAGTTCGATACACGGGCGTAATAAAATAAATCCTCGTGATGATTCCGACCCTCGCCTGCGGCTCGGGCCAGAAACCCATCACTCGGACGCGAATAAAACGTTTTACGCCCTCGTATCGAAATCTACTATTTATCACACGAATTATTCATTGACATGCTCCTTCTCTCTCATACGAGGGAATAGAATCACTCGGTCAACATAAAATAATGTTTCTACTTGTCAGGCAATCAACAACGTGCAACTGCAGAGCAAGTGAGATCAAGAATTGCCACGCTGCCCACTCACTCCAAGAGGTGTCAGCCAGGACGAATTGTAGGCATGCATTCTGTCGGGTTCAGCTCTGCTAACCAGCCACCAGGACGACCTGTAGACGCTCGTTTGGATGGAGCAAGTCCTGGCGCGCTGCCGACTCACTCTGAGGACGGTCGATCAAATCGACTTACAAGCGCACGTCAGATGGAAGCTAATCCTGGCATGCCGAGAAGCCAATCCATAAGTGCCCAATGGAATTGTGCTACCGGAAAATTTACCTGGCCATTTTGTGCTCCAGCACCGGTCGTATTCATGGGAGTAAGACCATGGAGGAAAATGACTGCTCCCATATCCATTGAACAACGAAGAATTTCTGAAGCGGTCCGCGCAGGAGAATTTACCACTGAGAAGTGCGTGACAAACGACTTGATCAACATCAGGCACCGTACAGGAGATATCTGGATCGCCCCAACTAAGTCGGCCTGGTGTTGCGATGGGTGCAACCAAGCCAATCGTCATGCCTACAACAAGTGGAAGGATTGGACTCTCCATAGCGTCCATCAACTGGGCAGACAAAATATTCTGGAAGAATTAACCACCGCAATGAGTTGCCTGAAATGCGGAAAAGCGGCTATCAAGCTGTAAGGCTTCGATCGGTGCAAGGTATGCGGTACCCTATATATCAGCCATTGGAAAGAACTAGACAAGGAGCAGCTGATTTTCGAATCAGAAGAAGCTAAGGGTCCTTGCGTCTGCGGTAAACCATACTCTGAACCGATAATACGCCGGAACTGAAGTATGCAGTTGTCTCATGAAGAACACCTCACGGACAAGCTCAGTTGATCAGCTGTAACACAATAAGATTTCGTCCACATGACCGATCCAGATATATGTATCTTTCTTTTTTTTCTCTCTTTAGACTTTTTTTGGCTTGATTTTTTCATGTAAAATTCTCATGCCATTGAAAAAGTCGTCAGTTAACGATTTCATGGATTCTCTTACTTTCTTTCGGTTGTTTTGGCATTTCAATTTCTGTAGGTATAGTTTGGGGAGGAAAAAAGGACAAATGATTGGATATAATTGCATTATCAGTCAGCTGTGTCTTGTTACGTCCATTTATTCAGTAGATCTTACGGCTCTGCATATAAATGGCGCCAAGAACAGTAATAACCTCCTTGGTTGTGTATTCATTCAATTAGGAAGTAACCTGGCCTTCTGCCAACAAATAATCTGGTCTTCTGCCAGTCTAGATATTAAGACTTCGCATATTCATGAGGTCAATAGAAGACTATAAACCATGTAATCCAACCAATATTAAGAATAAATGGAAGGAAAACACAGAGCGAATACTCACGAATTATGAAAGAGAAATGTTGCTCACAAGGCAACATTTTTTTGGGGGGGCGGGAGCTGTTATGTGTCTCTCGTGCCTTGACTCTCGACGAATCGGAGATTCGCGACTGTAACAACCAGGCCAAGTTCACATGTATGTCCGAAATTTGCACGCGCGAATATGAAAATTTTATACCACGGTCTGCTATGCACGACATTTTCAGATGCAGTAGATGACGCGGTGTGATCGGAAAAACCTAAACACTCCGGAAATATCGTCGACCCTTGATGACACTGACCAACAGGTGGACTCCCGATAATTGGAAAACGCTTTTCGTGGGAGTCTTTTAATTGGAACATGTTGATTAAATCCTCAGGAATATCTATGGATAATAATCGAACGAGAGTTCTTTGGTCCTCTCGAATAATTGGATCTTGAAAGAATTTTTAATTAAAATATTGTATGCTTTAATCTCAGATGCAGTAGTACTTTCAATAATTGGAATTCTGTGGAACTCTCGATAATCGAATTTTTAATTAGATTTTCGTTGATCTGGTTCAAGTCGATCTGGTAATCGAATCGAAGTTAATCGGAATTTTGTTTACATCTTGTTCCTAATCGAAATCTATATTGAATTTTGTTTCAGATTGAATTTAATTAGAATTTTGTTTACATCTTGTTCCTAATCGAAATTGAGACTGAATTTTGTTTCAGATTGAAGTTAATTGGAATTTTGTTTACATCTCGTTCCTAATCGGAATTTACATTCAATTTTGTTTCAGATTGAATTTCTGTAATCGAAGTTGATTGGAATTTGTTACATCTTGTTCATAATCGAATTTCACACGGAATTCTTGTAATCGAAGTTAATTGAAATCTTGTTACATTTTTTCCGTAATCGAATTTTTGATTGGAATCCTGAAGAGGAGTTAATTGAATCTGAGATTCAATTAACCCCACCAGATCTTTTCCCTATATATTCTAGATCTGACTCTCGACTTGTTCACATCGAGCACACCGTTTGTGATTTGTAAAAGTCAGAATAAACTCATCCACTGAACTCGGAATTTCACTGAGTTCAACACCACTCCGAGTGCTTTAGCACTCCAAGTTCGAAGTGACCCGATGAATAGACCGCAGTCGCGCCAAGGTAGGTCTACTCGTAACGAACAAGCAAGAAAAGAGTACGAGACGAAAATCCAGCAGAGTTGCAGCCCGAGCTTTAGCTCACACCAACCTTAAATACCACCTCGTTCTCGCTCCCACCAGCTAGTAGGGACGTAACAAGATGATGCAATCAGCCCAGGGGGATTATTTCACTCTTTTGGACACACAAAAACTCCATATTACGACAGATATCGATTGGGAGTTAGCTATTGAAGCTGGGTGTTTGCCAGGAGTGGATAAAAACCAAAGGACAGTTGGGGGCAAGGTGTGAGCAAGGCGTGATTCTAGTATACATTACGTTTAGTGGCGCTTGCACACAAATAAATCTGCAAACTAGGAATCGAGTGAGGTTTGTTCGTCATGATCCCAGGGAAATTTGAGTTCGGTAACAAGACCGTACGACTATTTTGAGACGGTCAGTTAATCTGAGAGATGACGGTCACGGCAGTATAGTGAGCTTCCTGCCGCATGTTCGAAGTCATGGTGCTAGTCTCAGAATAATTCTGCAAGCATGGAACCGAGTGCGATTTATTCAAGATGATCCAAAAAACTAACGGGAAATGTGTCAAAGCCGCAGAACTATTCTGAAACGGTCAGTTAACTTCAAAAGTGACGGTCACGGCAGTACAGAGAGCTTCTTGCCATGCTCAGAGTCATGGTGCTGGACTCAGACTAATTCTGCGAAAGTGGGGCCAATTGAGATTTATTCGGGATGATCCAAAGAACGATCGAGGAGTGTGTCAAGGCCGCAGAATTATTGTTGTAACGGGGAGGATTTTTGCAAGGGAATGTTTACCTAGAAAACTAAACCCACCCACGTCACCTCACCAATTTCAGGCCGGATCAGGTTCGGGCCAGGTACCCCGCGCCACGAAGGGGCGGGATAGAGGGGAACATTGGGAGCACCTGTGGATCGCGAAAATCATAAGCTGCGGACACTTTCATGTAATCATATATCGGTAGAATAAGTACACGTTATTTTGTCTGAAAATACAGAATATACGATTTATTGCTATAAAAACTTCATGTCACGACTTACAGGTCGATAAACCTAATCACAGCGCCACGTATGGCATAAATGTTCCTCAAATGTGCGTCAAAATGTTCAATGTTGTAAATCTCCCCAACACTCAAACTCACTTGTAGCGGAAATGCCCGTATACACACGAGTCAAGATTCACTTCAATTGGTTACCACGGAATTGCCCATATATACAGTGGGCGGGGCTAACTTGAGAGAGCGCAGACTATCCCCACGCGGCGGACCCGTATCCCTCCAAGTCTCCGCGCTTTCGTTTTCGGAAGTTCGAGCTGCTACGCGGAAATGGCCGCTTCGACGACCCACGTGGCCTAACATGGCCAAATCGAGTATGCTAACCTGGACGCGGGGAAGTTGGAAAGGCTGGTTACGACGCGGTGATGCGGTGGAACAAAAGAAACACACCACGTGGTAGAGCTGGGGATAGACTGTGCGGTAGCTAGCCTTCGCAACAGTGACTCTCCGCAGATAGGGGCAACGATGAGGGCAAGCGCGCTCTGGCGGGACATTTTAAGGGCCACTCACCGCGTCAGCTGACGTCGTCCGGGAGACACTTCATTTGCACTGCTGCTGCACGACTGCAAGCTTCCTCTTTCTCTCGTTCTCTAGCTGTCTCTCTGTTAGCCCGGGCAAACCGCAAGGGGGACTTCGTGTCCCGGGTTGTGACGACCCTCCGGCCCCAGTTACTGGGACACCGTTCCTGGGCTTAGGCCCGAAGCCGGTAGGGACAAGACTGGCTCCGAGACTGACGCTCGGTGCTTTGATTTCTCCCAGAACCCGCAAGGGGGGCTGGGCCATGATGCCTCATCCCTGAAGTCTGACGAGCTCCCGTCCCGAGTCAGCGCCCGCCGGAGCGTGGAGACCGCACATCTCTATCCGGCACCACGAGAGTGGGTGAGTCTAGAGACTCGTATTGGCATCGCCCTCGGGCGATAATAATGCGAGCCTGAAAGACTCATCCATCATCCCGAGGGACTCTCTGGGCTCTCAGGAAGCCTAGAAGAGTCCCAAAACCCCCACCGAGGGCTGGGCATCGGCCGCTGGGGGCTGTGACCGAAATTCGGTAGTCGGGGAGGGGGATCGAGCCATCACCGAGCCACAAAGGCTTGGTGTTGGCCATCCGCCAAACCGACGCGCTGGCAGGGCGTATCCCTGCCCCGCGCCCATGGGGGCAACCGGGGTGAAGGCAAAAGCTAGGCACCTGGGATATAAAAGATAAATTCCTGTTAGCCCGGGCCGGTTCACCTGCCAGGGTGCGCGGCTGCCCTGGGCTAATTGCGGTGTCGTGTGCTACCCGCATGACCAGCGGTCGTTGGCACAAGTCTGGGTCACTCACACAAACACTCTAAACTGCACGCTACACTGTAAAAAATCCTGGAGGATTTCCAGCGCGCGCTGGATTTCCAAGTTGCGTGATTCACTCAATTCACAGCGCCCAGCGCTGTGATATTTAAGGCCAGATCGTAAGTGTCGTCTGCTGTTACCTCCGGTTGACTCTCAAATTTGGCTTGCTGCACCTGAAAGAATTCTGTTGAGAGTAATATCAGTCTATAACATAATCCTCCCGAATCTACTAATTCCGATAAGCGTATGCACATTGCGGTGCGCACAATATAACTTTTGATATTCTTCCTACGGCGGGACCACCCATTATAACCGCAAAGCTATGGGGCCAAAGCTATGTCTCCGCTGTTGCAAGAATATCGAGAATTATATTTTACGCACCGCAATGTGCATAAACTCATTGGAATCGGTAGATTCGGGAGAATTTTACATTAGAAAAATATTATTCTTAACGAATTCATTTCAGATACAGCAAGCAAAATTCTGGAGTCTAATTGAGGCTCTATCAGACAGCGTTGCACGGCCTCGAGGCACCTGCGTAGATTCACAACGCCCAGCGCTGTGTCGTCGCAGCTCCCGCGGTGGCATCACAACACTGAGTGCTGGAAATTTTGAGACCATCGCTGAGCTCTGTGAATCTCAATTTGAAATGGTTTCGAAGCTCAGCGGTATTTTTTCACATCGCTCAGTTCTGTCAATTCACAGTGCTCAGCGATGGTCTCAAATATTCCAGTGCTCAGCACTGTGAAATCCTCCAGGATTCTTTACAGTATAGCACTAGAACTTTCGCAACGCGATCACACAGCTCTCACTGGACGAACTCCTGGTGCACAGGCAAATACGCGGGGCAGAACTACAGTGAGATCTATATCAGGCGGCTGCCATCCCAAGATTGCCGGCCGGCGACGCGCAGCGTGGCTTCCTCCTGTCAGCGCGAGCGCCATGCCGCCCGGCTGGATAGGCCGGCAAGTGCTGCCACCAACTCGGTGGCGGGAGTTGCTGGTCCATTCGAATATTGATCTGCACCTCCCTCTCATCACCTCGGGCGAACCTCGGAAGAAAAGTTGGACACGAAAGATTAGTCCTACATTTTCCTTGCCCGAGGTGACGACGCACAGTGCGGCCAATAATTGAATTCGAGGCACGAACCAGCGCCACGCGAATACTCAACGGATCGATCTGATTCCAACGCGATTCCCTTCGTTTTTTGAAGCTCTACAAGATGCCCTTGCTACAATTGTGATGAGGATGATCTCTCGCGGTCACGGATCGAATAAAAGAGAACTGGAAAGTAGTGTTTAGCATGATTCTGGGCTATGAAACACTTCAAAGACGCCTAAAAATTGTTTTGTATGCATTTCCAACACCCTAGATCATAATGGTCGATGGGTCTATACTGTACGGGTGTATGAAAAGTGGATCAGAGGTTGTACTTTCTCGTTTACTACACACTCAATCGCACCGATATATTACCTATTCACCCCCTTCTCGTTTCCACTTCTCTCTCATTTGATCCTGGACCGCGAAAGATCTTCCTAATCAAATTTGTAGCAGAGGCATTTTGTAGAGCTCAAAAAACGAAGAAAATCGCGTTGGAATCAGATCGATCCGTTGAGTATTCGCGTGGCGCTGATTCGTGCCGTGAATCCAATTTCTGGCCGCACTGTGCGACGTTGCATCACCCCCGGCTACTCCATGCACCCTCCTCGGCGAGAAGCAGAACCGAAATGGCCTTGGTCTCCCTGCGCCCACCCTCATCGTTACCTCGGCGGATTCTAATCATCATCATACATTGCTACAAAAATCAAATTTCCAATCATAACAAATGAAGTCATTATTCCAAATTCAACAATAATCAACATTCAATATTCAAATCAAGATCCCAAGGAAAACTATCATTTCCAAAGAAATCCTCCTAACAATCAACCACTAGGGGAGGATTTCAACTACAACGCTATCTAAAATTCAAAGGATCCATGGAAGCGGACTCTTGGTTCCGGGGAAAGGGTGAAGGAGAATGAGTGTACTCTCATTAGGCGGACTATTTAGGGAGGTCTACTCGACCCCCGGCGGATGTTCAAGTGAATATTCGAGCCCTGGCGGAAATTCCTCGACTTCGTAGAGTCCGATGTATAAAGATATTACAGATAGAGGAGGGAAGAGGTGTGCCTCTCTGTGAGTGGAATTTTCTCTGCAAAAGAGAGAGAGAAAAGAAGAGGAGTCCTCATTCTTTCTTTCTCTCACCTGCGCGGCGCATTGCGCAGTCGACACCAAGACACATGGACGCGTCGGAGAGGGGATAATGTTGGCGGTTCACTGCCCGGAACAGCAGCTCGTTGGATTTCGGCTGCCGGACAGCTGCTGGAAGATGAGTTTTCCCTCGCTGCTTCATTGTCAAGACTCATACTGTTGATCACTCAACTGTTTGAATAATGTTGAAAGACTATAGGTTGAACTCGTGGTGTACTCGCTTGCCGCAGTTTCAACATTTGTATGATTGAACTTCTTGAGATGGAACTTGGCACTCTTCTCTACTCATACAAATGTTGAAAGTGCGGCAAGCGAGTACCCCACGAGTTCAACATATAGTCTTTCAATATCGTTCGAACAGTTGAGTGATCAACAGTACACGCAAAGAAAAGCGCGCCCCTACAGTCGGGGCGCCTGCGTCGAAAGAGAGAGATCGCAAACAAACTGAGATTCTCGGGCGCTGCCCGAGCTGAGCCGGCGCGTCGCGTCTGAAAATTCGACGCAACGCCCGCGTTTGGAGCCGACCGGTCACCACGAACAAATGATGGCTATATAATGAGTGACCACAAATTCGCGCTCATCCTCGCGCTGATGAAGTTTCCACCTTATGATAACGACTATGCTGGTAAGAATATACAGTTCGTTTTAATTCATGATGGCGAAAACAAAGTCAAAATACACTGGTCATGTGAGTATGGGGAAAATGGAACCCATCAAGTTTTCGGGATCAGCTGGCTCGACCTTCAGACTGGATGAACATTTATTCTCGAGGTTTTGAGGATATCTCTTTCACTAACTTGGGAAGAGTCAGGAGTACACTGAAGTTCTCGGAACGTTCCCCGTGCCTCTGGAAAATTGATGGAGAATGACCCGAAAGAATTCACAAAACTATTTTCAATTTTCAAAAAGCTTTATGTGGGTCTTATGTGATAGTTTCGCTGCTCAACGAATCTAAAATACTATTCGATCTTTGCTACAAAACTGCTTTGTTCCAGGATTGCTAATGACATTATCATCTTACATTTGTTATATTGATGGGTGTATTTCGAAAAGAACAGATTTTTGGCGGAAGTATACACTCTCGCAGAGCTCTGGATTTCAAAATTCCCTACAGTGATGGGTATATGCCAATCAATATAACTATATATACAATAATAATTATAATTATTAGCAATTATGGAGCAGAGCAATATTGTAGCAAACACCCTGTAGTATTGTGTATTATGTAAGCAACGGAACTAATATGACCTGAATCAAGTTTCCAGGAAATTAAAGATAATTTTGTGGATTCTGTTCGAAAATTCCCCAATGATTTCCCAGAGGCGCGGGAAACGCTTCGAGAACTACGATGTACTCTTGGCCCTCCCTCAAATTAGTACAAAATGATACACTCAAAATCCCAAGAACATGGTGGATTTCAAATTCCCTATGAACACATAAACAATAGATTTTGACATTGTTCCTCTAATTGTGGAGTTAGTCGAATTGTATATCCGTATTCAGCATACTCGTTAACATAAGGCGAAAACTTCATCAGCGCGAGAATCAGCGCGAATTCGTATTCAATCACATAACCATCATTCGTTCGTGGCGACTAGCGATCCTCCAGGTGGGATCGCTAGTGGCGACCGGTCGGTTCCAAACGCGGGCGTTGCGTCGGTTTTTCAGACGCAACGCGCCGGCTCAGCTCGGGCAGCGTCCGAGAATCTCAGTTTGTTCACGATCTCTCTCTCTTTCGACGCGGGCGCCCCGACTGTAGCGGCGCGCTCTTCTCTGCGTGTATGAGTCTTGACAGCGAAGCTGCAGCGATGGAAAATCCATCTTCCAGCAGCTGTCCGGCAGCCGAAATTTCACGAGCTGCTGTTGCGGGTGGTGAACCGCGAAAGTTATCCCCTCTCTGACGCGCCTATGTGTCTTGGTGTCGACTGCGAAATGCGCCACGCAGGTGCGAGAGAGAAAGAAAGAGGACTCCTCGCCTTTCCTCTCTCTGTTTCGCAAAGAAACGTGTAGAGTGCGCCCCCCTCCTCTATCTGTAATATCTCTATGGTCCGATGCCACAAGCCTCTGGAAAAAAAACAAGAAAATTTTCAATCGAAACAGTCCTGTCATCGGTAACGTGATCTACTCCACGTTACGACAGTCTCTGATTGCAAAATTTGCATTCTTACTTTGAGTCGCTGAAATATACACAATCGACCATCTGGCGTCAACCCGGACACCTCACTCAACTCAGTCAAGACATCGTTCGTCTCGTCATAGTCACTGCTCGTGATTCCAACAACCTTTTTCGACCAGAAATTAGATCCACAACTATACAAATCGTTCTTTAAACTTTTCCAATCGGCGTACATTTCCTGGCAGCCTTCCAGTTTTGCTCACGTTTGTCTTCGGTTTTGCGCAGCATCTCGGTACAATTCTGTCGAATCATCTCTCCACGAGCGACTCTATTTCAGCGGGTTCGCAAAAATCTCTTTGTGCGTTCTACACGCAACGCAGGAACGTCTAGGGTGAACGGCATTCCCTGATTCCGACGACACTTCATTTGACCGTCGTTCAATCGGTCACTGAGCTCATTCATCATAGCTCCAGCGTTCAAACGTACGCCATACTTGGCGTTCTACTCATGACATCTGCTTTCCATATAACTGTCATGGCTGTTTTTTTTTCTAATTTCTCTTCCTCATTCTCAGCCGTCTAAACTCGTATTCTCCTTCCACCAGCAACTCTTCTTGCGTATGGATTCTTCAACTCGACTATGTGAGATCATTAGTATATATAGAGCGAGTGATCTAGTGAGATCATGAGCAAACCAAGCCACGGAATATAAATCGCGGCTTCAGCTTGTCCAGGATCATTTCAACATTTAGTATAGCGGTCACCCGGCTGCTCATTGTGAGATAGTATATCGGGGTCAGATGATTATCATCCAAGAAGGTGCGGAATCGCGCCCGGCAGCTTACGGTCCTAGTCAGTCACGCAAGACAAGTATTCGCAGCCACGGATTGGCCCTGTCAGTAGAATTCAAATCATTTGATAGGTCTCTTTACATTGAGATTCAAGCCGTGTAATAAAATAACAGCCCATCTCATTCTCGTGTCAAGATCATTATACACATCCAATCTACGGTCGTATATACAGATCTCGCGACTCCCGTGGTGGGGATAGGCCCGCTATTGTGACGACTTGAACTTTCGAGAATGTCCATCCACACCTCGCTTCAAGCTGCGATAAGTACCACAAGAATGACACCAAAATCCACCTATAGGGTGTTTTTCAGGAGACCCTACACAGTAAGGATCCGTTTCGCCCGAAATCGTATCGGTTCACGCCTCAAAATGGCGAGTAAAATCATTTTTCCCATGTATAAGGGTGATGACAGACAATCCGCCACGACGAGATTCTCATGCCATTTCACGACACGACACCACTCGACACGACACATAACTCATTTTGGTGAACCCAACTATCGATGGATTGGACTCACTTTCACAACCCATGACTGGTTCTATCAAATCCATCGATGGTTGGCTTCATCGGAATAAATTACGTGTCGTGTCGGGAGATGTCGTGTCGTGAAATGGCATGAGAATCGCGTCGTGACGGGTTGTCTGTCATCACCCTAAGTATATCGAGGCCCACTTCGATGAATTGGCGATTTTTCCATGTTTCCTCATTATTCTTTTGATAACTCAAAAACGGCTCGTTTTATCAAAGAAACGTGTAGAGAAACTCTTTGTAGAACTTTCAAAGGTCTAAAAAAATCATGCTCTGGAAAATTCTCAAACGGTGCGTCTACTCGAGTTGGGAGGCATCTTTATTACAAGTTTCATGGGTTTTTGAAGATTTCCATGGTACATCATGTCTCGAACTTCATATTTTTAACATATTATGGAATACCGGAAGATTCTCTCGAGCTATATCAAGTAGAATCTCAATAACTAATAAGAAAAAGTTCCCTGAATCATCCTCCAACATTGCGAAAGTGGTTAAAAATATGAAATCTGAGACATGATATCTCATGAAAATATTTAAAAATCCATGAAACTTGTGATAAGAACGCTTAACAACTCGAGGTAGACGCATCGTTGGAGAAATTTGCAGGGCATGTTTTTTTAGATTCTTGAAAGTTCTACAAAGAACTTTTCTACACATTTCTCGATAAAACGGGCCGTTTCCGAGTTATCAAAAGATTAATGAGGAAATATGTCAAAATCGCCAATTTATCGAAATGGGCCTCCATATTCTTATACACGGGAAAATGATTTTACTCGCGATTTTGAGGCGTGAACCGATACGATTTAGGGCAAAACGGATTCTCACTGTATAAGATCTCCCGAAAAACACCCCATAGGTGGATTTTGGTGTCAGTTTTGTGGTACTTATCGTAGCTTGAAGCGAAGTGTGCATCACGCGGCGCTGCGATCTCAGCAAACATAATGATGATTATGCGCATTTGCCGCCGCATCGCTCGTCTGCTATGCTGCGCGGCGGACACTTGGAAATACGACACTCGACAGTCGTCTGCGATTCGCGATGATTTCGTTTTGTAGATATTTTTTTACAATGATCTGAATTATGATGGACAACTCGTTATTCGTCACTAATAACAAGTGTATCGGAAATGAACGAGAATAACTACCCCGCGGGTATACGAGTTGAATATTTGGTCTCGTCGATCTTGAAGGACGGTGGGGAACTAAATAAATTCCCAAAATTTCATGATGGAAATTTTATTGCAACGTTTCGTTCACTAGGTTTTGTGGACCTCATCAGGCTTCAGGTTTCTGTTTTGACATATGTATAAAGATAGAAAGTATGAAATTTTTTACAAATGATGGATGTATAAATATTCAAGATGCGCAACTTACGTTATTCTTTAGATCGTCATGATATTTCTTGAACGATCTTGTAATAGAGCACAGACATAACGTCTAGCTCCTGTCAATACAAGTAAATAGAGTGAGTCATCGGTCTCATTTTTCACTCATATTTAATGTAGCGCGATCGCAGTATACAGTAGGTGACATATATATGAAAAGTAGTGCATGTGGGAGAGAGAAAGAGAGCGGGGGGTCAACGAGCTTTGTTAGCCGTTGCCCACAATGGGTTATATATTCGACTGAGATTTTGAATATCGTCTCTTCTATTGATGCAATTTTCATCGAATTTTATATGGATCATTCCAGAAATCAACCGTTTTTTCCAATTTTCCTCTGTGTCTAAAATTTTGACTACACTAAGTGTAGTCAGTAACAAATTTTGACTTAACTCAGCACTTCTTGAAACAAAATTCAGATATTTTTTCCACACGTGCAGATAAGGGCAATGCCACCGTCTGTTTGAATAAGTCGGATTACACCAATAAAATGAACGGTTTGTTGAGTGACAAAAAAGTATACGTTCCGATCAAAAATCATCCACTCAAAAGTTTACAGGCAAAAGTACATAAAATACTAGGAAGTTGGAACGATTTGAATTATTTGTCTAGAAAATATCATAACAATGCTCTCACACAGACGAACACCAACTTATCTCGTTGTTATGGTTTACCAAAAATTCATAAAGAAAATGTTCCACTCAGATCATTAATTTCTACAGTCAATAGCCCTACTCATTTTCTTGCTTCCGTTTCTTATAAAGAGCTGAAGAAATGTATTAAACCGCCTGTATCACGCATTGACAATAGCTTTGAATTAAAAAAACGGTTGGAGACTTTAACGATCCCAAAAGATCATATACTCCTTTCTCTCGACGTTAGCTCTCTGTTTACAAACATCCTATGCTTGTTAGTGCTAGAGGCGCTTGACCGCAGATTTTCAGATATACATAATAAGTCTAACATACCATTTGATGAAATTCGGAAATGCACTGAGGTCTTTTTTGACAACACATTTTTTCAATTCAATAATAAAATTTATCATCAAATTTTTGGTAGTCCGATGGGATCACCCATCTCTCCTCTTTTCGCAGACATTGTTATGGATGACTTGGAAACTTCATGCTTACGTAAATTGAAAAATGATCACGATTGCACTCCTCTATTCTATTATAGATATGTCGATGACACTCTAATGTGTGTGAAGAAAGAACATGTAGATGTAGTCCTTAATGTTTTCAACAATTACAATGAGCATTTACAGTTCACACATGAGATTGAAAACAATAATACCATCAATTTCCTTGACATATCCCTGATCCGAGAGGTCGAAAAAATCATCACCAATTGGTATCAAAAGCCAACGTCATCAGGCAGGATCTTGAATTTCGAATCCAATCATACCATGAAACAAAAGAGGAACATTGTGTTCAATTTAGTCGACAGAGCCACGTCACTTTCACATAAAAAAATTCATTCCCCTAATTTGTCAATTGTAAAACAACTCCTTTCTGACAATGATTATCCTGAAGATTCCACTGACGAATGTATAAAAACCGGATTACATCGTTCAAAAGATCTCATGAATAGAGCATAAAGAATACGTTGCAACCAAATTCTATATGCTGGCCAGAACAAAATTTGTATTCCATACCACGAACGCTTGTTCGAAAAATGTAATGCTCTGTTCAAACATAACGATATTCACACTCTTCCAAAAGTTTCCAAGTCATTAAGCTCAATAGTAAAATTAGGTAAGGACCAACTAGATAAATTTAGCAAAACTGGTGTTTTTTATAAATTTCAGTGTAAAAATTGCCCACCAACGTATGTGGGAGAGACGAAAAGACAACTAGATACATGCATTAATGATCATGTCACAAACAAAGATGAAAAGTCCGTAGTTTCTGTTCACAGACTAAAAGATGAACACGATTCCTATTGGGATCAAACCAAAATTTTAGACACAGAGCGAAATTGGAAAAAACGGTTGATTTCTGAAATGATCCATATAAAATTCGATGAAAATTGCATCAATAGAAAAGACGATATTCAAAATCTCAGTCGAATATATAACCCGTTGTGGGCAACGGCTAACAAAGCTCGTTGACCCCCCGCTCTCTTTCTCTCTCTCTCACATGCACTACTTTTCATATATATGTCACCTACTGTATACTGCGATCGCGCTAATATAAATATGAGTGAAAAATGAGACCGATGACTCACTCTATTTACTTGTATTGACAGGAGCTAGACGTTATGTCTGTGCTCTATTACAAGATCGTTCAAGAAATATCATGACGATCTAAAGAATAACGTAAGTTGCGCATCTTGAATATTTATACATCCATCATTTGTAAAACATTTCATATTTTCTATCTTTATACATATGTCAAAACAGAAACCTGAAGCCTGATGAGGTCCACAAAACCTAGTGGACGGAACGTTGCGATAAAATTTCCATCATGAAATTTTGGGAATTTATTTAGTTCCCCACCGTCCTTCAAGATCGACGAGACCAAATATTCAACTCGTATATTAACCATCAAGGACGAAAAAATCTACCAAAATCACTTATGATACCCCGCGGGTACTTCCTAACCGATAAAATAGGCACTCTCTTGTTCACAAAAATCTCAAAATCTTTTTCAGTTTGGGCTAATCGACGAGTTATGCAAGTCAAGTTCGATAATGATGAAGCCTGGATTACTTGTAGTTTAGCCAAAATTGGAAAAAATTTCGAGATTGTTGTGAGCAAAGTTCACCGTGCACGGCGACCGCATCGCCTTTATCACGATGGCGGCAATGGACTGGAAAGAAGTTGTATCGAAGGTTAGGTCGTAGAATAGTAAGATTGTGAAAGAATATTGGTAGATTTTGTCATCCTTGAGCTTTGAGAGGATGTGGGGAATCTAAGGTTATCAGGCGGGCTCATAATAGTGGCTTATTCTAAGTGTAGATGGCGACACTTAGGATGAGGTTCTCATATGTAATTTTTCGTTGATGAGAGTTTCAATCAGTGATTCAGGATTCTTCATCAAAAGCAGGAGATCCATCTCCTTGGAATTTGCCATCCGGGAGCCATCGCTAAAATTGATGTTCAGAAACAAGAATGGATCCAGAGCTTTCTTGGGAAGCAGGTTGATGCTCCCAAACAGATCCTCCTTGAGATTCATCATCCGTCAATTCCAAAATTCATGTCCAGAAACAAGAATGGGTCCAGAGCTCCCTTGGAAAGCAGGTTGATTCTCCCAAACAGATCTTCCTCGATTGTACTATCCGTCAATTCCAAAATTCAAATCCGAAAGCAAGAATGGATATGGATCTCCCTTAGAAAGCAGGTCGATCCTACCAAATAGATAGTCATGTCCATTCATGTTCATCAGTGTAAATTTGATTCACACATTGGAAAATACATATAAAACCATGTAAATTTACATCCATGAAAAGATATCCAAGCTCGCACTACACGTCTTACATCAACCATTATTGAGAAGAGATCAATAATTCTATAATCAGCTTCTAGAGTGCTTTTAGTTCTCTTCATGAACTTGAATTATCTTGCCTGATTCGAAAATTTGGAATTGAAACTAACAAGGAGAGGTCTAACCTTGTGGATCACGGATCTTGACGAAACTCTGGGAATCATCTTGTTTTGGTGAGAAATGGAGGTATCTCAAAGGGTTTAATCCCATGGGCCTCCTATCCTGAGATATAGCTACAGAGATTAGCATTGTTAGTACATCTATATATACGTTTTTTCAACATGGGCATATATTGGCAATGCTAATCTTCATAGCTGTATCTGAGAATAGGAGACCCGTGGGATTAAGTCCTTAGAGATACCTTCATTTATCACCAAAACAAGATGATTTTCAAAGTTTCATCAAGATCCATGTTCCGCAAGGTTGCACCTCCCCTTGTAAGTGTAGTTTTAAGTCGTCAGAAATTTGGGGGATTTAGTTGACGGATATTTAATTGACCCATGGTCTTTTTCAACAATGTTGGCAATGCTAATCTTCATAGCTGTATCTGAGAATAGGAGGCCCGTGGGATTAAGTCCTTAGAGATACCTTCATTTTTTCACCAAAACAAGATGATTTTCAAAGTTTCATCAAAATCCATGTTCCGCAAGGTTGCACCTCCCCTTGTAAGTGTAGTTTTAAGTCGTCGGAAATTCGGGGGATTTAGTTGACGGATATTTAATTGACCCATGGCCTTTTCCAACAATGTATAACCTGTCGCTGCAATTGTCTGATTATAGGAACGCATTCATGTATAGTTTTCTATCCACGATTATTCCAGAATGAATGATAATTTAGCTCATTCCTGAACGTCTAACGAACTGTTGCTCACAATCAAATATTTAACTTTATGATCCCTTGACATAAGCGCATACTTATCATACATCTTGGGGAGCTGTGAAAATGGGAAATGGAGTCATCTAAGAGTCCTTGGTGGCTCGCGCTTATAATCAAACAACAAGAGACCCATACCAAGGACAGAGACAATGTCCGAGGTTGATGCTACTTGCGGATTCTGAACCACGATATTCAGCAACTCAACTAAAATAACTTCTAGACAACTACTCTACTCCATTCCTCTTGCGTACAATGGATCATATTTATCACGTCATTTTGAATCCAAAAACCCCTTTGAACCGTCTTTCAATAAATATTTGGGGGGGGGGATCTAAGAACTGGGGGGAGTGAGTGCATGCAGTCAGATGAGAAAATACATTCTGCGATATACCATTACTCACGCTTCAAATTCACAACCGGTAGGTTTTCTCTCTGTCTCGTTAGCTTCCAGAAAGCTTTGCACCACTCCGACACAACGTTTCTTATTGCCCTGAACCATATTCTTGTTATTCCGAAGAATAACAAAGTCGTGTGATAGGAGATGGCCACGGCGCCACGTGCATCCTCATAGAACCCGTCGGTGACATGCGAATATTTGTTATGCTCGCTATTGTATACCACCAGACTCAGCACAGCACAAACCACATATAACAAGCACGACTCTATACGACCTGGACACTCTTTTCCACCGGCAATTCACAATTCTCTCGCAATACGCTGGTTGCGAGGATTTGTGTGTTGCATATCAACAAATAAGCACCCCTGAAGTGAGTACGCGCTCGCGATGTCTAGCAGCCGACAACAGTCAAACAGAGATCACGGAGATGCTGCCAACCTGACAAATGCAGTTTTTGACTTGGCAATGTGAAATACTCACTTATGCTACCCCAAAAGCGCATATATCATCTCACGCCCCCAAAACCGACTCAATCGATTCGAAATTTCGGCCAGAGATAGAGTAGAGCCTTAGAATTGGCGGGAAGTCTCTCTCGAGACGGATCTGCATCCACAATGTCCATATTGTGAGTATGATCATAGCCCAACCTCAAAAACTTTCCTTTTTTGAGACAGTCCTTGACTTACTTAGATCTTAAACGACTGACTTTCCGCCCATTCTACAGGGTTTATCTACATCTGTATGGAATTTGAAGTCTATTGAGTGAGTTTTGGTGAATGCATGTTTGGGGTCATTTATCAGATGTCTTCCCGGTCGGTACACGCCACCCTCTTGAAATGATGGATTCAAAGTCTCGTCGATCTTGAAGTAGGAGTCGAAGGTCGTCTTCCAAGATGTACGATACTGAATTCATCAGCAAGATTGATCCTGCAAGAGGGTGGCAGAGCATGGTAATGTTTCAAGTTCCTTGGAAACTATCGAAATGAATCTGGTTCAGAATCGCTATTCAACAGGTAGATATAACGGTGAAAGAGAATCAGTACGTCGTACAATAGTAGTACATGATGACTGATGAATAATGAATGATAACAACTGAAACAGAAAAGATAGTATTTCTTACTTCAGTGCCGTTCAAACACTAATCTCACTTGCTCACACTGGATTGATGCAAAGGTTTTTCTGCAGAGTAAAGAGAAAGATTAGGTGTCTTGGGAATTTTCCATGACTCTATCTCACATCGGGCAAAATCTGTGGATTGGAATGACTTTTAACAATTTAATATCTGCTGCTATCGAATAACTCATTCCGCAGAAATGTCAAAAAGGTCATTATGTCTCTACCCAAATCATCATTCGATACCTCAGTACTTCCTTCCTGAGAATAATGTAGTTATAGCGTTTCCATCAACTCTGAAATATCCCAAAGCTCTTACTCCACCCGGGAAATTCTATGACCAGCTCCCACCGTCAGTTCCCCTCTGTTCATGACCAAAATGAAATCTCAAAACTTATAATTCGGAGGAATCCAGTTCTCAAATCTTCTCTCTCACTTCCGGAACATCATCGTAAATCCCTTGATCACTCACAAAAATCTCATCTATCGTCAAAATGCTCAGAAATGTTTGAATATACTCATATCCGTATCCAGGAAAACTGCGCGGTGGGAATATACTCATATTCCTGTCGCACAATTTTCTAATGAATGTATCAGGGTTGTGTTAAGAGCTTTCTGAGAACGGCGTGAAAACATTCTCTACTGTCCTCGTTGTGTAACCCGATCAATCTGCGTAATCAATCGGTCCCTTCTCGAGGGACCGCGGAGGATTCAAATTTAATACTTTTCGGATTCATATAGAAATTCTTTGGAAGAATTTGTATGAATTTTTGGATACGGATGCCTACCAAGAGCAGTTGGAGTACCGAGCCGTTTTCCGCTCTCCCATTCTTCGTCAACTCCTGATCACATTTAGGTATGGAGAAGAGACAGCTCCCCAAACAGCAAAATAATAAATTTCCAAAAGCATTACCGCTGGAGGTGTTTTGTATTCGCGCCGTGGCGTGTGCGGGGAAGTACTTTTTCCGCGTCGGTTACGATGTGATACACTATTTCGAGCTGCTACAGTTCATTGAAAACGAATCCAAGGAAACTTTCGAGCATACTCACCAGATTTGGTATCTAATCCATCTTCCCTTCCCAAATCACTAGCTTGCATAGACATAGAAGTATAGACTGCGGGTTCCGTATACCGGCCGTTGTCCGCTAGCCTCTACAATGAGAGTGAGAGAGACACAATATATGCAACGCGTCTTACAATTGCTGAACTTTGAAGCATGTTGTCTCTCTCGCTCTCATGCAAATGTCTATCTCTAGCGGTCAATGGCGGAGATACGGCGCTCGCAGTCTATACATCTACGGCTATGCTAGCTTGTGACTGGGATTTGATGATAATCTCCCTCATTCGATTCTCCCAGGAGGGTTATTTTAAAAATGCGGCACATGCAGACGCGCGCGCTTGTGACTAGTGCTTACGGCAGTTCTGTGTTCCCAGCGTTCCGCTCCATTCTGCCCCATCCGGTGCGGTGTTAGGTTAATCGTTAGTCGTGATCGTGGAGATTCCGCGCGTGGAATTGGGTAGACCATACTAAATTCAAAAGAGGATGCTGTGTGAGGGAGATTGAATGCATGATTCAGAACATTTTTAGTTATGTATAATTAATTTTAGGTTTTTTTTTTGTTTCATGAAGAAAGTTCTATGAATCTCATACCAAAAAGAATACCACCAGTCGAAAGTGGCTTCGAATCACTACAAATATGTATAGCACTCTCCACGAACAGAAGATGCATTTCCTGGTGCAAATCTGCGAATGGCCTATATTCATGTTTCTGATGGATGTGCCAAAAGTCAGATTATTCAATAATTATCAAAACTATTATATCAGCATAATACTAGAAGTCCTGTCTTCAAGCGTGTGTGATTCTGCTCCACTGACATGATCAATTAGGATAAGCCCAATGATGGATGATGGTGACGCAGTGATCAAGGCTCAGAAGAATTTTACAGTTTTGGTCAAGCTATCATTTTGAAAGTTGCAGCTTTACTTTATTCATAGAATATATCTATATCTTATAGTCTGAAGTTTACATACAATAAAGATCATGCTGAGCAAATGAATATTAGCCAAAGTAATGGAATCCAAGGACTCTGACACGATCCTGATAGCAATAGGTTGAACACACAAATCCAGGTGACGCCATATTGTTCTCGTACATTTAGTACGCAAGAAACTACAGGGTGACTACAATACTGCTGCATTCTTATTCAAAGTAGGGCAAAGGCATTCTGCCAATGGTCTTCCAGCCAAGTGCACATCATCATCATTAATGTGATAATAGCTGCAGGAGATCGAGTATCTATATCCAAAGAGTTGCCATTTTTATGTAATGTTATACATAAATACGGCAACTTGGATGATTGAATAATTATTGACAAATATAGCACCTTTGTGGATACAGATACTAGACCTCCTCCAGGTATGATCGGCGAACTGCATCTCATCACATTGTTGATGAGGTTCAGTTTACTGGACTACCATTGCCAGTAAACCTTTGTGCTTCTTTGAAGAAAAAATGCAAAGGCATTGTAGCCACTCTGGTCGTCTTGCGTGCTGAATGCACGAGAACAATATGGCATAGCATGGGTTTGTGCTTCCACCAATTGCTATGGGATCGTGGCAGAATTCTTGGATTTCCACTAGTCTGCCTAATTTTCATTAGTTTAGCATGATCTTCATTGTATGTAGTCTTCAGACTCTTAGATATAAATATGTTACATAGAAAGAGTAAACAACTTTCAGAATGGCAGCACGACTAAAATGAAAGTGAGATTCTTCTGAGTCTTGGTTACTGCGTTGGGATCCATCCATCATTGAGCTTATCCTAATTGGTCATGTTAGTGGTGCAGAATGCCACACGCCTACAGATAGCACTTCCAGTATCACACTACTGGTGATTTTGAGAATTATTGAGTTGATCTGACTTTTAGGACATTCATTGGAAACATTAATGCAATTCTTCGTATGCAGATTTGCACTAGATAATGCATCTTTGGCTCGTGGGGAGTCATGCTATACACAATTCCGGTAATTTGAGGCCACTTCCAAAAGTTGATACACTAGACTTGAAGAACTATCTTGATAAAACAAAAATAACCTCTATAAGTATGAATCATACATAACCAAACTGATGAACTGTCCTCAATCATTCAAAGGATTTTTTTCACTCTGCATTATGTATTCTGGATCTAATAAGTATGATCTTTCTAATTATACGCGCAAAATCTCTACAACCTAATGATTAACCTAACTCCGTACGGGATGGAGCAGAATGGGACGGAACGCTGGGAACGCAGAACTGCCGCAAGCAGTAGTCAAAAAAACACAGAACTGCCGTAAGCACTTGTCACAAGCGCGCGCGTTTGCATGTGCCGTATTTTTAAAATAACCCTCCAGGCACAGCAGACCACGTACGATTAGAGAGAAAGATGATGAGTCTCAATAACGCTCAATGAGTGACTGTTCATGTACTATCGTCACGAAACTTAGATTTCTTTGTTGCAGGTTATGGAAAAACTCATAAAGATGCCGCTAGTGTTCGAACAACACATCCCATTCCTGCATCTTGTGGTCTCTATTACTTTGAAGTGAAAATAGTCAGTAAAGGCCGTGATGGTTATATGGGGATCGGATTATCGGCACATGGTGTGAATGTTAATAGACTTCCAGGTTGGGACAAAAACTCGTATGGTTATCATGGAGATGACGGACACAGTTTCTGTTCATCTGGCACTGGTCAGCCTTATGGACCAACTTTCACAACAGGAGATGTGATAGGTTGCGGTGTAAATTTGGTCGATAACACTGCGTTCTATACGAAGAATGGACATCATCTGGGAGTGGCATTCACAGACTTACCGGTGAGTATTAGGCCGCTCTTCGAGCGTGTATCTCACCTTTGTACTGTACATGTGTTGCGATGATGCCTCTCCATTCTACCTAGTTGTGTATTTGTGTCTCCACGCCTCACCTTGACCTATGCAATAGGGTGGGCCGAAAGATGGAAATTTTCGAAAATCGTTACGCCTGAGGGCCATTTTTTACTATTTTGCATGTAGATGATGGGAAAATTTTCTGCGGATTTTTAGAAAGAACTTCCAGGTCCTGGCAAAAGCCTTGAAGATTCTCAGAAAATAGAGTGGAAATGTCATTTTTACGCTATTTCTAAAAGCAAAGTTATAGCGTGCAGAACCTACGCGGTGGCACCAAACGAGGATCGAACAATGTTTTCTTATGTATTTTTGGGCGTAGAAACCGAAAATCAGGTTCGTTTGAGCCTCAGGAGTTAAGTACCTTTGTAAATTGCGAGATACCGATCAGAGTGGGGAAGTGGCAATTTTCCGGGAAACACCAGATTTCTGTGAAATTGAAAACGATCCTCCAAACTCGATTCAATCGACCAAAAATCATTACACACTATATTTTCTTATGTATTTTGACCTGCTGGAGACGGTCTTGGTGGTTTCAGGGAGCTACAACGCGTCAAAATTTAGCTATCAGCAAACGTATCCGAACGATCTTCGTAGGGCTCACGAAAGGGCTCGTCGCGGCCAGGGTATAGATCACGGTCACGAGTCCTCTTTCACTCGATGCGTAATCCCCAATATCATTATTAGTCGGGGCCGAGTGGGCGCCATCATTGAGAAAACTATTCCCACGAGGTTTTGTCCCGAGATCCCCTTCAGAAGAATGAACTGTCCTGATTATAGAAACCCATGTTGCCAAGCCGAGAAATGGTCACAATTTGTTCAAACTGAAATCATTTGAAAAATTGATAAAAATTGATTCTCCGATATGAATACTATTTTTAAGAGGTATTTTGGATGATTCTAAATCGAAAGTTACTCTTGTCATTTTTGGCTCAAATCGATTCTTTTTCACTTATACGCACTTTTAGATTGAAAAATCACGATATTGCGATTTTTACTGGTGAAAATTGACACCAAAAAAGTAGATAGTGCTTTTTCTGGCGATGGGAATCTATTCATCTAACCTTTATCGACGATATCCAATATCAGGAAGTAATGTTTCCGGTCCAAGACCTCATTTTTCAACTAATTGTTTATGACGCTTCCGCGTGTGTTGGAGTATACCTGAGTACTAACCCGTCAGGGGACATTGAAATTCGATCAAGTATACTCCAAAACACGCGGAAGCGTCATAAACAATTAGTTTAAAAATGAGGTTTTGGACCAGGAACATTACTTCCTGATATTGGATGTCGCCGATAAAGGTTAGAAGAATAGATTCCCATCGCCAGAAAAGCCACTATTTACTTAATTGTTGTTAATTTTCACTAGTAAAAATCGCAATATCGTGATTTTTCAATCTAAAAGTGCGTATAAGTCAAAAAGAATCAATTTGAGCAAAAAATGACAGGAGTAACTTACGATTTAGAATCACCCAAAATACCTCAATAAAATGGTTTCCATCTCGGAAAATCAATTTTCATCAATTGTTTAAACAATTTCAGTTTAAACAAATTGTGACCATTTCTCGGCTTGGCAACATGGGTTTCCATACTCAGGACAGTCTTCTGAAGGAGATCTCGGGACAAAACCTCGTGGGAATAGTTTTCTCAATGATGGCGCCCACTTGGCCCCGACTAATAATGATATTGGGGATTACGCATCGAGTGAAAGAGGACTCGTGTCCGTGACCTATGCCCTGGCCGCGACGAGCCCTTTCGTGAGCCCTACGAAAATCGTCCGGATACGTTTGCTCATAGCTAAATTTTGACGCGTAGCTCCCTGAAACCACCAAGACCGTCTTCAGCAGGTCAAAATACATGAGAAAATATAGTGTTTAATGATTTTTGGTCGATTAAATCGAGTTTGGAGGATCGTTTTCAATTTACAGAAATCTGGCGTTTCCCGGAAAATTGCCACTCTCCCACTCTGATCGGTATCTCGCAATTTACAAAGGCCCTCAACCTTTGAGGCTCAAACGAACCTGATTTTCGGTTTCTACGGCCAAAAATACGTAAGAAAACATTGTTCGATCACCGTTTGGTGCCACCGCGTAGGTTCTGCACGCTATAAGTTTGCTTTTAGAAATAGCGTCAAAATGACGTTTTCACTCTATTTTCTGAGAATCTTCAAGGCCTTTGCCAGAACCTAAAAGTTCTTCCTAAAAATCCGCAAAAAATTTTCCCATTATCTACATGCAAAATAGCAAAAAATTGGCCCTCAGGCGTAACGATTTTCGAAAATTTCCATTTTTCGGCCCACCCTACTATGCAAGCTATTGGAGTATGATCACTTTTGACTCCCCTATAGATAAACGCGCCAGCATAGTGCTCCATAAGCAATTTTCGACTGTTGTATTTCCTGTTGCGGTCAAAGGTTTCCCGGGGCTCTCACAAATCTGGAACCTCATATCACCCTCACGAGTAGCTCAATCGATATCTGCATCACAAAGAACAATCAAATACCGTCAACTGGAGTAGCTTTGGGACAAAGATCGCATTTTTCCCCTTCAAACTCGTGTAACTTGTACGTTTTACACCAGAGGTGCATTGTATGTGCGGTCAATCGAAAGCTCACAGCTTCTACTTTTGATTGTGGTGCTCATGAAGTGCATTTGGACATCTCTAGTTGGAGATATGAGCGCTTAAAGTCGTATCCCAAAGTTGAACCGGTTTGGGGTATCTTTGGGATAGGTATTGGTATCTATAATTTATTCGTTATTTTATTCATAAACTCGATTATACAATCATATTTTTTTTTGAGTGAATCAATTTTTTGTGAGTGGATCAATTCCATAACAGACGATTATTATCACATCAAAAATCCAAAAAATTCACTCTATATCATTCTACTATCATTGACAGATGATTGATATGACATCAACATTCATACTGAAAAATAATGACGTGTTACCCATGTAACAAGAGTGCAATATTCCAAGCGAAGTAGGTTTTTCAAAGAGAGAATTATTCCAAGAAGTCTGTACCTATATGACTAGTATATGATTATTATATATATAATTCTAGGCTTGATAAGGGTGCCAAAAAAACGTCGAAACGTTGCCTAAATAAATATTCACCTCTAACTCATAAAAACGACTGATAAAACATTCCATACTGGATTATACAATCAATTTCTAGCTGTCTACGTCGGAAGCGCGATTTTCGACTCGAGCTGCACTTTCGTCACATAATATACTATTTCACCATCATTAATCGAAAACTGAGTGTCTTAGTCTTCTATTGACCTCTTGTGAAAGTTCATTCGATTGAATCTGACTCATGTAATGGAGTAAAACCACCTCCAGCATACCGCACTGTCCTCGCCACGACTACCTCTCAAAGAGGAAAACACCTCCAAAGTTAGGTTCTGGTTGAAATTGCGATATCTTGGCTCCCGTGGGTCGAAATGAGATGTTCTTCGGCTCATTTTGAAGCTCTTATGAACAAATACTTGGAAAAATAGTCTCTGATGATGGAATAGTTCTTGGGAAATGAGTGAGAGCACACACGGTAAGTCATTCAGCCGAAAAAGGTCGAGTTGCGTGAACATGGGATTTTCCTCTGGGGTATGTTTCGGGGTCATTAGTAGATCATTTTTCAACAAGAATCAGAAAAATCGGTCGACGGATTTTGAAATAAAGTAAATTCTTCCATTTCTTTAGCTATTTTTCGGAAATAGTCCACTTTCTGCATTACTCACTCTCGTTCCTTGCTTTGAAATCGGCTATTAAAAATAACAAAGTACCTATTGTCGACGTAAAAATACCCAATTTTTTGAAACCCGAATTTCAAATTGAGCCCAGATGAGATCTGGATCATTCGGAATGGTTTATAGAGCAGCGAACTCTCTTTTCACCGAAGAAATTTTTGTAAAATCCAAAGATATTTTTTGCCATCGGGGGACATAGATTTCATCAATACTGAAGAGGTGTACATATCAATAGTGACGCGTTTCACTACTATTTGATATACCCGAGACCTTCTCATCATTCGATTGCAATTCTGAATGTAAGTAAGGAGCTATATCTGAACAGCTTCCTAACAAAAAAGTGTTGAATTTTTTTCGAACTATTGTTTCAATGCGAAATGAATTATCAATAAGTACACGGAGGGGAGGGGGTGAACTGCAGTGCATCGAGATCTACTGACTCACTCACACTCATAGGTTATGGCACCCTAACCTATGATTGCGAGTGAGACAGCAGATCTCGATGCACTGCAGTTCACCTTCCTGCCGAGTGTACAATCTTAATGACATATTAAAGGCCACTCTCACATCATCAGTTTCTATAAACAAAAGTCTCGCTCGATCATCATTGTAACGAATATCACAGGGTGCACTAACTAAAGAGATACACTTCCGCATTTTATATCCTGTAACATTGACCATTTAATCTTCATCACAACAGTAAGACATCTTACATCCTTCTACGAATAGTTGAAGAAATAAGTCATACATGTAATCCATTGAATTCGCTTACTGTGCGGAAAAGACGATCTAAATGAGCAGACTGTGCAGAATGAACTTTATATTTCTTCCAAACTTCACTGAATCCGTGATGAACTGACTCGAATGCATGTTCGCTGTACTTTCCTAGATCAATTCCAGTTCTACTACGAAATTCTTCTGAGAGTAGTCTTTAATATGTCAACAAGATTGTACTTATTAGAATTTCAATTCGCATTAAAACAACAGTTCGAGAAAAATTCAGCACTTTTTTGTTAGGAAGCTGTTCAGATATAGCTCCTCACTTACATTCAGAATTCCAATCGAATGATGAGAAGGTCTCGGGCATATCAGATACTAGTGAGATACGTCACTATTGATATGTACACCCCTTCAGTATTAATGAAATCCATGTCCCCCGATGACGAGGGATATCCTTAGAATTTTACATAAATTTTTTCGGTAAAGAGAGGATTCCCTGCTCTATAAACTATAGTTTAAGTACTTTTTTTTTTTTTTTTTTTTTAAGTGGAATATAAGGAAAAATCTGATGACAGGCTATCCCTAATGGATCTCCCACCGGCAGACCATAAGCGCTTTCATTTTGCTCACCCGGTAAACCGGATGAGCATGAATCCAACGCCCGTGTGCCCTGGGGGCTAAAACCTTCTGCTCTCAGCCCTACGATGTTGGCAAGCCATCATTGCAGAACTGGGGGCAGCTAACCACTATCTAACCAACCCACCCCGGAACCGCGTTAGCATTACTTCAGGGTGGGAGGCGTATCGCGCGCCATGAGGCGTCCCTCTTCGGTGTGTCCGCTCTTCTGTCTTCTCTCTTCGTCGTCAATGATCACTCTTCAAGTCGTCGTTGTTCGCTATGCAGCGCCCCTTGCTTGACGCTGCAATGCCCGTTCTCGCTCTTCTTTTCGGGTGATCGCCGTCTTGATATAGGCGGCGATCTTATCCCATGTCTCTTTGTTGCGGAGCATGAACGGCAATAGATTCTCAGGGGTGATCTGATTTCCAATCCAGTTCACGAGCTCCGCTCTCTCCGTAGCTGTGTTCATGCAATGGAAGAGTGCATGCTCCACATCGTCCCAGTCTGCCGCACACATCTGACACACCGGGGTCTCCCTCTTCTGGAACCGCTCCAGGTACTCTCCGAAGCAGCCATGCCCACTAAACGCTTGCGTCAGCCAGTAATCCAGCTCTCCGTGAGCTCGATCGATCCACCTGGCTATGTTGGGGATCAGCCTTCGCGTCCACTTCCCTTTCGTTGAGCTCTTCCACTCTTTTTGCCACTCTTCGACGGTCTCCCCCCTCTCGACGTCTCGTATGAGGGCCTTGCGAGTGGGGTTGAGCACGACTCCATCGCTCTTGAGGGTTTCTTGGCGTTTCCATACCCGCACTCTCTCGGCTACAAGCAGTCGAATGGGTGGTGTACCCGCAAGCACACAGGCTGCGTGGTCAGACACCGTGCAATAAGCACTGATCGTCCGTAGCGCGAAACGCCGCTGGACTGGACCTAGCTTTGCATCGATTACGGACCCTCTAGCTACCTGCCCCCAAATTGGTGCACCGTACAGCATGATGGAATAGCTCACGGTGCTGAGTAAGGCTCTTCTGTTTGGCTTGGGGCCACCAATGTTTGGCATGAGCCGCTGGAGGGCGCCACCGACCCTGTCTGCCTTCAGCGCTGCTTCTCTGGCTTGTGCCTTGTAGCTCCATCGGTCATCAAACCAAACCCCAAGGTACCTAAGTTCCCTCTTAAGTGGAATCTCGTACCCGTTGATGGAGAACACGGGAGTTTCGAAACTCCTCCTCTTGGTGACTAGCATCGCTTCGCACTTGTGCTCGGCAAGCTCCAGCCCGTTCTCAGGGAACCATTGACCAATGCGGTAGAGAGCTTCATTGGCCACACACTCCACTTGCCACGCGGTTTCGGCGACCACGACTAATGCCGCATCGTCTGCGAAGCCAATGAGTTCTGCCCCATCTGGAAGACTCATGTTCAGGAACTCGTCGTATTGCGTGTTCCATTCGAACGGTCCTGACACGGATCCTTGAGCTATCCCTGCAGATAATTCCAGCTCAACCCTTCCCTCATCGGTGTCACATACGAGGACTCTGTCACGCAGTCCATCGCTGATGACTGCGAGCAGGTAAGGGGGGACTCTTCCATCTAGGGACCTATAGATCCGTTCCCAGCTTGCTGTGTTGAAGGCGTTCTTCACATCCAAGCATATTATGGCACAAAACCCTCCTCCTGGTTGGGGAGCCATTGTATGCGCTCTGTGAACTCTGTCTTGTACGCTTTCTATTGCGTGCATTGTACTGCGCCCCTTGCGGAAGCCAAACTGCATCGGGGACATCCCTCCGCTACGCTCATACTCTTTCTCCGCCCGGTTTAGGATCATGCGGTCATACATCTTCCCGATGTTGTCCAGCATATTGAGTGGCCGATTCGATGATGGCTCCGCTGGTTCTCCACCCTTCCCCTTGGGGATGAGGACTAGCTTCTGCCGTTTCCACACTTTCGGGAACACTCCCGCAAGGAGACACTTATTGAACAGCTTCAATAGTAGGGTAGGCTGCTCTCGAGCCACTATTTTCAGGGCTTCATTAGGGATACCATCCAACCCCGGGGCCTTACCATTCGCCAGTCTTGTAGCGGCTCGTCTTAGCTCTTCTTCGGTGAAGAGGGGGATTGGGTCGTAGATGAACCCAGGGAATGTGAGTCTGGGCTCCCCTCTCGGGTAGAGTGCCCTGGCAATCCGTAGAACAGCGCCAACTGACTCTTTGTCAGTTGGCGCTGTTGGTCCGTCTCTCAATCGCAGTCTGCTCATGACCACCCGGTACGGTGTGCCCCACGGATCTTGATCGACCATGTTACATAGCTCCGACCAGCATTTTTGTTTGCTGCGACGGATGGCATCCCGAAGAAGCTTCTTCGCCTCTTTGTAGGCCGCTTCGTCTGCTGCCGCTGATGGACGTCCGCGTTTGCGCGCTCGCTTCGCTCGCCCCCTCTGAGCGTTTGCGCTGCGGCGAAGATCCCTGATCTCATCGTTCCACCAGTATACTTGCCTCTTCTGGAACCGGGGTTGCTTCCTCCTCGGCATGGAGGCGTCGCAGGCTCGGGTGATGGACCGGATGACGCTCGATACCGTCTCCTCCGGCGAGAGCTCTTCTCCGGGGTCCTCTGCTCTCAGGATTGCTTCTCTGAAGCTTTCCTCGTCCAGTTTGCGGACTTGCCATCCCTCGATCTGCCGTGCTATGCCTGCATCTCGGCCATGGTCTATCTTGAAGAAGATATGGCAGTGGTCGCTGAGCGTTTCCGAGTCAAGGACCTGCCACTTCGTGACTCGTCTCATGAGAGGCGCGCTAACAAACGTTAAGTCGAGCACTGAGGATGATGCCCCTCTGTGCCATGTCGCCTTTCCTACCTCGTTGAGGCAAACCAGGTCCAATTGGGCCATGGTTGTTTCCAGCGCGTTGCCTCTTTCATCCTCTGGCCCTCCACTCCAGGCTGGAGCTTTGGAGTTAAAATCTCCCGCTACTATGGCGAGGCCTCTCCACTGTCTCAGACTATCCTCGAGTTCCCGCAGTTCCCGAAGGAAGACATTCCTCGGTGCGTTCGGTGAGTAATAGCAGCTATACACCGCAATATCGCCGATGACTCTTCGGGCGGAGCCCGTCCCTTCGGTCGGTCTTTTTGTCTCTGTGAGGCTCACGTTCCAGACTTGGATGGCCGATCCCCTCCCAAGGTCTTCCGTGGTTCGTGGTCGCTCTTCTCGGAGATACTGCTCGGAGATGATGAGGACGTCTGCTCCCAGTCTTGAGGCCTCTGCTTCGAGTAGACTGTGAGCATCGTTGCTCCTGCAGAGATTCGCTTGCAGGAAACTAGCCATCTTTGCGTTTTTTCCGGCTCTTCCATGCTGCTCGCGCCTGCTGGTAGGCCTTGCAGCACTGCATGCCCGACCTGTGTTTGTGGTCCTCTTTGAGGGCCTCGCAGCTCAGGCATTTCTGCTCTCCGGTAACACATACCGCTGCTATGTGGCCTTCTTCCCCACAGTTGAAGCAGCGTTTTACCCGCCTCACTTGTGGCTTGTCGCACTTTGCGGACAAATGCCCGTATTGCAGGCAGTTGTAACATCTCGGGATTCCGCCCTTTTCCCGGACCCGCGCGTTAACGAAGTCTACCCGGACTTTCCCTTTTGCCAGCACTTCTTTAGCGAGCCGCTCTGGCAGTGTGATCACCGCAATCTGAGTACCCCTGTATCCTGGGCGGATGGTCCGGGTCGTGATGCTGCCTGCATGCTCTGCTCCGAGTTCCTTCACGAAGGCTTCCTTAACTTCCGGGAGTGTGCTCACGTCGTCGAGGTCAAGCACTTCCAGCGTGATCGTTGGGGAAAGCCGTCGTATCTCTCCGGCGTCTTGGATCGCCCCCTTAAGGGCATCCTCAACGACCTCTGCCTTCACCCCCTTCTCGAGCTCGATGAGTAGATGACCCTCTTTCGTCTTCCGGAGTTTGGAGACTTTTGAAGCCACTTGCCTCGTTTCGTCTCCTTGCTTGACTCTCTTGATCATGTCCGCTTAGGACAAACCATCTTCCTTCACTTCTATGAGGAGTGCGTCGGGTCTAGTCCTTCTCCTATTTCCCTTGTTCTTCCTCTTCTTTTTCTCCTTTTCGGCTCTCCCCTGATCCTTGGGACGCCTCTCGTTTCCCCTACGTCCCCTGTTCCGTCCCGCAAGTTGCCAGCCGGAACCAGCGTCCGAGAGCTGACCGTTATCGGACCAGGTTGTCATTGGTGTCCCTGGCGTGGATGGGGGTGTCCTGAACAGTCCAGCCCCTTGTCCTGCAAAATTGAGCTGCTCCGGTTTGAGGGCTGCTCTCTTTGCTCTTTTGATATCGGCTTCCTGGTCCTTATTGATGGGGCTTGTGCGGCCTCTCTTCGTTTGGCTCCCCCATCCCGTTCTTTGTGGAGGTGGGGCCAGCGAGGATGTTGATCCAGCGGAGTCCTCGGCCATTATCTCTAGGCTGGAGCTGATTGCCTCTCTCATTTCTGAAGCTCTTGTACTAGCAGCTTCTAGCCCTTCACGTAGGCTGCTGGCCTTCTGTACAAGCCTCTTGGTCGACTTCTTTGCTGTCGCGTGCTCGTTGACTTCCTTGGTTATGTCATCGAGTACCTTGAGGATTCTCTTCAGGAGTTCTTCCTCTCTCGTGTGAGCCTCTTTGAACTTACCCCAGCTCGTTTTGAGGTCAGCGGAATTAGTTCTGCGTGACCTCTGTTGACTGGCGCCAGGCGTCTTTCCTTCGCCAGTCTCCATCTCTTCTGCATCAACTCTCTCCTTGTTTGATGTTGATGGTTGTGTTTGGGTGGGACACCCAGTTGGCAGATTCGCTCTGAAAATTTCCAAATTCGTTGTTGTTTCTGCCATTTTTTTTCCCCCTTCTCTCCTATCCCCCTCGGATTACTGTGTCTTTGTTTGTGTTAGTGGTCCCACCTACCCCCGCCCACCAGTCCGAGTACCCCGTTCTTGGATCCTCCCACTTGCCGATCGCGCCTACAGTCCGGTGGCCTCAGAAGACGTTCCAACCCCCGCACCCTGCAGCATGGTCCCGTCCGGTCACCAACCGGCACTACCACAGGAGCGGGATTTGGGGTATCCCCCCTACCGTTGTGCGGGACTGCCTCCCCTCGTGGTTAGCGTGGGGTTCGGGTCCCCCTACTACCGGCGGCCCAGGAGCGATCACTGGTTTTAACGCGGTACCCTCCAGAGTGGGCACGGACACAGCAGTGGAAGGATCCCCTCCCGGGGACTGTTGCACTGGTGGCGTGAGTGACGCGCTGTGTGTGTGGTGTCAGTGTAATGTCAGTCTCGCCCGCGTTTCCACCGGAGTCTCGACCAATCGCCATGCCAACTGGTATCGTGGTAGCACTCCCTAGTTCGGCCGATCCCTATCCCCAAGAGGGTTTTTGTGGATCCTTGGGGAAGATCGTGTTACCACTCAGCGAGAGAATGCCCGACTTGATTCGGGCCCTCGCGTCACTCTTGTGATCCGATGCATATACGATAGAGATACCCTGTATCGACAAGGTCACCGCGTTGCTTCTCACCAACTTTCGGTGTGCCCCTCGAAGCCAGCATGGCCGTCGTCGGTCGGCTCAGAATGTCCACGCGGGTTCACTTATTGTGCCAGTGTGATGTTGTATTGTGTATCTGCGGCTCCTTGTCTGCGCTCGCTTATTTTGCATACTCTGCATATTCACGAGTAACCAGAGATACTGAGGATCAAATCAATCCCCAGTTACTCTGGCCGTGCCACTATCCGCACCCTGTGGACGCACCCAGTAGCATGGAGAATGCTCTACCTCAACACGGTTCCTGGGATAGTTTAAGTACTATAATACTATACTATACTATATAAACTATAGTTTAAGTACTAGTACTATACTGTACTATATAAACTATAGTTTAAGTAACTCTATAAACTATAGTTTAAATTCCGAATAAGTCGGAATATATTCCGACTTATTCGGATCTTATCTGGGCTCAACTTGGACCTCGGATTTTGGGAGATTGGGTCTTTTTAGTCGTTCTCAAAGCAAGAAACGAGAGTGAGTAATGAAAGGAATGGACTATTTCCAGAAATTAGCGGAAAAAAGAAAAAATCTACTTTATTTTGAACCCCTCGACCGATTTTTTTGATTCTTGTTGGAAAATGATCTACTAATGACCACGAAACATACCCCAGAGGAAAATTCCATGTTCACGCAACTCGATCTTTTTCGGATGAATGACTCTCCGTGCACATGTACAAGTGTTCCAAAGTTACGCCAATTCGCAGAAAAACATATCTTCCTCAGTTTCTACGCTACCCAATTGATTCTGGGTGGGAATAAGCCAATGTAACGATTGATTTGTCCATATATGGACGAATCTCAGAATTCGAGCCACTTTCGTTGGAAAATTTGGGAATTTTCAACGTGGCAGGACATACCCGGCAACTTTTTTTTTGGGTAAACTAGTGCTCAAACAATGATGGAATAGTCGCGTAACTCATTTTGTAGCTTCGCCGCGCACTTGCGGTCAAATAATGGATATTTCTATGCATTTAAACGGGAGCCTCGTGTTACAATTTTTCTCATGAGAATACTTCCTCGCAGATATGGAGGGACCTTGGTATCAGGGAAGTAAGAAAATGTCATTATCAACATTATACGATGCTTCCCAATGGCCTTAGATACGAATTGAAGATACTCTACACTCACAAAAATGCACGTTTCCGTCAATTCTCAACTTGTCTAAGCCTCGCATTCCTCCTGGGGTAGATGGGGGCAGTTTGTATATACGTTTCTGTTCTCCTAGAGATTGAATTACGCGTGGTCCTAGATGCAACGGGGTCAACATTTCCAAGTCCCATTCGAATGAGTCATTTTCAAGGCTGAATTACGCAGAAGCCATTTTTCTTCCCATCGTGACAACAGCCACCAGGTTTCAATGACATCAACTGGACTTGGCTGGATTCATAGGTTTCTTCGTGTTGAATCAGATCCCGTCTTCATGATTTCATTATTTTTATCGCCCCGATGACAGGATCGTAAGCAAGAGCGATTCTTCAAAATGACAAAAATTTCGTGACACACCAACAACCTCCATCAGATCTTGCATCTCGGCAAGGACGGCCGTGAGGCAAAGATAATTCAATTCTTCAGAGTGTAATCTATCACCTGTCCGATCCCCAGGATGTTTGATCAATCGCCCTCGAACCTACGAGCTAAGGCGTGCACCTGAAAATCGTTGTGACTGCCGAAGAATCGACTTTCCTCACACAACACATCCCGTATTATTGAGCCAGAGCAAGATTTGGACCTCAGAAGCATTCGAAAGTGTTGGGAACGAATAAATTCTCGGAAAAATCCAGTGAAAGATCCCACTTGTCGAAAACCATGTCTCCTGAGACGTATAATAGTTCGTAATAACAAAGTCGCCCGAATTCTGAGATTCGCCCATATGTGTACAAAGTAAATTCTAGCTGGGTTACCTTGGATTCGCACTACAAAAGTCAGAACCGTCACAATTTCTCCGAGCTTCTGTTTGTTGGATTGAAATAGTATATTATGATACAAGGGCGCAAACGATGTTTTTCGCACCTCGAGTAACTTTTTTAGGCCCGAGCCGCAGGCTAGCCACGAGAAAGCGAAAACCGTTGCGCCCGGGTATCATACTATATTTATTTTTTGATCGTCTGTGCGCAAAAGATTCATTGGCACACTGTTTGCCGCTTTCCATTCGCTTCAATTTCCTTAAAAACCTTGAGAACCTTGAAATATCATTGAAATCCTTCTTTCATCCTTGAATTTCCTGTCATATTATCGATTATCCTTGAAATTCTACCTGATTCGCGAAAGAAACTCCTCGTTCAAGCTCTGTAATCGTCGAGTCGTCTTGTTGATTTGTATTCTACAAAAATCAGTATCAACATGTCTATCGGAAACAGAGTTCGGTTTAATTCCGATTGGATGAAAAATCCTGATTATCGAGATTGGCTCGAACCAGATCCGAAGACCGTGTACGGAGCTTCCTGCAAACTGTGTTTCAAGACATTTCTTTCAAGTAGAATGGGTGTTAGTTCTATAAACAGTCACGCTGCAGGGGAAAAGCATCAGGGAAAAGTGACTCTGTTGCGCAAAAAGACAAGTAATATGAATGCTTATCTCAAGCCTTTTCTCTCTAATGATACCACTCTGGTCCTTAAACAAAATGAAGCCAAGTCTGTCAACGAAAATCGACTGTTACAGAAAGCGACGAAGCCAACCCTGACTAGTTATATGACGATGGATAACATGATTCAATCTGGAATTCTGTACGTTATGATATCTGTATATCTCAACATCTCAACCAACGCTGCAGCAAATCTTATGAAAGGTTTGGAATTCATTTTCACCCGTCGTCGCAACAACCCCGATGTTAGTTTGGCAAATCAAATAAAACTCGGCAATGATAAGATTGGATATACAGGGTGTCCGAAAAGTAAGTACCCCCCCCCCCACCATTTTTTTCAGAGATGGTTGAGAATCGGGAAAAACCCCGGAACACGTATCCCCTTATTTTGAGGGGGACATCCGATGGTGCCCTTGTATTTTACCTTGAAAGTCATTTTCAAGGTCATTTGGAGGTGAACTGAATTTTTTGAAATCGAAACACCTACTTTTGACCTCGAATTCTGAAAGAACATGGAAGATGATTGTTACGGACTGAAGACAGGCTGGGTATAATTGAAATCAATATCAAGTGAAGATAAACAAAATTATATATTGAGACTTCGAAAACAGCAAAAATCAAGTTACAGAATCGGTACAAATTTTTCAATAGAATCTTCAGTCTATGACACAAGAGGCGTATCGTGACAAGATGGGATTCAAAATTAGAATGCCGGGGCATCGGCGTGTGTAGCTTTTCATCCTTTCGGCATGCCATGTCCCCTCCACTCCGATCGCCATACTCACACTTATACATACATACACACAGACGAATTATGAAGCGGAATCCGGAGGCAAAGCATGCACAGATCATACAGCGCGCGCAGCTTTGCGCCGCCAGTGTTTAGAGGGGGAAATCTAGCTGGCTCCCGTCCGCTCTCCACGTGTACCGTCTCTCTTAACTATGTCAGCTGATCTGTGACTTTTCTCCTTAAAAACGCCCTCGCATATTGCGCTTCAGCGACATAATCGAGCTCCCCATACGGAGAAAATGCTCAGTTCAGAACCCTCGACTTTTCTCGTGCAAATTGTTCTTATCTCTTTGTAGTTCAATTCTCAGCACATGAGAAACTTCGAGGGTTGCTTGCACGCTTGATTCAAAGCGTGAGCTTGGGCTTGGGCTTACAGATGTACCAGAGAGATCGGGGCGGTGTCCTCACCGTTGGTTGAAAAACTAATGCAATGCTTGATGCTTAGTTTGTGTGGAATTGGGATCTGTTGCGGAGAAGCTCTGCCTCGAGCTCATTGAAATGATAATACACAATGAAAACATCAATTATATCTATGAACATACGCATGAATGAATAAATCGACAAGCTTATGATAAATTTTTCCAACAGTTCCCTATAACAAGTTGAATGGAAATCAGTACAATGCTTTTCTATCTATGTATGCTAATAAAGAAGATTCAAAGCGAGAGCACACTCCATCATCATTCAATTTTACTCTTTATGATTAATCGACAATACAAACAGTGGCACGTTGTTTTTGAGCTCACAATATACTTTCTGATTTTCTGCCACTCTCTCTCTCTCTTTGGCGGTGAGTACATCCACACACACTTTATATCGCTCCGTGTTGAATGTTATTTCTCACCAACAAAACGTTGTCCCGAGGGACCTCTTTTTGCAGATTGGATATCCTCTCGCAGGCTCATACTTTTGGAGCATTGCTGCATGGCTCCAACTCGAGCCTGAGAGGAATTATTCCAATTTCTGCAATCGACTAACATCTGAAGGAATATCAGAACGGTGCTTGGCGCCGAAACCGATCTCTCTGCGCATGCTCGGCGATCGTCTGATTCACGCTCTGTCACATCACTGCTGTCTGCTATACCATGATGCCCAACTCCACCTGCCACATCTGCAGCAATATTCTACGCACTGGCAGCAAGCAATGCAGCACCTGCAAATGGTTTGCTCACGCTAAGTGCTCAAAAACATCGAGCAACAAATGGTTATGCGTGATGTGTCATGAGGTGAGTAAAAATCCACCTAATACAGCGTCGTCGAAAGCAGTGAAGGAGACGGTTTCGGCTGCTAGACGCAGCACGAAGTACGTCAGAGAGAGAGAGAGATGGAGAAAACCCGCACGCGTGCTAGTATGAGTGGCCTGTCTACTTCCACTCAAGCACGGCTCAACGCTCACAGCAAGGTGGGGACATCACCCCTCCTCCCGCAGGCCCCTGTCACAGGCCGTATCGAGAAGCCTCCCACCACCAAAGGCGCTCCTGCCACTCGCGAGCCGTGCCTGTCGTCTGCTGCACTACCAGCTCGCGGCGATGGCAGCACCACAGCCCACACTGCTAGTGGCGCGGCAATTCGAACTGGAGCTACGGAAGCCCCTATGGACGCCTCATGTTCACTGGCGGAGATGACGCATTGCAACCACCACTCTCACCAACATCTTCGGAGGCTGGTGGTGGCTCATCCCGACATGGGTACGATGGAACACCTGTCCAGCCAACAACCCCAGCGTCAACGTCAGCTCCAGAAACTGTTAGAGATAAGTGGTTTTTCATCCCGCAGAGTACTTTGGACCTCTTCATTCAACGAAATGACTCAACTCAGAAGCGGCTCGACGAAATAATGTCTCTCCTAGGGCGCCAGGGCGTAGCCATTCGATCCTCCGTCTTCCACACCAGCAGTGAGAGAGGCGGATGACCGACTGTTGGCACGAATGTCGGCCCTGGAAGAAATTATAGAGAAGCAAAACTCCAAGCTGGAGGAGTTGCGCTTGGATCGTGGGCTGCTCCTCGAGCAAAATACCTTAATGAAGAGTCAGATTTTGAGTCCGACTAAATTTATAAAGCGTAAACAGAGTACTCTGCGGGATACTAGCAATACTGATGAAATTGAGCCTTCTACTCCTAAGTTTCCACATCAATCTTCTGCGGGGGCCCCTCAATTCAGAACGGATTCGTCAGACCATTCTCATGCTGGGCGGCAGGGCACTGAACTCAGGGGTGATGGTCTTGAGTGCAACCAACTCATTATAACTGGAGCTTTGAAAAAAGACTCTACTGCCTCGGAGGAAGAGGTATGTAACATTTCCGCTGCAGTACTCAAGTCCATACTTCCTTCGCTGGAGAGGGAAAACATTCTTGATGTTCGTGTTCTGCAGCCCGGGCGTGTGTCTGGAAAGGCGTCTCTGACGCGCAACAACAGTACGTCAAATTCATTGTCCCAGGCTTCCATCGTTAACTCACGTCCTCACTCACGTTCTCTCCCATCTTGCGTAATCCAACTCTCGTGCAGCCGCCTAGTCAGGGAGGTGATGAAAGCCAAGCGCTCGATTACCAACAATTATTCCACAGCTCATAATATCGAGCCCACATTCCTCGACCCTGAAGCGAAAACCCACGTGCCGGACCGAGAGATTTTCATCAATGAGATGTTACCCCGTGACAAATATAAGGAATATGTTCATTTGACGCCACTTGCACGGGGTTTGGGCTTCAAATATGTTTGGCACAGTGGTGGACGTTTCTGGGTCAGGCGCAGAAATGGCGAGAGGGCGTATGCGTTTGAGTCGCTCACTGAACTGCATGTCATTCAAACGGCGTGTCGAACTGTTCGAGGACCTAATCGTGAGTCCACGAACAGCACCGGGAACAGTTCTACCGTTCCAGAGCAAAGTACAGCTCCGACGGCAGCACCTTTGAGGACTCTCTGACTAGATACGGCTGCCGGAGGGTCTAAAGGGAGTGGCGGTTCCTTAAAGACAGGGTTTATCAATCTTAATTCCTTAACGGTTAAGATTGAGCATCTGCGTCTGCTCGTCGCTACCGACCCTTCCTACCATCTTTTTGGAGTAGCTGAGTCGTGGCTGGATGAGTTCGTGGACGACAGTCTTGTTCAGATCCCAGGTTATTCGCTGTTGCGGCAAGACCGCAACAGAAACGGTGGTGGGGTTGCTCTGTATGTGCGCAATGATTTCAAAGTGGCGAGGCTCGCCTCGTCTAATACTTCTGGGCCAGGGTGTCCCGGCATCCCTGAATACTTGTTTTGTGGCGTGCAGCAGAGCGGTTCACCATCTATTTTAGTAGGTGTGATTTATAGGCCCCCAAAGGTCGCCATGCAGAAGGACGATGGGCTTTTCGGGTCACTACGCCGACTGTGTGGTGGCTTTAGCCACAAAGTTATCATGGGGGATCTAAACGCAGACTTGCTGGACCCAGCTCATCCTGACACAAAGACGTTGACTGCACTGACGGAAGAACTGTCCCTACAGATTGTGCAGCATGGCGCGACTCACCAACACAACTCCAATGTATCTCACAAATGGATTGATCACATGTACGTAGATAAAAATGACATCATTACCGACTCACGAAACAGACTATTGCCCAGTTTTGGCAGGCACGCGGTCATTGACGTGACCATCAACGTTTTCACTCCTGCTCCGCCTAGAAATTCCTTCACTTACAGGGATTTTCGTAACATCACTCCAGAGCAGTTGAATGATCGCCTGCTTCGCTGTGACTGGACAGCGCTCAATAATGCTGAAACTAGCTTGAAAGATGCAATTAATTGTCTTAATGAAAACTTAAAAGTTGTTTTGGACGTACTAGCACCGGAAAAAACGATTTACCCTCGTGAAGGTGATGCTCCTTGGATTGGTCCCGAGCTGAAAGCACTCATTGAGAAGCGAGATGCGACGCGTAGGCGCTGGGAGCGAAATCAATGCAACCTGCGCAAGTGTTCTGAGCTTCAAAATGAGTCCTTCCGCCTCAGTGAAGAAGTTGACGTGCGCATCGAAAAAGGGCGGAATTCCTTCATTCAGAATCACCTTTCAGACGCTCTTGATCAACATAAAAATATCTGGAAGGAAATGCGTAACCTCGGCCTTTTGTCCAAGAGCAAAGAGGAGGAGCTTCACGGCTTCACCCCGGGTGAGTTGAACGCTCCTATGCCGGAGTCTCTGTCTCGCCCCACGAAAATATAGAAGATGCGATGGATGAAATTATGGTGGCTCCAGAGGAGGGTTTCAAAATTCAAGCCAACCAATTTCAATGAAGTAGTCCTTGCTATAAAACATTTCTCCTCACAGGCTCGCGGGGCAGACGGAATTCCTCAAAGTGTGATCGCGAAGGCTCTCCCGGCGTTGGGTGACCTTATTGTACATATTTTTAACTCCTATTTCGCTCACAGCATCTTCCCTGAGGCTTGGAAGAAAGCACAGCTGATTGCGCTGAAGAAGACTGCAGCTCCATCACCAGTCTCGGATTTCCGCCCTATAGCGCTGCTGTGCTTTCTCTCCAAGGTTCTCGAAAAGGTTGCACACGACCAAATCACGGTGTACTTGAAGAAAGAAAAATTATTAGATCGCTTCCAGGCTGGTTTCAGGCAACACCACAGTACCCAGACAGCTTTGCTGAAATTGACAGATGACATTAGACTAGGCATCGATAGGAAAAAGATCACCCTATTACTGCTCTTTGACTTCAGCAAAGCCTTTGACACGATATCACCAACGAAACTTCTGAGTAAACTCCGACATCTGGGTTTCTCACGATCGGCCCTCCTGTGGATCAAATCATATTTACAAGGTCGCACCCAACTAGTCACCTCTAAAAATGGGGATTCTGATTGGCTTGCAACCAATCTGGGTGTTCCGCAGGGCTCCGTTCTTGGACCTTTACTCTTTAGTTTGTATGTCAATGACTTGCCCGGGTTACTGAACGGAAAGCCGGTAGATCATCTCTTTTACGCTGATGACCTCCAAATTTATCTCCAGGTGGAGAAAAATAAGATCAGAGAGGGGATCGCTCTATTAGGAGAAGTGGGGCGACTGGTTGCTGATTGGGCTGCGGGCTCCGGCCTGCGTCTCAACGCTGGTAAGACCAAAGCAATCTTTTTCTCTTCTGAGAGGAATATCAAAGATCTGAAAAGTATGGACTTGCCAGGGGTTGAGATACAGGAAGGAGTTTTCGTCCCTTTCAGTGATACAGTCGTGAGCCTTGGTGTTGTTTTAGATAGCGAATTGTCGTGGAAACCGCAAATTAATCAAGTGACAAAGAAAGTCAACAGGGCCCTATACAGTTTGCGGTTTTTTAGGGCATGCATCACCAGGACTCTTCGCATTCGACTAGTCGAGGCGTTAGTCCAGCCTCATCTGGACTACTGCACGGTCACATATCTTGACGCAGCGGACAAACAGCGGCAACGGATACAGCGACTGAGCAATTCATTTGTGAGATACATTCTTGATCTTAGGAGAGACGAGCACATCACTCCGTTCAGGGACAGCTTGGATTGGTTGCGTACTGATTCGCGGCGAATGTACTTTGCAGGCATTATCATGTATAAGATCATGCACATGAGGGAACCTGGTTACCTGTCTGCAATGTTCACCAGGCACCACTCCGAGCGCCCTGGGCGTGGGAATGCACAAGAGCAGGAACTCAAAGTACCCAGAATGAGACTCGAGTACGGAAGACGATCTTTCCAAGCCCAGTGTGCTCATTTCTGGAACTTTCTCCCTTCGGGTTTTCGGCAGATCGCAAAAATTTCGATTTTTAAGGATGCTTTGAAAGAATTCCTTCGTTCACAGCCTCCCCAGATAATTGATGTGGACAAGAAGCATTACTTCAATCTTTGAAGGTCATTGGGCTCTTCTCTTTTTATATGGACTGTGATTATACTCACAACCTGTTACATGATTGATTAGAAGATAACTGCGATATTTTGTTGAGCCTTCGTCCTATTCATTAAATGTTTTTTAAGCAGCCTTTGTTGCTGCAATCTTGACTAGTCACAACTTGTGATAACCTACCTGTCCTTGACCAAAAGATTTATTTATATTAATTGATAATTCCTATTTATACGACATATGTATCCCACATGTGATATTTGGTTTTTGCCTCCGGGCGAATAAAGGACGTCTTCCTCTGTTTGAGTTTTCTTTAAATTTCTGCGTTCAAGCGCTCTCGGAGAGACGCATTCTTCTGTCGCTTGAGTCTCTCTCCCCCCAGCACGCTCAGCTCAGCTCGCTCACGTTCAGCTTCGAGTCTCGTGTCTGCCGCTCTCTCTCGCTGCAGCCGTCGTCCGCTTCACTTCTAAGCGTGTACGAGCGGTGTATCATATTTCTCCACGTGCTAAAGTGCTCCGTTTTTCTTCATCGCGTCTTCAGCAAGCCGCGGCTTCCGTCCTCGCCGACCCGCCAGTGTATCGATAGTTTCCTTGAGTCAATTAAAGTGTACATAATCTGACTTGCGCGAGTGATTATTTCTGCACATGCTCCCCGTTCCCAGCGCTCACTTCGAGCCGATAGCTTTATCGGAAACATCCTCTATATCTATCTATCTCTATCTCTCTCTCTCTCTCTCTCTCTCTCTCTCTCTCTCTCTCTCTCTCTCTCTCTCTCTCTCTCTCTCTCTCTCTCTCTCTCTCTCTCGATGAGTTTGTGGATGACAGTCTTGTTCAGGTCCCAGGTTATTCGCTGTTACGGCAAGATCGTAACAGAAACGGTGGCGGGGTTGCTCTGTATGTGCGTAATGATTTCAAAGTGGAGAGGCTTGCCTCGTCTAATACTTCTGGTCCGGGGTGTCCTGGCATCCCCGAGTATTTGTTTTGCAGCGTACAGCAGGGTAACTCGCCATCGATTCTTGTTCCATGGAATGGAAGTTGTACCGCGGCAGTTTAAAATTGCCCGCTTTTTGATCTCGATTTGAACCAACGTATAATATTTGCACCGAGCCGTTCGCCGGCCGCCGCTGCTGCGGGAACCAACGAACGGCGGCCAAAGGTCGTAAAAATCTTGCCGGCAAAAAATGTCCAGGGTCGCGCACCCACGGCGCTCCGCGCAGCGCCTTCCTCTTTCTCAGTCTTCGCAAATCTCTCTTCGTGAAAGAAAGGAGTCAATCATCGGGTTACTCATTTTACGCGCCTCGTGGTCGAGAAAAATTGGTGCTCTGAAATCGCGCGCTCACGCCTCGCGCGGCATTTTTTCGGGTTGTGCCGATTTTTAGTGTAACGTGAACGCAGATTATTTCAACGAATAATCTTAGAGTGCAACCGCGACGTGCGTGCACTCAGATTACGAACAATACAGGATTCTCGCCGCACGTGCAGAATCTTACGGACCAGTGCCACGCACAGTTGGTCAACGGCTCGCCGCCACTTTTTCGTTGCTACAGTCATCAACGGGTGATTTGTGCAGCGAAAACGCGATCACCAACGGGTGATCCAGACGTTGCACACGGAAGTGTTGCAGCTCACCGGGCAGGTGCATCAACTGCACCTACGCTCACACACACACACACACACACGCACACTTACAAGCTCACACCTCTATCTTACGAACTTTTGGTATGTAAAATCTCATTTCCTTTTTTTTTTGATCTTTTTGACAATAAATTCAACTCTTTCACTGTTTTTTTGGAGGTTTTTTGGCCAGGCCTTCTGCCTGGTCTTTTTTGCCTCGGGTTTTCACCCAAAATTAATTGTGTTTTTATTCCATATACCCTTTCTCATTAATTAATGAAAAAACACGAACGTGAACTACGGAATTCGGACAAAAGTTCGGGTTCCGACGATACATAAAATTGGTCCTTCGAGCCGGATCTGAATCCGGCACTCATATAAGGTGTGAGTTTGCTCTTTTTTACACTAAACATAGCAAATCGGCCACCACGTGCCACATCGCATCGGCCTCTGAGAGCGCTGGATTCTGGATGCCTCACTCCTAAGGGTCAACGCTGCCTGCGCTGCATTCATCTAACATCGAAAACAAGATAAGTCCATCTTTTCCATTTTTTACATATATTCGAATATTGACTTGCACAAACGTGAAAGTACCGGCTTAACCGTTCTTTGCACGCGCTGCGCGCCACGCGCAGAGCGAGTCACATCCGCCGCGCGGGGGAGAGAGTCAATCGCTCTCTTCACTTTGTGTGACGTTCTGGCCAGCTCAGTGAATATATATTCAGCATTATTTTCGTGCAAGTAAATTCCGAATATCTTTTTTCGCTCTCTCTCGCTCTGACTTGTGCCTCTTTCTTCGGCCTGCTATATAGGTATAGTACGGTGCCTCCTTCTTCGGTCCGCTATATAGGTATAGAACGGCCCATCAATACTAGCATCACTGCGCGCAGTGTATAGTCGCGCTCGCTCTCTCGTCGCGACTGTCGCGAGTATAGAGTATACTCTCGAGTCTTGCAGTGCATATATACGCGCGCGTTGCTATCATGGCATCAGAGCGCATTTTATTTATCGCGCAGAAACGTTCCACCCTCAAGAGACAAATTACGAACCTCCGTAATTCGGTCGATCAAAAGGAAATCAGCACGGCGAACGCGAAGACACGGCTTACGCGTGTGAGGGATTTGTTCCACGCTTACGAGGAATTTCACGATGAATTAGCCATAATCAATTCGAGTCACGACGATTTAGAGTTCTTAATCCCGATCCAAGACGAGTTTTATGATCTCGAAGAGAAAATTAGCAGTGAGATCGACGCGAACAGTTCGCGTGTTGGATTGACCAGCTCGTCGGCTAGGACCTCGACCGTATTAGATCAATCGCGACTACAGGATGTCAACGTGGTCAAGCTCCCCCCGATTGAGCTTCCCAAATTCGACGGGGATGTTCATAAGTGGCTACCGTTCAAGGCCACGTTCGAAGCGTTGATCCACAAACGGAATCTAGAGGACTCGAGTAAATTTGAATACCTCAAAAGTTGCCTGATCGGAGCCGCGGCAGGTAAAATCACGGAGGGAGGCCAACTGACATACGACTCGACGTGGAACCTACTCATCGAGACGTATGAAAGAAAGCGCGTGTTAGTCATGAAGTACTTTGACGCGATAATCGGGATTCCACCTGTATCTATCGCAATGGCGGCAAATTTGACTAAACTCATTGATGACACCCGCCAACACCTTCATATGCTGAAGGCATTGAGCGTCCAACCGGACCTTGGGCTCGTCGTAAGAATTTTAGAAAGAGCCCTCCCAATTGACGTGCGCCGTAAATGGGAAGAAAAACTTTCCCACGATACATTGCCAAGTTTCGATCAATTTTCGGAGTTCATCAAAGAGTATATTGACATTCTCAATGTCGTCGAGGGTATGAAGGGCCAAGCGAAGGAGGATTCGAGTAACAAACGTCCTGCCTCCCGGGATGTATATGCATCCAAATCCCGTAAACTCAACAACGGTAATCGGGCCCTTATGGCTAATGCAAAACCACGAATCTGCCCGCGCTGTAATAAAGATCATCCTTTGTTCAAATGTCCCGAGTACGAAAAGCTCAACCACAATGCGAGATGGGAATTTGTCAAGTCCAAGAATCTCTGTCGGAATTGCTTGAGTGCTCATACGGGCGAGTGCGGCTCTATAAAATGTAAAATCTGTAACAAACATCATCACACTACTCTGCACGTGACTAAGAAGGACCCGCAGCCAAAAACCTGACTAGGCCGGGATGTTCTAGCCAGCGCGTCGAGCGGACCTCGACCACAATTGATGATGAGTGCCATAGTCCAAGTACGAGACGCGGTCGGAAGGTACATCCGCGCTCGCGTTCTTCTGGATACCTGCGCGACAACGCACCTCGTCACAGAATTCTTCGCGCGTAAACTTCGATTACCAACGCGTCCATGTTCGATTCCGATCGGAACTGTCAATTCAATGCACACTTCGACCAAGTCGAGTATCACTGCTCAACTGAGTTCAGTCAATGGAAATTACAACAAATCGCTGACATTCCTTACTATTCCTAAGATCACGGACTACACACCGGGGGAGCCTTTCCCTCGCGAAACTTTGAAAATTCCTCATAACATTCGATTGGCAGATCCAGAGTTTCACCTTCCTCATCCAGTAGACATGCTGATCGGTTCAGGAGCAACTTAATCGATGTTCTCGGTTGGCCAAATCAGTCTTTCTCGTAATACTTATGACTTGATTTTACAAAAAACTCAACTTGGATGGTTTGTAGCTGGAGGCCCATCTGTCGCTGAACCGGATACACCCGTTTCATGCAATCTGACCGATTTAGTTAAACAGATCGAGAAGTTTTGGATGATCGAGGACGCGAACACGAGCTCCTCACGATCAGCTGAAGAAGCTCTCTGTGAAGCTCATTTCGTGAAGAACACAGTCCGATTAGATAACGGTCAATACATGGTCCGGCTACCATTTAAAATCGAAAATCTAGATCTCGGAATTTCACGAAATCAAACTTTGAGACGATTTTATGCTCTCGAACGCAAATTAAATTCCAATCCAGTGATGAAAGTGGAATACCACAAGGTAATGCAAGAGTACATCGATCTTGGTCACATGTCTCTGGTCGAGGATGAAAGTACTTCCGGGTATTACATACCACATCACGCTGTCCTCAAAGAATCAAGTAGTACTACAAAGGTCCGTATCGTTTTTGACGCTTCGGCCAAGACCGACAAGGGTTTATCGTTAAATGGCGCATTGATGGTCGGACCCACCATCCAACCGAAGCTTTTCAACCAACTCTTACGGTTCCGCGGTCACGTCTTTGTACTATCAGCTGATATTGAGAAGATGTACCGACAGGTTCTTTTACATCCAGATGATCGCCGTTATCAACGCATCTTCTGGTATCACAACGGAAAAATACGGGTCTGGGAAGTCAAGGTTGTGATGTTCGGGGGCCGTCCATCTCCTTTCTTAGCTATCAGATCCGTCGTGCAACTTGCTGAAGATGAGCGAGCTGAGTTTCCTCGAGTTGAAAAAATCCTGAAACGCGATCTCTACGTGGACAATCTCTTGACGGGTGCCGATACTCTAGACGAAATCGTACAGATTCGGGATCAGGTCATCGAAGTTTCTCGTCGCGGTGGGTTTAACATGCGTCAGTGGGCTTCAAATCATCCCGGAGCATTTAATAGTATGGATGAAAAGATCCTCGATTTAGATCATGCCGTCGAGAAAGATTCAGTTCTGAAAACGCTTGGAGTCGTGTGGAATTCGAAATCAGATCAGACCATGTACACCGTGAATCCCATCGATACCAACGTTAAAATCACGAAACGCAATATTCTCTCGAATATTGCCAAGATTTTTGATCCTCTCGGATTGCTGGGTCCCATAATTCTCACAGCCAAGGCCATAATGCAGGATTGTTGTCGAAGTAAAATCGAGTGGGACGAATCGGTGCCGCAAGATTTACATACGAAATGGACCGCATTTTCGAAACAACTTGAACTCATTCGAGATTTATCAATCGATCGCCGCCTGGTCATCGACAATCCAACTTCCATCGAGTTACACGGGTTCTGTGATGCTTCTAGAATCGGATACGGTGCATGTATCTTCGTACGATCCACGGACGCGCACGGCAAGGTATTGACGCGACTAGCTTGTTCGAAATCTCGGGTAGCACCGCTCAAGGGTCCCACAGCCGTCCGACCGGAACAGACTGAGGAACAAGTCAGAGAAGTTACGATTCCGCGACTGGAGTTATGTGGAGCTCATATACTAGCTAAACTCTACATCGAAGCTCGAGCTTCACTTCCTTTTGCAATCACAAAGACAGTTATGTGGACGGACTCCACAGTTGTGCTCCACTGGCTCAAGAAGTCACCTCAAGAACTGAAGGTATTTGAATCCAACCGAGTTTCAGAAATCCAAGCCCTCGAAGGGTCTATCGAATGGCGGCATGTCCGCACTGAAGAAAATCCAGCTGACCAACTGTCACGTGGTCAGCTTCCCTCCGAATTCCTCCAAAATCATACATGGTTCCAAGGACCTGCTTGGCTTTCTCAGCCTGAAAACGCCTGGCATGTTGGTGCTAACATAACGGTCTCAAAGCCACCCAGTCCAAAAACAAATACTTGTTTATTGACAACCGATGAGAAGCACCCATTCACAAGATTTTCTGCATACGCCAAATTGGTCAAGGTCATGTCATTCTTCTTTCGATTCCTTCCGAAGAGCCAATTCAAGAACAAATCTTGGTCTGTCGAGGAAAAACTTCAATCAGAAATACGTATTTTACGGTTGATTCAGCAAGACTCGTTTCAAATCGAAATTGAGAGACTCTCGCAAAGGGAGCCTGTGAAAAGTGACAAACTCGCAGCTCTTAACTTATTCCTTGATGACAATGGTCTCATTAGAGTTGGCGGTAGACTGCGCAACGCAAAAATCGCACCTTATCATAAACATCCGATCCTTTTACCGTCATACCATCACGTCACGAAACTGATTATCCGGGAAATTCATGAGAAAAATTTTCACGCTGGTATTCAGAGCACCTTATGTGCAGTAAGGCATAAATTTTGGTTGCTAGATGGAAAAAATCAAGTTAGAAACATTGTGCGAAATTGCGTCACTTGCATTCGACATCGAGCTACTCCATTACAACCGCAGATGGCCGATCTTCCAGAGTCTCGTGTCACGGAATCTCCGATTTTCGACCAAGTGGGTGTGGATTATTTCGGTCCATTTTACATTAAAGAGAAAAAAGAACGTAATCGCAAACGAGTCAAGGTATATGGGTGCATTTTCGTGTGCATGTCGTCTAAAGCAATACATGTAGAGATTGTGAGTGATTTGACAACTTAAGCCTTTCTTGAGGCTTTCAGTCGTTTTATCAGTCGTAGGGGTATTCCGTCCCATGTGTATTCTGATAATGGCTCAAATTTCGTAGGCGCGAGTAAAGAACTGCGCGATCTCTTCATACTACTTCAATCTGAGCGGTTTCGAGATAGAGTCACTTCCGAAGCGGCTGGAATGAATATCACGTGGCATTTCAATCCACCTTTGTCACCACATTTTGGAGGAATCTGGGAAGCTGCGGTAAAATCATTCAAACATCATTTCAAACGTGTGGTGGGCACTCAACTGTTAACATTCGAAACATTCGACACGCTCGCAACTCAAATTGAAGGGATCCTGAATTCCCGCCCGCTCTGCACTTTATCGACTGATCCTAACGATCCAAGTGCACTTACGCCTGCACATTTACTGATTGGACGTCCAATCACCATGCTCCCTCAACATGATTTGTCTTCGGTTCCAGGTAATCGTCTCTCGAATTGGCAATTCGTCACAAAGGCTCGTCAAGACTTCTGGAAACGGTGGCATCTCGAATATTTGAGTGAACTACAAAAACGCCAAAAATGGCTCAACGGTGACGAGAACCTCAAGGTCAATTCAGTTGTCATCATTATTGACAAAAATCAGCCATGTGCACGTTGGCCACTGGGAGTGGTTCTTGAGGTTCATCCAGGAGACGATGGCGCTATCAGAGTCGCCACCATCAAGACTGCTCAAGACATTGTCAAACGCAACGTTACACGATTGTGCCCACTTCCGAATATGATTTGAATTCCATAATCAGTTGTATTTATGTGCACACTTGTAAACACACAAACATCAAACACATTCCGTCCAAAAAACGGCAGTCATTCCTCGATTCTCTCGCAACGGGGGAGGATGTTCCATGGAATGGAAGTTGTACCGCGGCAGTTTAAAATTGCCCGCTTTTTGATCTCGATTTGAACCAACGTATAATATTTGCACCGAGCCGTTCGCCGGCCGCCGCCGCTGCGGGAACCAGCGAACGGCGGCCAAAGGTCGTAAAAATCTTGCCGGCAAAAAATGTCCAGGGTCGCGCACCCACGGCGCTCCGCGCAGCGCCTTCCTCTTTCTCAGTCTTCGCGAATCTCACTTCGTGAAAGAAAGGAGTCAATCATCGGGCTACTCATTTTACGCGCCTCGTGATCGAGAAAAATTGGTGCTCCGAAATCGCGCGCTCACGCCTCGCGCGGCATTTTTTCGGGTTGTGCCGATTTTTAGTGTAACGTGAACGCAGATTATTTCAACGAATAATCTTAGAGTGCAACCGCGACGTGCGTGCACTCAGATCACGAACAATACAGGATTCTCGCCGCACGTGCGGAATCTTACGGACCAGTGCCACGCACAGTTGGTCAACGGCTCGCCGCCACTTTTTCGTTGCTACAGTCATCAACGGGTAATTTGTGCAGCGAAAACGCGATCACCAACGAGTGATCCAGACGTTGCACACGGAAGTGTTGCAGCTCACCGGGCAGGTGCATCAACTGCACCTACGCTCATACACACACACCCACACACACTTACAAGCTCACACCTCTATCTTACGAACGTTTGGTATGTAAAATCTCATTCCCTTTTTTTTTTTGATCTTTTTGACAATAAATTCAACTCTTTCACTGTTTTTTTGGAGGTTTTTTGGCCAGGCCTTCTGCCTGGTCTTTTTTGCCTCGGGTTTTCACCCAAAATTAATTGTGTTTTTATTTCATATACCCTTTCTCATTAATTAATAACAAAAAACACGAACGTGAACTACGGAATTCGGACAAAAGTTCGGGTTCCGACGATACAATTCTAGTAGGTGTGATTCATAGACCTCCAAAGGTTGCCATGCAGAAGAATGATGGGCTTTTCGGCTCATTACGCCGACTGTGTGGAGATTTTAGCCACAAAGTTATTATGGGGGATCTGAACGCAAACTTGTTGGACACGTCTCATTCTGACACAAAGACATTGACCGCACTGACCGAAGAACTGTCCCTTCAGATTGTGCAGCACGGTGCGACTCATCAACACAATTCCAATGTGTCTCATAAATGGATCAACCATATGTACGTAGATGAAAATGATACCGTCACCGACTTACAAAACAGACTACTGACCAGTTTCGGCAAGCACGCGGTCATCGACGTCACCATCAACGTCTTCACTCCTGCTCCGCCTAAAAATTCCTTCACATACTGGGATTCCCGTAACATCACTCCGGAGCAGTTGAATGATCGCCTGCTTCGCTGTGACTGGACAGCGCTCAACAATGCTGAAATGAGTTTGGAAGATGCGATTAATTGCCTCAATGAAAACTTGAAAGTTGTATTAGATGAACTAGCGCCTGAAAAAACGATTTGCCCTCGTAAAGGTGACGCTCCTTGGATTGGTCCCGAGCTGAAAGGACTCATTAAGAAGCGAGATGCAACACGTAGGCGCTGGGAGCGAAACCAATGCAACCAGCGCAAGTGTTCTGATCTTCAGAATGAGTTCTTCCGGCTCAGTGAAGAGGTCGACGTGCGTATTGAGAAAGAGCAAAATTCCTTCATTCAAAGTCACCTTTCCGACGCTCTTGATCAACATAAAAACATTTGGAAGGAAATGCGTAACCTTGGCCTCTTGCCCAGGAGCAAAGAGGAGGAGCTTCACGGCTTCACCCCGACCGAGTTGAACGCTCACTTTGCGGGAGTCTCTGTCTCACCTCGCGAGAATATAGAAGAGACAATGGACGATGTAATGGTGGCTCCAGAGGAGGGCTTCGAATTCAAGCCAACCAATTCGAATGAAGTAGTCCTTGCCATAAAACATTTCTCCTCACAGGCTCGCGGGGTAGATGGAATCCCTCAAAGCGTGATCGCGAAAGCTCTCCCGGCGATTGGTGATCTTATTGTACATATTTCCAACTCCTCTTTCGCTCACAGCATCTTTCCTGAGACTTGGAAGCAAGCACAGCTGATTGCGCTAAAAAAGACTGTAGCTCCATCATCAGTCTCGGACTTCCGTCCTATTGCGCTCTTGTGCTTCCTCTCCAAGGTTCTCGAAAAGATTGCACACGACCAAATCACGGAGTACTTGAAGAAAGAAAAATTATTAGATGGCTTCCAGGCTGGTTTCAGACAACACCACAGTACCCAGACAGCTCTGCTGAAATTGACTGATGACATCAGACTAGGTATAGATAGGAAGAAGATCACCCTTTTACTAATCTTCGACTTTAGCAAAGCCTTTGACACGATATCACCAACAACACTTCTGAGTAAACTGCGACAACTTGGTTTCTCGCGTTCGGCACTCCTGTGGATCAAATCATATTTACAAGGTCGCACCCAGCTAGTCACCTCCAAGAATGGTAAATCTGAATGGCTCGCAACCAATCTGGGTGTTCCGCAGGGTTCTGTTCTCGGGCCCTTACTCTTTAGTTTGTACGTCAATGACTTGCCTGGGCTACTGAACGGAAAGTCGGTAGATCATCTCTTTTGCGCTGATGACCTCCAAATTTATCTCCAAATCGAGAAAAATAAGATCAGGGAGGGCATCGCTCGACTGGGAGAAATCGGACGACTGGTTGCTGATTGGGCTATGGGCTCCGGCCTGCGTCTCAACGCTGGTAAAACCAAGGCAATCTTTTTCTCTTCCGAGAGGAATATCAAGGATCTGAAAAGGATGGATTTGCCAGGTGTTGAGATACAGGATGGAGTTTTCGTTCCTTTCAGTGACACAGTCGTGAGTCTTGGTGTTGTATTAGACAGCGAATTATCGTAGAAACCGCAAATAAATCAAGTGACGAAGAAAGTCAACAGGGCCCTGTACGGTTTGCGGTTTTTCAGGGCTCGCATCACCGGGACTCTCCGAGTTCGACTGGTCGAGGCGTTAGTACAACCCCATCTAGACTATTGTACGGTCGTGTATCTTGACGCCACAGACGAACAGCGGCAATGGCTACAAAGACTAAACAACTCATTTGTGAGATACATTCTTGATCTTAGGAGAGACGAGCACATCACTCCGTTCAGGGAAAACTTGGATTGGCTGCGTACTGATTCGCGGCGAATGTACTTTGCAGGCATTATCATGTATAAGATCATGCACATGGGGGAACCTGGTTACCTGTCCGCAATGTTTACCAGGCACCAATCCGAGCACCCCGTGCGGGGAGATGCACCAGAGCAGGAACTCAAAGTCCCCAAAGTGAGACTTGAATATGGAAGAAGATCTTTCCAAGTTCAATGCGCTCACTTCTGGAACTTTCTCCTTTCAGGCATTCGGCAAATTCAGAAGATCTCATTTTTCGAAGAAGCTTTGAAAGAGTTTCTCTTATCACAACCATCCCAGAGGATTGATGTGGATAACAAACAATACTTTAACCTCTGATAGGCTTGGGCTCTTTCCGATTAGGCTTTTAATTATTACTTAGTTATGCGTGGCCTTCCCGCCATGGACTGAAACATCTGTGATAATTTTCCGAGTCCACTGTCCTTTTATATGTACAAAAATGTTTCATATTTTCTTGCTCCTTTTTTGCTATCTTTACCTGTATGAGGAATAGTGTAATTTGACTTTCTACGCACCTTGCAGTGCTTCAAAATGACTGGTCACTTGATGTGATAATACAATGTCCTTGACCAAAACGAAAAATTTCATGAATGTGATATATATTTATTATGAGTGACATATGTACCATATGTAACAGAATTTTCAATTTTTGCCTCTGAGCAAATAAACGATATCAATCAATCAATCAATCTCTCTCTCTCCCAGGACACACAGAGAATATGAAAATGTCGCTTCCAAATACTTGCATGCGTCTGAACAGATGTATCTGTTCACGCCACCATAGCCACATCCCGCGCTATACGCAACCTTCACATGGAAATTTCTTCGATTCTGTTCGCCGCTCAATCCGGAGCCCGGATCGCGCTCTCGACGCGCAAATGATTTTTCGTCTCACGCTTAAGCAGATCGCCGCTAAGTCGTTCGGCTCATTACGTCGGTTTTCCTTACGAGGGCGGCTTGATATATCGACCAGCAGCCGATTTTGTTCACTAAGAGGACCTACAGTACCCTGCATAAATAATGGAACACGGATACCTTCACTAAAACAGCAATAACTCCGACGCATTTAGGGCTACAACAGTTTTGGAAAAAGCATTTGAAAGATGAGAAAAAAACCTATCAAATGGTGTCCTTGACAAATTCTTTGAATCTAAATTTCACACCTATAATCCACACTCAAAATTGAAAAAATCTTCATTTCAATCACTCACCCTTCATTTTCATGCAAAGTACGTTAGCGTAAGAATTCTTACGGCATCTTGTAGCTCTTCTCAAGACCTTCAGAATCCATTTCTTACTCATCCTTCTACGGTTTTTTAAGCCCGAGCTATGAGCGTTGAGAGAGAAGAAGTTGAGACCCGTTCAGGGTACTCGTGATGTGAAGGCGGACACTCCGCGTTTTTCGCGATGCTACGTTATCCACGGGAAATATCTGTCGGGAAACTCGTTACACACGATTCTACAGTAAAATTTCCTGAATTTTTCAAATTTTGAGCTCAAGTCATGGTAGGACGAGCTCTTAAAGTTCTACGCCTACGATAACGTAGCATCGCGAAGAACGCGGAGTGCCCGCCTTCACATCACCAGTACCCTGAACGGGTCTCAACTTCTTCTCTCTCAACGCTCATAGCTCGGGCTTAAAAAACCGTAGAGAAATGAATAAAAAATGAATTTTGAAGGTCTTGAAAAGAGCTACAAGATGCCGTAAGATTTTTTACGCTATCGTGCTTTGCATAAAAATGAAGGGTGAGTGATTGAAATGAAAATTTTTGCAATTTTGAGTGTGAATTATAGGTGTGAAATTTTGATTCAGAGAATTTGTCAAGGACACCATTTGATAGGTTTTTTTCTCATCTTTCAAATGCTTTTTTCAAAACTGTTGTAGACCTAAACGCGTCGGAGTTATTGCTGTTTTAGTGAAGGTATCCGTGTTCCATTATTTATGCAAGGTACTGTATGTACCCAGAAGCTATGAAATTTATTTCATTTGGAAGAACGTCACTTGGAAATCACACGAAAGCCTTACTCATAAAACAGTCAAGAGCGTCAAAGCGGCGAGGAGTCTTATGCAGGCCCACGTCATGTCAAGTGGCTTTATGGCCTTGCGCGGGCGAGAAAAGCCGTGCGATGTCCCATGTTTTGGAAAGCCAGGGCTGAGTCACCACCTGTGAAGAGCCGCCACCGCAGCTGGCATCATACGCCGGCCGAAAGGCCATCACTCGAACCGATCGCGATCGAGGCTGCCGCAGCAAGCACGTTGGCCGTGAGAAAAAGAAAATGCGGTGAACACCAAAGAATGCCTTGCGCTGACTCGATAGCGCCGTATATTTGCGCGTGGGCTACAATGATGAAACTTTTGTTTGAAACTTTTTTTGATCCGACTTGACCTTGGCGAGATAAATGGAGGTGAGCACGGGTCGACGGTAACCGCTGTTGCTCCAAGAGTGAGCATTTTATCGAAAAATGTTTGGGATAAAAGTTGTTCATGATCACAGTAGAGAAGAGCTAATGACCATGTTTCCGACCTTGGAGGTCATTTGAAGGTCAACTCGATTTTTTCGAATAAAAACACCTAGTTTTAACCTCAAATTCTGGAAAACATGAAAAGTGATGAAACTTTCGTTCGAAACTCTTTTTGACCCGACTTGACCTTGGCGAATGGAGGTCAGCACGGGTTGACGGTGACCGATGTAAGTCCGAGAGTGAGCATTTTATCGAAAGATTTTCGTATAAAAGATGTTCATGATCACAGTAGAAAATACCCAATGACCTCGTTTCCGACCTTGGAGGTCATTTGGTCAAGAACAAGGATATAAACTCATTTTTGCTGTGACCATGAATACCTTCGGTCGGAAAATTTCCGATGAAGCGCTCACTCTTGGAGCTACAGCGGTTACCGTCAACCCGTGCTGACCTCCATTCATCTCGCCAAGTTCAAGTCGGGTCCAAAAGAGTTTCGAACTAAAGTTCCATCACTTTCCATGTTTTTTCAGAATTTGAGGTTGAAATTAGGTGTTTTCTTTTCGAAAAAATCGAGTTGACCCCCAAATCACCTTAAAAATGACCTCCAAGGTCGGAAACAAGGTCATTAGCTCTTTCCTACTGTGATCATGAAAAACTTTCATCCCAAATATTTTTCGATATAATGCTCACTCTTGTAGTGACAGCGGTTACCGTCGACCCGTGCTCACCTCCATTTATCTCGCCAATGTCAAGTCGGGTCAAAAAAAATTTCAAACAAAAGTTCCATCATTTTTCATGATCTTTCAGAATTCGAGGTCACAAGTAGGTGTTTCCATTCTCAAAAATCCAGTTGACCTGCAGATGACCTTGAGAATGACCTTCAAGGTAAAAAACAAGGCCACCATCGGATGCCCCCCTCAAAATAAGGGGACACGTGTTCCGGGGTTTTTCCCGATTCCCAACCATTTCTGAAAAAAATGGGGGGGGGGGGTACCTACTTTTCGGACACCCTGTATGGTTAATCATGGACTAAGGCCACATTTTCATCAGAGCACACTAGATTTTGTTCGAGGGAGTCAAAGTAAAGCTGTATCTTTTGATCAATCATTTAATAAAAAAATACAAAAAACACAGATGGATGTGTTCGTTAGAGCATGGAATGATATGAAAAATCAGGCGGTAAATTATGATGATCATAATATTCTTTTTTGATCTGTGAGCAAATGAAAAGCGACAAATAAAGTGCAAATGACTCATTTGCGCACAGACGATCAAAAATATAACTCTGAGAAAATGTGTTCATAGACGAACGAATAGATGATGGGGGCCCTCGCGCCGCACAGCGGGGCCAAGAATTTCTTGAGTAATTCACCATTACGTGAATTTGCAACCAATCGACATATGCGCAAACAGAAGACTTTTGGATGAATGAGAACAATCTCCTGCGTCTGCGCATATGTCGATTGGTTGCAAATTCATGTAAAGGCGAATTAACCAAGAACTTCTTGACCCCACTGTGCGCCGGTGCAGAACATTGTGCATGCATGCCCCAAGTGGGGAAAATCGGTATTGAAGCCTCAGGATTATTTGCCTTCTCGATCGTGCATGATGATGACTCTTTCATGGGTTTTCCCAAACTAACCCCCCCCCCCCTTTGACCCAAAGTTACCCCAGTTGGCGAAAGTACAGTATGAGCAATGATGCGATCCAACTGATCTACATTGGCGAACACATTGTCGAACTATTCCGCGACTTCCCATCAACAAGAGAGCTGTTTTCACGATGCTTTAGGGTTCTCCGTGGAGAGATTTGATACACATACAATGCATATTAGGAGAGACGTTAGTGATTGTGTACATAGAATACTTGCACCCCGAACATACAGGAACGAATGAATCCCCCTGACGTGACATGGTGACTGACAGTGGTCCCATCTGCGCCTCGCCTCATCCGAGGACAACTCACGTCGTCAACTCCGTAAAACACCCAAATTACCTGTGCTGTCTGCTCACCGTCTTGGTCAGAGGTGCTCTTTTAGTTAGCTGGAGAGAGTTCCGCAGTTTTGGCGGAGCACTGTCTTCTGGCAGCGTGATCCTTCCGCCGACAACAATCAACCTATGATGTCGGGGTTGGTTGAATTTTGAAGAAGAGAGAGTATGAACACGAGAAAATAGGTTTGAGGGCCAACCCCTGCAAACCTCATTTCTGGCGAGCGCGGATCAGCGAGCAGAAGCCAATAGAGGTGGCTTCTGCTTGGCGCCTATGGCTTGCGGGATAGAGAGTTGATGATTGTCCCTCAAAGTATTCCTTCGTCGGGATGGAGAATTTTCATCGCCCACAAATTGTCACCCGCCGAAGATAACAGGAGGAAGGAAACGTTGACGCAAAAATATCCGAGGCTCTGTTTTCGCTGAAGTGGTTTAGTCACAATACAAATACCCTCACCGCTGTCGGAGTAAGAGATGCTGAGGGGGAAGACCTGTGTGCGTGTGCGAGAGTGCAACGGGGTCCTTCCCTTCATGGATCAAACTCACTCTTTTGACTATGGCCTCTTGTTCCTTACATCTCTCTCCTCCTCGGCGGTGGCGGAGGGACCCGAGCTCACGCATCCTTAGCCAGCCTTGCGTCGTCTGCTAAGCCCTTGATTCATACGGTTCGAGCGGAGGGAGAGAGAATTGATTAATTGATCCATGTCCTCTTCTCGTCGTGAGATTAAATATATCCACGAATATTCTCACATATGCCACCTGTCGATTGATATGAAGTCAAAGAAGGATAAACGAATGAAAATACGAATAACATAAGCCATTTGGTTTCGGACAGGTTTATGAGGAAATATCAGAGACTTTTGACTTCTGGCCTCGAGAAGTGAAGAAGGAGCGAAAATCGAGATACAAGTCTGAAATTCCGTATAAAGCTTCTCTGAAGATAGGAGAAATGCAATTGTACATGTGTACAAGCTATATAAGAACGCTGAAAAACTTCTTTTTCAAATGCATTGTGGTGGTATTCATCGAGTTTTGTCGCATTTTTGACGATCTGGAGGCTATGTAGCCTTTACTTCCGAGTAAACTGCTCCGAATCGCTGTGGAGTTCCTGTTTAGCGCCTAAGATTTGATGTTTTGAGGCTTTTCTTGATGGGGTTTGGCTATTTTGGAGCAGTTTCGTGAGCTCTAGTATATGTATATCCTCGGGAGGTGATGAAAATATACCACGAGTGTCTACTAATTTCCCCGTTGGACGCGTTACCTCAACTTTCCCGTTGATTTACATGTCTGCAAGGGATCAGTTCCTCTCTTCTCACCTGAGCAATACAATCAATCTATCGCTGAGTCTCTCCAGGTGGCGCAAGGAATATAAAAGCTTAAGAATGGGAATCATGATTTCTTATCAAAATGGAGCGGCAGACCGTCTAATGCGTGTCATGGCTCGGTATTTTCATATACATCTTTCTCTGAAAGAAAATTCACAACCTTGAATCATTCAAAATGGTCTTGCAGATTGACAGAATCTGCTGTGGTACGCCAAAACGATCAGAGCTTCATGAATTTCGAGATTTGAGACATCCAGAAAGAGAGAATTTGTTTAGAAGGGCCTCATCAGACGTCGTTCAGCCCAACCGATCGAGCAGTGATAGCAAAAGTCGAATGTTTCTAAGATTTTCCTGTATATCACAACTAGTGACTAGAATTTTGAGTTGCGATACCGCGTTTATTTCAGGTATATGTTGCACTAGTACAGGAGAATTAGACTTTTGTTGTGCAAAAATTCGATGGTCCAATTCTATTTGATGAAAGGCTTGTGCGGAGGTATCTCAATGATCCAGTGTACGTAGATCGCGGTACCTGGTGGGAGAAGTTGATGCAAAAAATTCGTTTAGCTGGGAAAACGCGCTTTTTGAGCTCTAGGAAAGCGAATTGTATTCTCACAGGAAAAAGTTTTCTGACAAGTTTGTAGGGCGAAAGTCGATGGATTCTTTCAGCCGAGGTAGATCTCTCTATTTTCATTTATTTGTACGTAAACTGAGGAGAACTGTTTTTAATCGCTTTTACCACCTCAATTTTTTACTCGGAGAATCCTCGACGAAGATCCCGACTATACCTAAGTTTGGATAGGAATCAATTTTGGACGTGCTCGTGATTTTTCTCTATGTTTTTGGGTGATTGTTGTTCGCATTTTTGCAATTGAGGGGCCGCGTGGAAGGAGGGCCTAGTTGCAAAAAGGTCATTTTGAGAAAATCAATAAAAACTCAATAAAAACCGCCAGAGGCATACTTGGACGAGTAGACCTGACTCAATTCGAAGAAGATAGCATTCTCGGAATCCCAACTCGAGCCGGGGGATGAAATTTGATTTTGAGCTTTTTTCAGCAATTTCAAAAAATACAATTACGCCCTTTTTCCGAATCCAGGGTTACATTTCGGCCTTTCTGCCTTACAAAAAATGGAATTAAATCTCGAGATCAAGTCCAATCGTCCCCAAATTTTTTGAGAGTGTTTCTGGGCATGTTTTGAGAGATATCTGATTGCTAGGAGGTGGTTCTTTTGATGCTCCACGGTTCTATGGACACGAAAAGCTTCCATCAGTCGTGTGTGAATGACGAGAAATTCTTCTCACTAGGGAAGAGTGAAAACATTCAATTTGAAGGTAGAGCAACATTTTTTCATCGTTATATTAGGTGGAAAAACGTTTCCAGGCTCTGGAGAATTTCTATGAAATTTTATCATTACAAATGAGGCGCTTTCTCCATATTGTACCTGATTACGCTCTAATGGAAAGTAATGCTGCCTTTTTTATCTTCTTTCACCAGAGACTTAGGCCCTTTTGGAATATAATCACGGCATTCACGCCCTTTTTCGAAAATTCCTTCTGCAGTCACGCCCTTCTTGAAATTTTCTTCTGCAGTTATGCCTCTTTCGAAATAGATGATGTCAGTTGTGCCCTTTTTACATATTCGCTTTCGTTATCAACATCTTATTAGGCTTTTTTTGGTGAATTTAATGTGACTGTGTATATTTTATGAATATTCGAAATATATACTTGTTGTTGTAAGATTTGTGTGCCCATAGCAAGCTCTCTATGTGAGAATATTTGCCCGTCCTTATAAGAAAGAAGAATACTCTATGTAAATTTAGCGTTGAGACTGTCCGAGGAGTCGAGTGATGGTATACCTCCGTGATGTGATAGGATTTCTCGCGTGTGTAGCAGCGTATGTCATCGACCACACGGAACTCGCGACTCGCCGCAACTCGCCGTCTGGGAGATTTTGATCTGCAAAATATAACTGCCCAGAGCTACTAGTGCGTATACACTAGGCGCGCCCTCGACTCGATATCAAATTTCGTTGATTTCATCAATGCATAATGCATCTGGCAGTTATATTTTGGATTTAAAGACCCTAGACAGCAAGTGGTGAGTTGCGCGCTCGCGGTCGATGATGCATATAAGCTGTCACGTTACAACCCCCGCTGCTATAAAGGCCGCCATATAAGAGTCAAGAGTGCAGTATAAAGAGCCGCGTACTAGACGCGCGATCTAGCCACCTTGGCAGCATCAGATCGGCATCGCTTTCCGGGGTATATTATGCATCCATTTTTGGTAATACACGCGTTTCCGGTACGAGCCGCATACAGAAATTTATAGCTATCCATCGTTGAAAGACGCGATTTCAACGATAGATACCATACAATTCCTTGGAGTATTGGACAAAAAATGATTGTCCAGGAGTTTACATGAGGATTATAGAATGGGTCCAGAACGAGTTGAACATGTGTTTCTAGCAAGGGTCTCTTGCAGAGTTTTCCATGCATTTCCTTCAAACAATGATTCAATATTCGAAAAAAAGCTTCATTGACGTCATGTCACTGACGAAAGGACCTAACCGCCACTAAGCCCTTCTTTCGAATTTTATAAAAGGGCCTCATTGCGTTTACGCCCTTTGCGATCCATGGTGGTTTTCAAGGCTTTTTGAAAAACGAGTATTTGGGAGTCATAGATCATGGTTCGAAGGTTCAAAAAAGCGACAGGGGTGAAAAGGGCCTAACCGCCATTAAGCCCTTTTTCCACGTGGCCCCTCAATTGTTCATCACAAAAGAACGAATTTTCAAAGTCCATTTCCTAGCATTTTTAGATATATACAACATTCATACCGCAAACTAGGGAAGCTCTGACATCCCATTTATGAGATACAGTGGTGAAAACTTCCCAATCTTATTTGTGAATAATTTAATATCCAACTGTTCAACAACGTCTTTTTCATGCTTTGAACAAATGAAATAGCACCTTCGGTCATGATTTTCCGCGAAATTTGCAATCGGATATTGGTTCCTGGTATTTCTCTGCAGATTAAAAAAAAATTCAACCCCCGACCATTAGGGGATGAGATACGAATTTTTTCTGAAGAATCATATCTCGCTGAATTGTCGCACAGTCAAAGAATCCTTTGAACATCATGGTTTGTATACCTAGTAGTTTCTAGGAAAGAAAGAAAGATGATCTGGCCTCGTAAGAGGAAATCTACCAAACCTTTAACTTTTGGATCATTCGAGAAAAAAAAAATTCTTTCCCTCCCCGTCGCTTTCGAAACCAATTCCCTAGTGTTTTGGTACCTCTCGAATGTGAAAAAAACGTTGTGCCCACCACTTTTGGAAGATGTTGATCTTTTGAAAACAATGAGGTGGAATTAGTCTATTACGTTTTCGTCACTTTTAGAGGTATTCACATGGATGGATCGTGAATAGTGCAGTGTGATGGTTGATAAAGATGTTGTTGCACTCGTTCAATCGAATTCCAATCCCCAGAATTGAGTCTCTTTCCGTTATACTCATCGACTACCATTTTTCCCGCGTTCACAGAGTTGTCAGAGGTATATGCAAATTTTGCTTCCCCGAAGCTTTCCCACTTGAATCATGATAAGTTTGAAGTGTGAAAATGGTGTAAAGACTCCATACAAAGTCGACAGATATGATTTAAATCTGTGACGTTCATTTTTTTCGACCGGAAAAATCAGTTTTCGGAGGCTGAGAAAGTTTCCCGAGCTCCTCCCTCAAATAACAATCGTTATGTTGGGATATAATTTATAACACGAGCGAATCACTGATAACCTTCTTTATTCGTTCTTCTCGTAAGACAACTCGTCGTCAAGTGAAGTGCTCAAACAAACATGTCGTTCAGACTTATTCATAGAAGAAACTATGTATCGTTGCTATGCAACTTAGAACGTGCATATATATATGCGTATATTCTAACACTCCCTCCCGCGTATATACATATTAACTTGAAACACATCAATACAAAAATACAATCATTCTTGTCTTTGAGTAGTAATCTTATGTTTATATAATCTGTGAATCATATTTGTCAATATCGTTCTTTGTTTACATAGATTTTTGATCTGAAACGGAAAAAGTAAATGATTATTCCAATATCACGTCGTTTTATGACTCGAATTTGCATTCATTAATTTTTCTACACATCGTTCATGCAAGAGGAAAGATAAGGGTTTTGTAGATATATCAGCCATTTGATCTCTAGAGCGGATCCAGTTAACTTGTATTGAATCTCGTCTCACACATTCTCTTACGTAATGTTCGCGCGTTTCGGTCATATGTCGTAGTTTATTGCCTCCACTCGTTTTGGCATTAGTTTATTCTGCTTTATTATCACACCACCATGTTATTGGGCTCAAAAATTTCTTAAATAATAATTTCAAAGATTGATGAATAGATATTGTTTCTTGACAAGCTTCAGACATTGCAACATATTCAGCTTGACAAGTTGACAATGCGACATAAGATGGATTGTGAATTCTCCAAGCTATGGAATCTCCAAAAAGTCTGATCACATATCCACAAGTCGTTAATAAACTTTTACAGTCTGCAAAACTTGCATCAGAAAAGGCTTGCAAATCGTTTTGTCTACCATAATAAGTCAAACCCTAGCCTTTTGTTTTCATAAGATATCCAAGTAATTGTCTGACCATTTTCCATTCCTGAATTGTCGGATTGATTTGATGTCTACACAAAACATTTACTGCATATAGAATGTCTGGGCGTGTTGCGTTTGCTAAGTACAAAAGCGATCCACAAACTTCTCTGTGAGGTAGATTTTGAATATTTCCAGTTTCTAATAGGCTCTCTCTATCGTTTGATTCTTCTCGTTCACGTCGTTCTCTATTTGCTACTTGACTTGTTACCATTGGTTTTCTCTTAGGATATACATAATTCCCTTTGAATCTGTTTAATAGTTCATCTATATAAGTTTCCTGTATCAGAGTAATTTTCTTATTAGTTCTATCTCTGATTATCGTCATTCCAAGAAACTCTTTTGGAATCCCAAGGTCAGTCATTTCAAATTCTTTTTGTAACTCAACTTTCACTTCATTCAACTTTTTCTCAGTATTACTTGCAATTAATATATCATCAACATATAATAATAAAATCACAATTTGATCTCCTTCTATCCAATAAAATAAGCACGGCTCAATGTCATCATTTACTGAACCTATTTTGATGGCTAATTCAGTGAAACGTTTGTCCATCTTTTTGGGCTAATTTTCAATCCATCAAGTGCTTTTAATAATTTACATACTCTAGTTCTTTCTATTTTTTCTGAAACATTCGTACCTTCCGGTATTCCCATATGAATTTCATCTCCTATTGTTTCATTCAAAAATGCCGTTCTTACATCAAGTTGGCATACTTCTGAATCAAGTTTGTTTATAATCGCAATCACGGCTCTCACTAAAGCTAATCGTGATACAGGTCCGTACACATCTTTCGAATCGTAATTTTTTGTATCTAAGAAACCTCGTATAACCAATCGTGCTTCATATTTCATACTACCATCTGGTTCTGTGTTTTCTTCATTACTCACTGTTCAGGATTCGAATATTCGCACAGCGACATCCGCTCGCTCGTCCCCCCCCCCCCGAAATAGTTGTATTATATTGAGTTCGATGTCACCAATACCACAATAGCCGTGCGTGTGCCTCACCTCTTGTCTATTCGCTCCGCTCAAGTTGTCTTAGGGCGCCTCTTATGGCCGAGTCGTGCATTAAACAACGGAGGCTCGCGCGCACGGCTGCACATACATGCACACACACACACACACACAAGCACGTTAAAAACATCACAGCATATACAATTGCTATAGCCAACATCTAATTCATGACAGATTCAGCATACTGTATACTCCCATTACACTTGGATCGCCAAAAGATACACTACAGGTCGAGTCTACTCGACCACGCAATACACCTGCGTGAAACACGTCACAACACGATCCCGCGACGACGAAGTGGAGCCGGGCCGACAGCTGCATCAGCACAAGTCAAGCGTGCTTTCGTTGTGTTGGGTGAATACTTATGAGAGAGACTCTCGCACTGCAACGAGTGAATTCCATATAGATATAATTTGGTATCATATCTCTATGGTAAATCCTCACCACTGACACGGTATATTCGGAACTCCAGTATAGTGATTGACCTATTGACGGAGTCATGATGTTGATCTAATGAGAAGTATTCAGATAGCATCAGCAGACGCCAGTCGACACGGGAGCTCTAAACCTATATATACGACTCGCCACGGCTGCCCCCGTCGCTGGCCCTCGTGTTTTCGTGTGACATTTGGCCACTATGAGCGCTACACATAGAATTTTTGCCGCCAAATAATGGTGATCTGAGCGAATAGAGCTCGCGAAAGCTCCAAATCAGTTCAGCCTTGATCAAGGCCCACGGCGGATCTTTCGTTCTCCCCGTACACGCGACGATCGCTCATTACGCATATTTATCGACTATCGGCCGATCATATTGATCAAGTGCTTTTGTGTGTGCCCGCGGATTGTGAGAAATGTGCATCCTCGCACGACTGATTGAGTGCACTGAACGCGAGTGACAAACTGTGTATTTAGATCGTAAGCTTAGTGAATGAATGTGATTTTTGTCAAGTTACACAAGATCTACAAAATACTGGCTTGGATCACCAACCCCGCTCCAGACTCCTCATCCCCGTATTTCAGCCCCAAGGGCAGCATCTCAGCTCCCGAACCTTGGTCCTTCGAACCGGATGAGGAGCCGGCAGGAGCAGATTTTCACCGATCTCATGGTGAATTTCAGTCACTCGCAGTAAGTTTAAAATCGATTCTCACGATTTCCCGCGTGGCGATTGCGCCAAATTTCGGCGCCTTTTCCCTCGCTCTTTGCTTATCATCAACGAGCTGAGCGACGTACAAGGTTTGTACGAAAAAGTAACTGCACCACCCTCGCGTGCAAGTCAAAAACACATAGTCGCGCGACCCCATAAAGTTTGTGTAAGCTTGCAGCTACATGTGGGGATCATCTAAGGGATCGATCCTTCATCTCTCTCGCACCGCTATGACGACCGAGTTGGTCAAATTTTCATCGCGCCACACGTGACGTCACTCTAGTCCGTGTGAGCTTCCATTGTGTAGAGCAGTCAATCACCTGATGTGCTGTTCGAACAGCCGTTGACGCGTGCAAGCCCCTCTTGCCGCGCTGCGCACCTCACCTCATTGTCTCTCTCGCGAGTCTCTCTCTCTCTCTCTCTCTCTCTCTCTCTCTCTCTCTCTCTCTCGCTGAGTACCCCTACCTCGGCCGATCGGACATCGTCCGTTTAGGCCATATGTTCGAGTAGTGCACTGTACACTGTGTGTGCTATCTCACTCACTCTCTCGAGTCGCTCTCTTCTGCGCTCGACTTTTCGCAAAGCTGGCAATGTGAGCTATGCTTCTGAGTGTGTGACCGTGTTACTTACCGCTCGACCCCGCCTCACCTCGTGAGCTCGAGCTTCTGCTCGGACTCGCAACTTGTGATACGATCACAATTTCAGAACGATCATCTCCCGCGCTCAGCTGTTTATTGGCTCGCGCTAATTGTTCCACCCGCTCTTGCCTCACTTACGAGCCTGAGCGCACCTCAGAAATTGTACGTAAATCGTACGATATTACTGATTCTTCTGGATTTCACCCAGATTCAGCCTCAAGATGTCGAGTAAGGCGTACCTCAAGCTTTTTGCGAAACAAGACATCATTACTGGGTCGATAGTTAACACCCTCGACCTAGTGCAAAAACACGCACACCACTCTCAGCAACTGTTGAAGGGTAAATTGTCCAAACTGGACGAAGAATGGAATACGTGCCGAAACTTGCACGCAGAGCTGTATGCTGAAGCCAGTCCTGAGGACCTGCAGCGTCATGCTGCACTTTGACTACCGTGATATTTTTATTCACGAAGTAGTCATTACTTCGTGAATAAAAATATCACGGTAGTCAAAGTGGCTTATGATCAAGCCAGAGACTTCATTCTCGAGAGGCTAAAGGAAGCCGAGACGTCTGCGATTGCTGCCGAAACTCATCGTCACGCCCCAGCGCCGGCTCAAGTACAGCCAGGCGTGGGGTTCCACCTTCTAGAGTTGTCGATGCCGACCTTCGATGGAAATCTTGCTGAGTGGTTTTCATTAAAAAACATTTTTCCATCCACTTTCATCTCACATCCTCATTTATCCGACGCTGATCGTTTGCGGTATTCGAAAATCGCGTTTGTTGGTGATGCCAGTAGAATCCTTTCCAATGTTCCGATTAGAATTATCAATTTCGCCTCGTCCTGGCAAACTTTAATTGATCGGTACAAAAATAAGCGTACCGAAATTCACTCCCATCTCAAATCTTTCATAAATATTCCCGACATTACGTCCGATTACTCGAATTCTTTGGAATCTCTGCGTGATGAATCCAATTCTGCATTGAATGCGTTGCGTGACCTCGTGCGACCAGTTGACTCGTGGAGTGATTTGATTGTTTTCATTCTAGTTTCGAAATTAGATAAAGTTCCCCGTCAGAGTTGGGAACAGTATACTTGTGAAATTTTAGATTATCCAACTCATGACAAATTTGGATCATTCCTCGATACGAGAATCCGTACGATGGAAAATATGTCCGAAGTCAAAAAACCCACTAGTCAACAGTCGACTAACCCCACTATGCGGACGAGTACTCGAATGAGATCTAAGCCTAGTCAGTCTAGCACTCATATGGCAAGTAATCAGGTTACGTGGCCCGTTTGCCAGGGCAAACATGAAATTCACAGCTGTCCAAAATTGAAAAGTTTGACTATCGACCAACGTGAGCGATTCATTTCTAAAGACTCTAGATATTTCAATTGTTCAGCTCAGGGTCATGGAGTCAAAGATTGCAAAAAATTATTTAATTGTGAAATTTGTAATGGGCTTCACCATGAATTTCTCCATAAGGAACCACCAAAGGGTGATTTGAAAGCCCCTGCGGCGAAAGGTGCTAAAACCTCTCAAAAACCCAGTGATGGCTCTGGCAATTCAGCCGATCCTAGTGATGTCACAGTGGTGGATAATAGTTATCTAACAAATACTCATACCTCTATTGCTTATGTGACAGAGAAAAAATGCTCAATCCTCATTGCGACAGCGCGTATGATTGTAATATCTTCTGATGGAGATTTCGTTAGCACTCGCGCGTCAATTCACCCGTGTTCGGAGCAATCCTGCGTGTCCGAAAATTTAGTTCAGATGTTGAAATTACGTAAAACTCGATGCGGTTTATCGATCGCTGGTCTTGGTGGCGAGAATTCATGTAATGCCTCGCACGTGACGTCGTTCGAAATGAGTCGTACTGCCTCGTGTGATAAGCGAATCTCGATCCAAGTGATGGTGCTGTCTCGGATAACAGCTTATAACCCCCTAAAATTCAATATTCGTGACTTCTCCCCTCAATTGCAGAAGCTTGATTTAGCGGACCCCAACCCCTCAAAGTTGCACAAGATCGAAGGACTGATCGGCGTTGACTATTTAACGAGCATTTTACTTGGAAAAACTTGTCACGGACGACCTAATGAACCGGTCGCCCAAGAAACTATCTTCGGATATATCCTCACTGGACCACTTCCTCAGGTCAAATCACCCCAAAAGCTGGGGCATACCCATCGAACTGCTACCGTAGAGCATCAGGAAATTTCGAGCTTTTCGGACGCAGAACGCATCCGTGCCCTTCCAAAGCACACCCCAGAAGAGCTCGACTGTGAATCTCATTTTCAGTCGACACATACCCGGTTACCAGACGGCCGATACATGGTTCGACTGCCATTCGAGCAGACACCCAGCTCTTTAGGTGACTCGCGCACTCAGTCGCTCAAAAGTTTCCAGCGGCTGTAGAAACGCCTTGTCAAAAATCGAGAGCTGATGATTCCTCATGCCGATTTTTTAGAAGAGTATGAGAGCTTACGTCACATGGTAAAATAACCCCTCGATCAAGTGGGTGATCCTTCACTCCATTTCATCCCCCATCATCCCGTGCTTCGAGCAGATAGTCTCACTACTGCTCTACGCGTTTTGTTTAACGGTTCATCCCCTACTAGAAACGGACTTCTATTGAATAAAGTCCCCAACCCCGGTCCCAAATTACAAAAGGACATAACCTCCATCATCTTACGCTGGAGACAGCATAAGTTTGTATTGTGTGCCAACATTGCAAAAATGTTTCGGCGAATTCTTGTCCATCCAGACGATCGACATGTCCAAGCTATTTTTTGGAGAAATTCCCCTGATGAGCAATTGCTTGTTTACATCCTTATAACTGTCGTGTATGGACTAGCTTGTTCTTCTTACCTAGCATTGAGAGTCTTGGCACAACTAGCTACTGATGAAGGTCCAAACTAACCGCTTGCAGCTCCGGTCTTGCAAAATGATACGTTCGTGGATGATTCATTCTTGGGCGCTGATAACTCCAATGAAGCTACGCTATCCGTGATCAGCTGATCAACCTCACTGCTGCTGCTCAGTTTACCCTTCGCAAGTGGGCAGGCAATCCACTCGAGCTATTATCAGGTCTCTCGACCGATGATGATGGCCTAGCTGTTGATATAGCAAGTCAGCCCGAGACTGATGTGAAAGTCCTCGGTATTTCTTGGTAACCAGCCCAAGATATTCTCAAATTCAAAGTCACTGTCGCGCCTGTGACAAAGATCACCAAACGAACGATATTCTCATCGGTCGGTATACTTTTTGACCCGTTTGATTGTCTAGCACCCACTATTATTTGTTCAAAAGTACTCATGCAGTCCTTTTGGCTACTCAAAATTGGCTGGGACGAGACCCTTCCCGAGAATATTAGCAGCCAGTAACGGCTATTTGAATCTCAACTTCCTATGTTGGAAAAAGTATCAATCCCACGCTGGACCCAATCTCGTCCGACTATAATCTCAATTCAACTACATGGATGTGCAGATGCGACCCCCCAGGCCTGTTCAGCTGCTGCGTGTTTGCGCATAGTCACAGCAGCCGACCAGATAGTGATCAACCTGTTCATGGCTAAAACCAAGGTTGCCCAACTCAGGGAGACTACATTCTCCCGCCTCAATTTGTTGGCAGCATTGCTACTCCTGCGGCTGCTAACACACGTCACGGATTTTTTGAAAGGCGATGCTTTCAAACGTGGGGATGTCTCCTGTTGGATGAGTTCTGTGACCGCTTTAGGTTGGCTCAAACAAGACCCCTCAACATGGAAACAATTTGTATCAAATCGAGTCTCAAAAATCAATACTTTGCTGTCCAAAGCTCAGTGGAGGTTACTTTCTCCTGAGACAAACCCTGCGCATCACGCAGCCTTTGGTCTTTCTGCGACCGATCTGGCCAACACTCAAATGTGGTGGAATGGCCCACAATCGCTCTATGCGCCCGAAGAAAATTGGAATTGTGATACCACCATACCCGAAGTTGACGAAGAAAAACGAAGAGTGAGTTGCACGCATCATTCACAGCCCATGGAAGAGTAGAAGTTTCTCACGTCAACGAACTCTTGGGCTCGTCTACTTCGAATAACCTCACTTGTGCTGAAATTCGTTCAAGCATTGAAATTGAGGAGACCTCAACGACCTCGGAAAAATGTACCTTTTAAGTATTCTCCTCTCACAGCTGATGAAATTCGGAAAGCGAGCGACTTTTGGATCAAGTATGTCCAAATTCGAACGTTTTGGTCAGAAATTAAGACTTTGAGTCAGAAGTCAGAACTTCCAAGATCATCGAAACTTATAAAACTCACCCCTTTTATCGATCAAGATAGCATTTTCCGAGTTGGAGGCCGATTGAAGCACTCTAGGCCCCCCTCCTCGCAAAAATATCCTGCGATCCTTCCCCCTCATCGTGTTACCGAGCTGATTATTGCTCAGTTGCACCTGAATTAGTTGCACCCGGGCACGAATCTGGCACTCACTGTCCTGCGCCAACAACATTGGATTCTTGTTGCACGAAACCTCGTCCGATCCTATTCCCACAAGTGCGTCATCTGCGTCAGATATCGTGGAAATCTCATGAACCAGATGATAGCTAACCTCCCCGAGGCTCGTTGTACTCCATCGAGTCCGTTCACTCATACCGGAGTTGACTCTGCAGGACCTTATTACGTCCGAAATCATTCTGGACGAGGATCGAAATCACACAAGGCGTACATTTTGAATTTTGTTTGCTTCGCGACGCGTGCTAGTCACCTTGAATTGGTAAATGAGTATACCACCGTGACTTTTTTGGACGCACTTGATCGCTTCGTATCACGTCGTGGACTACCGTCCGACATATATTGTGACAATGGTAAGAATCTTGTAGGTGCCAATCGAGAACTGCGATCGAACTACAAGAAAATCATCCAAGATCCGTCACTTCACGCCCGTCTGGCTGCCGACGGAATCAATTGGCACTTTTCACCTCCTTCAGGCCCACATTTTGGTGGTCTGTGGGAGGCCGGTGTGAAAAGTGCAAAATTACGTCCCAGAAAAATTGTTGGTACGCATACCCTCACAATTTATGAATTTCGAACGATGTTGTGTAAAATAGAATGTTGTTTGAACTCGCGCCCAATAGCACGTCTGGATGATGACCCTGAAAATTTCTCAGCTCTTACACCCGGGCATTCTTTGATTGGCAAGCCACTGAAAGCTGTGCCCACTCCATCCCTTCTGGATACCTCAAAATCGAGACTCACTCGATGGCAGTTGATGCGTCGATTACCCCAACAGCTTTAGAAAATTTGGTCGAGCGAATATCTACATTCGCTCCAAAAACGTATCAGATGGATCACTCCACAGCCCGAAATTTTGCCGCTCACAGGCTGTTAGGTCGTATTATTAAGTGATACCCAGGTCCAGATGGCCGTATTCGATATGTACGTGTGAAAACAGCAAGGTCTAAGTACGGCTGACCAATTGCAAAGTTATGTAAGTTACCTATTAGCGATAGTGATTCAAGTTAAATTTGAGAGAAGCAATTTTTTTTATAGTCTCTCAGCATTTCAATTGTCTCTTCTTTCTCAGGACGATACTCAACTGTTCAAAGCATTTATCTGCGAGAATTTCAATCTCGTACCCGGGCATATGTTCAGGATTCGAATATTTGTACAGCGAGATGCGCTCGCTCGTTTCCCCCCGAAATAGTTGTATTAATTGAGTTCGATGTCACCAATACCACAATAGCCGTGCGTGCGCCCCACCTTTTCTCTCTAGAGCTCGCAAAAGCTCCAAATCAGTTCAGCCTTGACCAAGGCCCACGGCAGATCTGTTGTTTACCCCGTACACGCGACTATTGCTCATTACGCATATATATCGACTATCGGCCGAACATATTGACCAAGTTCTTTTGTGTGTGTCCGCGGAGTGTGAGAAATGTGCATCCTCGCACGATTGATTGAGTGCACTGAACGCGAGTGACAAACTGTGTATTTAGATCGTAAGCTTAGTAAATAAATACGATTTTTGTCAAGTTACACAAGATCTACAAATCACTGGCTTGGATCACCAACCTCGCTCCAGACTCCTCATCCCCGTGTTTCAACCCCAAGGGAAGCACCTCAGCTCCCGAACACCCACTTTGAATCTAATAAATTCGGCCTTTTTCCATTTAGCAGAATTTTTGGTCTGTTTACATATTCCCACACTTTATTCTTTCCCATTGCTCTAAGTTCCACATCGACTGCACCCTGCCATAATTTTGCTTCGTTTGTTTTCATTGCATCTTTTTAGGGAATAGGATCATTATTTATCTGTGCTATAAGAGCATGATACAATTTGTTATGTAAACGGGATTGAACAAATCGATTCTCATCGTCGTTACTAAATACCAATAAAGCTTTCATTGTTCATTCCAAATTCATTGACTATTTGAGATGAATTTGGGCCATTTTTAAATTTCTCATCAATTTTCTTCTCGTACAGATTGCAATTAATGGTTTTTCTAGGCCTACCTCGTTTTCGTTCCTTTCCTTCCTTTGTTTTGGGTATTTCTTCACTCCGTTCTATTCCTGTTACCTTAACAAGTTTTGATTGTCTTTCATTTCGTTTTCTTTCCCATCCCTTTTGGCGAGTTTTCAGTTCGTTCGTTTTCTATTTCTCCCTCCGTTTTTGACAATCCATCTCTTTCAAATTCTGAGAACCATTCTTCTTTATTGATTTCAATGTTTTCTACTGGCCAATTTCTAATATCTCCTTTTCTGTAGATATTTTCGTTAAATCTCACATCTCTACTTTCATAAAATTTTCCTCCTTCAGGTTTCAACAAAATGAAACCTGTTCGAGTGTATCCGACTAAAAATACTCTACGTCCTCCATACCTGAATTTTGGTCCTGTTTCCCTTTGAACTTTAATATATGCCGCACAACCAAATCGTTCAACTTGATCTATATCAAAACTGGAATTAGGTGGAAATTCCTGAATAGGAATAATCATATTATTTGACTTATGTGGTGTCCTGTTATAGACATACATTACAGCTGAAACTGCAATGTCCCACATATTTTCAGGAATACCAGAATCGTAAATGTAAGCTGTCACTTCCTTTTGAATTGTTTGATTAATGCGTTCCGCGACTCCATTATGTTCAGGAGTATCAGGACATGCTAGCTAAAGTTCAGCTCCTAATTTATCCAAAACTTCAATTGTATAGCCACCTGTATATTCACCTCCTTGATCTGCTTTAGAATAGCAAACTTTCGCATCGTAACCTAGAAGATTTCTAACACTCCTGACAAATGCTTCTAAACAGTAACCTGTATCACTCTTTGCTTTCATACAGTATGCCATTGCTAGCCTTGAATAACCATCAATGGAAACAGAAATATATTTATAGCCTTTAGGATATGAAGCTGGATTGAGTAAGCCCATTGTATCTGAAATAATGATTTGTAATGACTTTGTGGCACGTGCTCTAGTTTAAACAGAAGATAATTTATTCATTTGAGCAATCATACAAATTTCACAGTCTAGTATTGGATTATCAAAAATTGCCTTCTGTAAATTTTTATTCTTTGGAAATTTCTTCCGTAACTCTTTTAAATATACGACTGAAGCATGACCTTTTCGTACATGCCATAACATTGCATTATTGTTTTTTTAAAATTTGTTATACTCTTGGCTAAAAGGAGATTCAATATCTGACAGTTCTACAATAGGTAGTTCATCTAAATCACGAATTTCTCGATCACATATCGTTGTATCAAAAATTTGATGTTCGTGGATAAATTTTCTCTCATTCGTTTGTTCATTCGTTGTATCAGGTTTTGTTATATCAACAGATAATTTATTTAAGTCGTTACTATCTTTTTCCTTTTCAGACTGAGATTTGTCTATTTCATTTTCGTTACTAACTTCTTCAGTTGAAGTTGTATCATCAGAGTTCATTGTTGTTTCAATTCGTTTCACTTCGTTATTGACTTTCTGACTTTCCTCGTTATTATTATTCAAATTTTGTGATGTCACACTACGAGTTATGTATCTAAATTCTTTTTTTTCGTTCTGTTCATTTGTTGTTAAATTAACTCGTATATCAGCTTTTGTTCTATAAAGATTTGAATCGTTACTTCGGTCAAGTATCCCATTATTTCATTCGAATTCTACTATCCAGTATGGTCGTTTATAAATTTCTGATAAAAACAATTCGTCAGAAGTTGGATGGAAAATATCGATTTTCTTACTATCAAGATAAGTAGCAAAGCCCATTTCAGCAAATTTACGAAGAGACAGTGAATTTTCCGACAAATCCTGTGCACAAATTACTTCACTATTTCAAATTTTTGACCATTATTTGTTACTATTTCCATGACACCCATTCCATTCGTTTCCAAGTCAGCAGATGATTCTTTATTTGCACATCGTATGATTCCACATCCTCCTTCATCGAATGGTTTGAAAATCAATTTTGACTCCGTTGAATGTTCTGTCGCTCCAGAGTCAGCTAAAAATTCGACCAGCTTGTTAACCTTATCGTTTCCCTTTGATTTAGCCACATCGTTACAAATTGCTGTTTTAGATGAATTATGTAAAGATCGAAATGATTTTATCTCACTTCTCTTGTCTTCAACTTCAGTTAACTTTGCATTGGGCGTTTGATCTTGTTCATCATTTTGTTTTCTTTGAAATTTTCCCGTATAATTTGAAGAGCCTCTTCCTCTATAACTATTATTTGAAAATTTCCCTCGTTTCGCGCCGTTATTCTTATTTCCAAAATCGTACTCTCGTTTGAAGCCACCACCTCTACTATGGTAATTTCCACCACCTCGTCCTCTATTTCTATTCTTTACACACCTATAGTTTTCGTTGTCGTCGTTGTTGTTGTTGTTGAAATCAGAACCTTCTTGTTGACGAGCAATTCGTTGAGGGCATTTTCTAACAATATGTGTATTAAACTGATTACACTCGTAGCATTTCTTTACACCTTCGCCCTGGTATGGACAATCGTAGCTTTGGTGTCCATAGTCTTGGCATTCATAACATCGATTTTTTGGATCTCTTCTCGTTATTTGCATTGCAGCTCGTGGTTGTTCAACTGGCAGTCCTTGATCCCTATTTGCTTCAGCCTCAACAGTAAAAGATTTGAGTTGTTCATAAGTCATTCCCTTTTCAACAATTACTCCTTTTTCCCCATCGTTTTCTTTAGCATTTTGTTTTCTCTTCATGAAATCAACAGGCTGCACTTGAGGGACAGATGTTACTATTGCATCATAGAACGCATCTCGTTCTTCACCTTCAGTTAAAAGATTTACACCCGTTAGAATTTCATAATTTCGTACGAAATCTTCAAATTTGTCCCGGAATCGAGCAGCTGTTTCTTTCGTTGGATTATACTTAATTTTATACAATTGTTTTCTAATTGAAGTACTGGTCACATTCGATTCACTCAATTTCAATCCTCTTATTCTCATCAAGATCTCGATTGGATTTTCTATTTTGAAAATTTTGCTGTGATAATTGTGATCTAGTCGATTGATCGAAATGTCTCTCACTTTGTGTCTATGTTTTTCCCTCATATCTTCGTCAATGTTGCTATTTGGCTTTACATTTCGATCTATAACATTAATAGGTCTTGTGCTCTTTATCCTGGAGTGAAATAATCATGAAGATATTCAAATTTCGTTGATGTTGTTAATCTGTATTTTCGATTCGCGCTTTATTCTTTGTTTACCAATTCAAGCTTGATAGTATCTGGTAAATTGTTTGCTAACGTTTTTGCTGTTAAACCACTCGTTTGTTTTTGATCATTCGGAAGAATTCTCAACATCTCGTTTTTGACAATTTCAGCTGTAGAATCATGATTCAAATCAGATTCATTCCTGAATGAAGCATTGGATTTCGAATTTTCATTCGTCGTAGTGATAGTAGTATCTCTTGATTTTATATTTACCATATCATTCATTCTCATCGTTGAATTCCTTTGTTGACTATCTCCACTTCGTAAATTATCATATCGTTGAACGATTCGAGCATTTTTATTTCTGTTTCTCGATCCTTTCTTCGTTTTGACCTATTAGTTCTTCCACATCGTTAATTAATTTGTTAAGTGGTTGGGTTTCCTTTTCGTATTCCATTTTATGCTCTTGTTCACCTGAGACAATAGATTCAGATGAATTAGTTCTAGTCACATCTTTTCTAGTCAAAACGTTATTAAAATCATTGTTAGAAATAAATTTCAATTTCAATACTTGTTGTGCATTTGGACTCTGAACGATTCTATTTCTATTCATGAGTTTTCTCAAATCAAAATTCGTTCTTTCAATCTTAAAAATTTTAGATTTTACTATACCAGCTTGAGGTAGTTGTTTTGGAGAAGAGTTATGTTGAGTGACGGCTGAGTAATGCCGTCCCCTCTCTCCCGGACCAATTTATCGGTCTAATATAATCTTATGTTACAGCTAGGGCAAGTAAGAAGGAGAGGACTTTTCAAGGTAAGAGAGAAAGATTAATTGATTGATTGATTTGGATTTATTCGCCCATGGACAATGGGTCCCATGGGGCATTTTGAAATGTACAGAATTCATAACAATTTTAATCATAGTAAAATCTTGAAATATAATGTCGCAGATTATTTATAGTTGACAAGTCACAAATCGAATTAAAATAAGAAGTCGCACGAGTTTCATGAAAATCTCTGAATACACAGATTGCACCTTATACTGTAACAGGAGTAGATTTGCTCAAAGATTCACAAATTTATTTACAAGGACAACTTATTGTCTAGATAATGGCCCAGAAACGCCGTCATCGGTTAGGTAAGTGCTCAAGTGGAAGAATCCTGATCAAGATCTCGTAAGTGCGCTAAGAGGTGGATTTTGAATGTTTCAATATTCGTCGTGTCTCGAGGAAGTGATGTCAGGTGTTGGGGCAGCTCATTCCAGTATTTGGCGCCCGAAATTTGAAATGAGCTCTTGAATGAATTCGTTCTGGCATTTTTGATGAGGAGATCCCCTGTCTGTAGACGTTGGGATCTGTGAAGAGTGGTTTTGCAAATCTCAGTAAAGTTACAAGCTAAATAGGAAGGCGTAGCATTTTTCAAGATCTGGAAGATTTGAGTAGCTAAAAAGTACTGTCGACGGGACTTTACACTGAGCCGGCCCCATTGCCTACGATAGGGGGTGACATGATCACGCCATGGTATGTTGCCAAAGACAAAGCGTGTACAAGCATTATGGGCTCTTTGGAGCTTGAGATCAAGCTCATTGGTGAGTCCGTGGTATACAAGGCAGGCATAATCAAAGGTTGGCATGATGAGAGTTTGAACAAGCTGTTTTTTGATTGAGAATGTAAGTGCATGATGATGAGCGCGAAGTTGACGAAGGCTGCCAAAAACCTGCTGACAGATGTGTGAGACTTGCTTCTTCCAGTTTAGATCGTTAGATACCCATACACCTAGATTTTTGAACTTAGATACATAGTCAATAGGGGTGCCGTCAATTATTAGTTTAAGAAGGTTGCTAGTATCTAGGTGACGTAAGTTCCCTTTGCTACCCAAAATCATCACCTTGGTTTTCCTCAGATTCAAGCTAAGGCCATTTGCTATAGCCCATTGGCAAATAGCGTTTGCATCAGCTTCGAATTTTTTAAGGGCATCAGTGATCTCAAAGTGCATGCAGCTCCTCCAGATTTGCGTGTCGTCCGCATAAATCATGTATCGACTAAAGTTGAGTATCCTTGGAAGGTCATTGATAAATATGGAAAAAAGAAGCGGGCCTAGCACAGATCCTTGTGGGACCCCCGCCGTTGTTCGAAGCCAGTCTGACACTGTCCCACCCTCGTCAATCACTGCTTGACATCTGTCCGCAAGGTATGATGAGAACCACTTAATAGTATGGTTACTGATATGATATGAACGAAGTTCGTTAATAAGAATATGATGAGGGATCTTATCAAACGCCTTGGAGAAGTCAAAGAGCACAGGAATGGTGTATTGTGACTTATCAATGGCCTGTCTCACATCATCCAGTACACCAAGAAGTGCTGTCTGAGTGCTGTGGCCTTGTCGGAAGCCTGCTTGGCGAGAGTCCAGCAAGTGGTTATTTTCAAAGTGACATAATAGCTGACGTGCCACAATTTTCTCGAGATTTTTGAACACTCAGACAGCCTTGCGATGGGTCGCAGATCAGAAACATCAGAGACTTCAGCTATTTTAGGGATAGGTGTAATCAGTGTGCGTTTCCAAAGCGTGGGATAAGATGCTGTTGAGATGGATGTATTGAAGATGTTAGTAAGGGGTAAGAGAATTTCAGGGCAAGAAGTGATGAGATTTTTAATTGTAAGGTCATCAAGACCAGACGACTTGGATTTGACTTCGAGCATTACTTGGTAAACTTCTTCAGGTGATGTTTCCTGAAGTGACAGAAGAGGAATGAGTTCTGGCTCTTGGGATGTTGCATAAGATAAAATGTGGTTGGGTGAAGCGATTTCAGATATGGTCGAACTGTGGTTACTGGAGATGGATGCGAAGTGTGTGTTGATGGCATTATGTGAGAAATCGATGAATGGGGAAGTTGGTCGCGATTTCACCATACCAAGTCTATCCAGAGCAGTCCAAAGCTTGTTCATGCTCTTAGCTGCATTGATTTGACTAGCGTAATAATTGTTTTTGGCTTTCTTAAGCTCAGTTTTGATTTCGCTGCGTGAGGTTCGATAGTCCTCCATGATGACAGAAGAACCGAGCTCTTTTGCTTTCTTGTAAGTGTTGTCACGCTGTTTCATACGCTGCCTAATGCATTTATCAACCCACGGCTTTTTTGAGTCTGGAATTGTGATCACGCGTTTTGGTGCTGCACGGTCTAATACAAGGGTCAATGACTCAGTGAAAGATTGGACCTGGTCCTCGAGACACGAGTTAGCATCGAGATGAGTGAGTTCGGACCGCAAGTCCGCCAAATATTTGGAGCGGTCGAAATGCTTAAAGCTTCGCTTGATGAATGAGCGTTTCTGGGACCTAGGAATATGAAACTTTACATCAAGATCTATTCTATCGTGCCCATAGGTAAAGGGAGCGTCAGACTTTGTGTAAGACTCAACAAAAGATAGTGAGTTGACTATGAACAGGTCGATCCACGTGTGAGCTAGGTGGCGCTGAGCATTCAAAACGTGGTTCGTAGGCTCAGATTGAACTAATTCTAATGCAAGATTTTGCACATTCCTCTAAATGAACTTACTTTCTGAGTCTTTGGCACACATATTGACGTTAAAATCACCAGTCATAACAATACGCTCATACTTAGGAAGAAATGTGGACAGAACATTAAAAAATTCGTCTCGCAAAAGGCCATGGGGTGGACGATAAACAACTCCAAGGAGTAGCTTATCATTCCCGATTGCTATCTCCACTATAATGTATTCAGAGAAGTTAAGGCGAGAGTTGTCAGACTTCACAAGTACTTTGGATTTTAGTGATTCGTGGACATGTAAGGCCACCCCACCGCCAGGTCGATCATTACCTGGAAGATTATAATTTGGAAGGTGAACAGATGTGCTAGTGTCTTGAGAGGAAAGTTTACTCTCAGAGATTGCAAAGATATGTCTAAAATTATCATGCAAGAATAATTCTATTTCATTGAAGTGAGTAACCAGACCATTAAACATTTGCATGTGAAATTTTGAAAAGAGAACTGCCATAATTAAATTGAGATACAGAGTCACACTTGTTAGGAATGAAAGGAATTTAAGTCTGCTTCAGATCTGACTGGAATCTGTGGAGAGTTTGAATCTTCACGCATGATAACGGTATAATATATGATGCGGGGGTTCATATAATTGAGTTCTCTTGCCTTATCTCTCGCTTTTTTAAACAATTCGTAAACAGATTTAGGATAAAGCGGACGGATGAAAATCTTATTGCTGTATGAAGCCTCACCAAAAACTTGAGCAGCAGTAAATTGAGAAGTTGCAACGCGAGTGGACACGACAAAGTCCCGCACTTGGGCCGACTTGAATTTTACAACATGCTCTTGGAAGAGTTGTTTACCACTCTAGATGTAGATGTGGAGGGAGCACTGCCATCTCTTTTAGAAGGTTGACGTGGGAAAAATCTCGCATCAAGCACATCTCCAACCAGGTTCGATAGGTTCAGGGCCACCAGTATGGACTTGATAATATTTAGTGGAGAGACTTGCACATCCAGAGGTATTCCAGAGACGATCAGCTCCCCCTCCTCCTTGATGAGGTTATTAGCTGTAACATTGGTACTGGGAGCATGGGGTGCCGGAACTTGGATAGCCGCAACATTCTCTTTTACAGCACGTAGCTCATCTCTGATTTCTGACAGATCTTGAGTCACTCTATCACCCAGGTCATTAATTTGTTTATCGTGCTCAGCCAGTTTGTTGTTAATAGCACTCAAGTCATCGACACGTAGATTTAGTGCACTGATAGAAGATTGAAACTGCGACTCCAATACTTGTAAGCGTTCTTCCTGGCGAGTTGAAAATGCATTGAGCTTACGCTCGATGAGCTCCGAAATGGATGCCAATTGTGGATCATTTGTAGCTGCAGGCTGCATGAGTATGTTGGTGAGCAGTGCGGGAGTCGCTGCGCCGGCGGTGCCAAAGAGCGACGCAGTTGTGATTGGTGTGTTCGGAGCATTGTCAACAGGTGGCACTACGTGGTTATGACTATTCCCTTCCATACCGACACTCTTCCGATAATGTTTGGAACCGGTGATGGAAAGCGCGCAGCAGGGTTTGGAAGAACGATATCCAGCGTATACACGAGCACAACCTGGATGAAATGTGTTGGTGCAGGTTTCAGAGTCACATAAGATGAATTCACCTGCAATAGGCCTCAAGCACTTCGCACACGTAGGCATTCGGCGAGCAACCGGTGGTTTAACGCGGCGAGTTTGTATAGGTATCAAGTGCGCATGCGCCTGCAACATGAACTTTTGCAGCGATCCACCGACTATAGCAAGATTATTGTTTATTGATGGACAAATTGTTCGGCACAAACACTATACACACACACACACCAATTGATTGTCACTGTTGCTCAATTAACTGTATATTGGCACGTTCACACTGTACAACACGGTGTCTGAGCTGTGGTGGTCGGCGGCTAGCAGCACTGAAGCAAACGACAGAGATTTGCGCGCCAACAATGTTACTCTCGGCGATGATGATTCTCCAGTGCAATCTTTTGAGGTGGATACTTCTCCCAGGCTCGAATGAGGAGCCAATCAGTGAATGCTCCAAGGGCGAGAGCCTGTAGGAGAGGTCCACCCTGCAAAAATTTTCCACTCAGGAAAGTAATTCTCTGGTTAAATCGTATGTCTATGGAGAGCGATATAAGATGCGTGTTGTCTCTACTCACCAGCGCCGGAGAGAGAGAAAGAGAGAGAGAGAGAGAGAGAGAGAGAGAGGGAGAGAGAGAGAGAGAGAGAGAGAGAGAGAGAGAGAGAGAGAGAGAGAGAGAGAGAGAGAGAGAGAGAGAGAGAGAGAGAGAGAGAGAGATCCACCGGGAGGTCTCGGAACACCGCGCTCGACATCAACGCCCAATCGGCCCGAGCAGAATGGGCCTTGGAAGGAAGTGGTGTCAAAGAAACAAGCGAGAAGGGCGAAGAAGAGCGGTAGATCGGACGATGCCGCCGGGAAGAAAGCGAAAATGAAGCCGAGAAGGGTGAAGCCCGAAGCCGTCATCGTTACGGCCAAACAAGGTGGGCTAACCTACGCAGACATGCTGCGCAGGATAAAAACGGATGACCTCGATGAAGAAGTGGGCTCTAAGGTCACGGGCATCCGCAAGACCCAAGAAGGCCAAGTCCTTATTGAACTCAAGAATGGCACCGATGTCGCCGCCGTCAAGGCAGCCTTGGCACCAGTCGTCGGGCAAGAAGGAGCTGTCCACTGTCTAGCAAACAGCACGACCCTCGAGGTTCTCGGAGTCGACTACGATGTCGACATAATCAAGGTGCGGGATGACCTCGCGAAGGCCCTACCAGAAAACGAGAAGGGTGCCGTTGTAGTCAAGTCCATCCGGAGTGGCTACCGCGGCACCCAAACCGCTGTTGTCTCGATCGCAACGAGACTGGCCCACCATCTCCTCGACTGGAAGGAGCCAAAGGTTGGATGGGGCAGAGTCAGGATCCGCGAGAAGGGTGGCATCCCACGGTGCTATAACTGCTTAGAGTACGGGCACAAGGCCTCGGGGTGCAAAAAAGAGAAGGCAGAGGAACGGAAACTAAAACTCTGCTTCCAATGCGGCGAACCAGGGCACCTTGCTGCGATTTGCAAGGAAAAACCAAAATGCCTAAGCTGTGCGGCGATCGGGTCACAATCTGACCGCTGATCTGGGGCCGGCAACAGCACTGCGTATCAGAGGACAGAAGCTACATATAGACGCAGGGGGAGGAGGAGTGGCTAGTTTCATCCAAGTTGAACTTAGGAAGAGCGGGGACGTGGATGATCTCCTACACGCTGCTGCCAAAGAAGGAGGGGTCGGTGTTCTGATTATCTCGATCTTCTATCTCGAATTCTCTCGATCCACATTCGATCACTGGAGGACAGCCGTAATCCAGATCATGAATCCTGCGATCCGTGAGACTGGACCAGCTGTTAGTGGCCGCGGTTTCGCTCGAAAGACCATAGAGGGCACAGCAGTCTACAGCTGCTACTATTCGCCGTCGCTCAAGATGCACGAATTCGAAGACGAGCTCCATGACCTAGAAGAGGATGTGAGGCAATGGGGGGGGGGCCCAGTTATAATCGCGGGGGATTTCAACTCCAAGGAACCGACTTGGAGCGGGGGGCCGCGTGATAGACGGGGGGTAATACTCGCTGATGCCATGGAGGCATTGGGATTAGTGCTCGCGAACGAGACGGGGGTTATCACCTACTACCGACACGACACTCGGTCCAGGGAGGGAGGTTCGTCTTCGGTCCTCGACCTGACGTTCATGAGCCCGTCGCTCATGGGACGTATGACATCGTGGGAGGTTCTGGACACGGAAACATTGAGTGACCATCGACATATTCGGTTTCGGCTTAGGACTGACAGACAGAGACAGACGACACACAGAACGCGACCGACGGGATGGCAGGTACGCAAGCTGGATGAGGGGAAATTCCGGGAATCGATAGGAACAGCCGAAGATCTCCCGATGAACATCACCGCGGACGAGGCTGCGGATATGGTGACGACCACCATCACAAGAGCTTGTGACGCATCGATGCCTCGCAAGACAGCATCATGCTTTTGGAGGAAACCAGAGTACTGGATCACCGACGAGATAAAAGCCCTACGAAGAACGAGCAATAAGAAAAGGAGAACCGCGTGGCGATCAAGGAAACTAAAACGACCATCACTGGGGGAAGATGATAGGGCGTACAGAGAAGCAAAGAAGGCTCTCGTTCTAGCCATCCGGAGAAGCAAAGAGAAGTGCTGGGGTGAATTGTGCGACATGGTTAATGGAAACCCGTGGGGTACGCCATACCGCGTGGTCATGTCCAAAGTCCGACCCCGGAGGGGCAACCCAGCACCGACTGATGCAGCTACCTTGCGCAGCATCGTGGAAGACCTCTTCCCGGCAGGAGAACCCAGAGTCACATTCCCTCCAGAGAGCGACGACCCCGTCCCGCTCTTCACTATGCAAGAACTACTCATAGCGGCGAAGAGACTGCCCAACGGCAAGGCCCCTGGCCTGGACGGCATTCCAAACGAGGCTCTGAAACTGGTCTTCAAATACAACCCAGATTTACTCCTCGACCTCTTCAACATCTGTCTGAGCGCGGGAAATTTCCCGGATAAGTGGAAACGCCAGAAGCTGGTCCTGATACCTAAAGGTCAAGGAGGTCAACGCCCTCTCAGCATGCTCGACAATATCGGGAAAATGTACGAGAGGATGGTGCTCAACAGGGTGGAAAAAGCCTACGAAGAGAGCGGCGGGCTATCACCAATGCAGTTTGCGTCTCCCGATAGTGCGGCGTTTGGATGACTCTTCAGGGGCAGAGTACACGCGCTCTATCGGGCTCTGCCCGACGCTGATGTGAGTCGCATCGGAGCGTCCTTATATATGAATCGCACTCCAATTTGTGCGCTTGTGGATTTGACGATTTGAGAAATTTGAGATGGATTTGCCGTGTCACTCGATGACACTTTCACACATCTCGGCGGGTTGCGACCCACTGCGATCGGATATTGAACTAAATTTGATATACATACATTAGGGTGTCCCTTATTTCTCAAAATTTTTTAATCTTTACGGGCGCCCCCCAGATAGTTTTCAAACCACAAAAAAAATGAGAATCCCACTCCTACAATTCCCGAAAAAAAATTTTAAACCGTGCCGACACAAGCCGACATTTTTTAAGGGAGGGTATCAAAATCAGCTATTAATCCTTCTAGTCTCGGCATGTTCAAAGGCCACGCTAAAACACCTGAGAGTTTTCAAAGTACTTCAAGACATCATTTTCGATGTAAAATTTGCTGCTGAATTCGAATTTGAAGTGATGGCGATGATTTGTTGCGACCTAGATGCCGAAAAATGAAAATTTCCGACAACAAAACCTCTTTTTCAGTCATTTCTTCTTCATTTTCTCTCTTTCCAGCAGCTCAACGAGCCACACAGAATCTCCAAAATACTTATATCCACGTAAAATTCCATGGGGAACCGATTGTCGACCTTAGTTTTGCGTTAAAAAATTCTCCAAGTGCTGAATTTTTGAATTCTTCGATTCTATTCTCGAATTTATCCATACTGGCTCTCGATATAAAATTTGCTGCTAAATCCGAATTTGAAGTGATATAGATGATTTGTTACGATCTAGATGCCGAAAAATGGCAATTCTTGACAACAAAACCTCTTCTTCAGTCATTCTTTCTCTATCTTCTCTTTTCCCAGCAGCTCAATTAGCCACAGCGAGTCTCCAAATTACTCACGCGTATGTAAAATTTCACGGAAAACCGATTGTCGATCCCAGTTTTGTGGTACGAAGTTTTCCGAATCCCAAATTTAGAAACTTTTCCATTTTGTAATTGATTTCTTCCATCAATTTTTGTTCTCAATCATATAGGAGCAGGGTTGCTGAAAATTCGATTCAGCTCCAAGTATATTCGTTGTTTTACACTTTGACTCTGGAATTTCTTCTCCCAAAAACACCAATTTATCTCAAATCATCACCCAAAACGTCACGTGTAAAGTTCAATTCTCCAAAAAACTGCCCATCGATAACTCTTGTGATTTTGTCTCTTGTAGGGGTTCATTTCGTTTATCTCAACGGAGCTAACTAGCTTTCGGCTGAATTTAAAGTAGGGAAACAGCAAGAAGAACTCATTCTTCCGCGAAATCGGTTGTCTTCAGTACTCCACGTATTTGATTTGCGTGAAGTTAGATATTCATGAACGTCAGGTAGTGGATTAGAAGGTCAATGGATTGGTGCATTTGAAAAGTGAGATGCTCATTATGAACATGACATCGCAATTTATTATAGATCAACAAAGATGATATAATTTTTCACCAAACCGATGCGAATTGTTCCAACAACTCATACATCAGGATCTGGAATGGTTCACAATCAAGTTTTAACCTTTTTGAGTAAAGTTTGTTTACAGTCATCAGGAAATTCTTTTCTATATTCTCTAACAACTTGTGCAAGATATTGTTTTTGATCTTCTTTCGTTATCAATACATTCATACATCTCTGAGCTAGGCCCACAGCTTTTTCAGAGGTATCATTAACTACTTTCAAGTTTCTGACAACATGTAAATTCTCTAAATATTTCTCATTAGAAAATCACGAATCACAATCTGTCTCCAAGAAAGATTTGTCCAAATGTAAGCGGTCAAAGAATTTCATTGAATCAGAGTTGATGAAGTATTCGATGCCTTTCGAAGCCAAGTTCTCAAAATCTGACTGACCTCTCAGGTAGAACCGTTTTGGAGGAGCAGTCGTGTTTGAACCAGAATCAAAGCTTAGAGCTTCCACCATCAATTTTTTGGTCTGCACTGTGAGTGTTCGGTCGAAAAAAGCCAAGGCACATGCCTCGGGACTCAAGTACCACAAATGATTTTGAATCTTCCCCAGAGCTGCTATAGCCATGTCCCGATCAACACTTTGATAAAGGAAAAGTTTTTTTATGAGATTCAAGTCATTTTTGGGGGCCTCGGGAGCCAGAGGAGCAGAAAACCAAACCCTGATGTAAATAAATACAATGGATTGGCATAATTCAAGAAGCTTTTGCTCTTCATCAGCTGTAAGAGGAAATATTTTTCGGAGAAGGTAGATTTCTGAGCAATAGATAGCTCGGGTCACCCATCTAGCTCGGTGGAGTGCCCCGGGTCTGTAAAATTCAGCTCTGTCAGCGGGTGTAACACCAAGGAAGATCAAATATAGTTCCAAGAGTTCTTTGTAATCATCACGAGGTAGACTCTCATTGAGATATCGTTTTATGAATTCAATAATGTCCTCCCTTTCTAAGAGCAGTTGCGGATGGATGGGTCTATCGTCTGAAACTGATTCGATTTTTCGTTGATCAATTTCTCCCCATGAGCTCTGAAACTTTTTAAGCAACGTTATATCTGGACCTGTGGAGACTGGGAATTTTAAATCAAACACTTTTGCTAATATGATTCCGAATACGTGGTGTCGACAAGGAAAGTACAGGAGATCTGTATCCAAAAGACACTCGAGAATAACGGCAGCTCCTGACTTAACACCCAAATTCGATGCTGTTGTATCGCAACACAATCCGGCTATGCGACTAGTTAGCCCCCATTCAAATAAAAGATCGTAGATTGCATGTGCTTGTGTGACGCCTTTACCATTTTCCAAACCAGGAATGCCCAACAATTGTTCCACTTCATGGTTAAGCACTCTTATTGGTACTCGATCATATTGTTTACACTCAAGATGATCCGGAATAGTTTCCCCATCCCAAAAAACAAACAAAAATTTGACATCTGATTGGCCAAATATTTCTCTAATCCTTCCAGCTTTCTTTTCTCTAATTAGATTTCGCATTTGGTGAGAAGAGTTTTTGTTGAGAATTGCGTCGTTTATATTGACATTCAAAGACTTCGCCGTTGCCGCTATCAAATGTAGCGACGGCCTGTAAGAAATTCCTCAGTAATCTAGTACTAAACCTAATTCTTCCGTCATGATATTCCTAGTACCACGAATATTTCTCTTATCATAGTTTTGACCAGCTCCACAATAGACAGATCCACCACTTGAAGTGATGTTTTGGCTTGATCCATCCCAATTAGATAGTATCGTTGGTTTATTTTCCTCACTTGATAATAGTTGAGGTGGGTTTTCTTCACTTGATAATTGACTAAAGTTTTCTGGAGAGGAAAAATTATGAAGAACAGCAGGCTAAGCACTCGAAATCTCTGCTGGGCCAGAACTCCAGCGTTATCCATTCATGTATAGCAGAAAGTGGAGTTGATCATTGAGAGCGCTGTCATCAGAACATTTCAACGGATCGTATAGTATGATAACAGAAACGAACTAACTCGTCATTAGTTGAGATTTTTTGATCCTTGAGAAAAAGATTTCAAGAGCTAAGTAGATAGGGAGATTAGTTCAGATAACCAAGCTTGTCAAAGTATATCTTCCCGCGGAAGCTCTATCAGTGGAAACAGCTTTCGAATGAACAGTCTAGTGTTAAAATTAATAGATTCATCGAATAATCTCATTTTGATGGTCTGTGCAAAATGTAATTCATTGTCATGAATCAGATTCCATCTGACAAAATCCGCTCACATTCTTACATTCTCATAAAGAGGAACTCTAGGAATGTTTGTTTGGAAGTCAAGAGAATCCTACCATTAAATATCAAATCATACGGCAATGTAATTAGCTAAGAAAACAGTCGAAAAGACTGAAACGATACAGAAAGTTGCCTCACCAACTAATTGATCTGCTGGGTCAAATACAAGCATGGAACTTCGAAGTACTCTAATGTTGTTCTCATCTGTTACAGTGGATGTTAGTAGATCACATGTTTGTGTTCCCTTCGCAGCTGTCTCCGCCACAGATAACTGCTCTAAGAGGGAAAATCACCATACGCCTGATGAAGATGACCAATATTCTATAAACTTTTGTGTCCATATTTGTTTACTTGCCATTACTGGTTCTGGATCAACATTACTTGGTTCTGGATCTTCGACATCCATTGTTGGATCTTCAAGAATAAGTTCTTGGTCCTCGATCTCACAATGGATATTTGAATCTGCATTTGTCTCTTGATGAATGTCTCCTATACATTCTATCAATCTCTTGGATGGCTGATCAGTCAAGAATGCTTTTCTTGACTCATCGATCATTTTCATGGCATTGCCGTGGGAAATGTCGAATAACTGTGTCAGTCTCTCTTGGAATTTCGCCTCACTCTTCTTACCATACTGAGATTTGCAACTTTTTTGGACTTTTCTATATTCGTCGTACAAACTATCCAATTTTTTAATAGATCTCCGCACATCTTGAATAGGGATGCCAGCCTTCTCCCAAAAATTTGATATTTCTTTGATAACTAGTTGAAAACTCTGCTCTAGTTTGAGACGGCAAACGCGGGTATTGAAAAATAACACTTGTAAAGCTTGGAGGTTGGTCGGCAACTGACCTCCAGTTATTTGAGGAGACGCACGACCAATCAAGTATATTTCCTCTTCCAGATAAGATGAACTCATATTGTGCTCTATCGAGTTACTGAAGCATCGCATCCCAGACTCATGACTCTAAAGCAGATCATTTGGAGTTTGAAGCTGTATCTGAGGAAATCAGAAGAGATTAATGAATCTCCGACTGAAATAACTATTCTTAGCATTGTCTGTGTAGGTTTGACAGAAGAGTCGGTTAACAGGTGGATCGAACCTCAATTTATGTGAATAGATTGATTGAGGGTATCAAAAGAGTTTGTAGCCATCTCAACCCCGGAAAAAGATAGTTTGTTGGATCTACGGACCCGTTCCAAACGTTACAAACACGTGTATGTAAAATGTGTGTTTGTTGGATTCAAATTCAAGAATTTGTGAAATCAAATTCTTACAAATGAGGGGTTTGGTCTGTTATAAACATCAAGAATACTTTCACGACTTGTTAGTTGCGATTACACTACGGGTTCAAAGGATGCACAAAATTAAGTGTTTTTAAAACGAAATGATGATATGATAGAGATGTTATGCCATTTTTATGCCTCAAACGTTACGGTCAGCTGAGCAGGGTAAAATTTCTAAACGATTTCAACCTCTTAGGTCTTGTCGTACCACCTCTACCATGGAGAAAAATAAGTAATCTTATCCCTAAAGAGAAACTGTCTTCAGTATTAATAACGTTTCCGAGAAGTAGGCTCAAATTTCCTAAAATGTCACTTCTAAATCAAAAGCGTGAGCTTCAAATCCCTTGCAATATAGATGTCAGGAACAAACACCCACATTGTCAGTCGTATGTATTGGAGCCCTCGTCTGAACTCAAATTTTGAAATGGAAATAGCCTCTTTGATTGATCAGGAATCTTGACGAAAAGAGCATATACCTCCAGAAATTCTCCAAGCACAAAATAATAACCTAAGAATCAGCGGAATGGATATTTTGGATAGACTCCTCAGAATAATACAAGTTCAAATTTGGAGCATAATAGCTAGATCGACTACCCATCACTCTGAGATGCAGGCACTACTGTCAGGATGCAAATTTGATATGCAAATCCTCCATAATATTGACTAATGTCAACAAGTGTCCAAAGCCGATTCATAAAGAATGGGAATCAGATTCTTGAGAAGAATCTCAATTTGTATCTGATTCCATGACCCTGATCATGAAATGCCCTCTCTGATTGATTAGTAATCTTGATGAATGGATCATATAGCTCCAAACATTGTCCAAGTACAAGATAACAATCTAATAGTCGATGGAGAGAGTATTTTGGGCAGACATCACATTATGATACAAGTTCAGAATTAGAACAGAATAGCTAGACCAACTTGCTTCAGTTACCAGGCTCAAACATTCCAGCAGGAGTTCAAACTTGCCATGCAATTTTTTCCATAACTTTGAAATTTGTGTCAAAATTTTCAAATTTGAGTCATGAATACTGACTAAATACAACAATTTTTCATTTGATTCCATAAATCTCAGCAGTAAATGACCCCTCTGACTGATCAGTATTTTGTATAAATAGAATATATAGCTCCAAACAGTTTTCAAGTACAAGATAATAATCTAATATGAGTCTTTTGGATAGATATCTCTTAGAACACAAGAGCAGATTTGGAATAGAATACTGATATCAAATATTCATCATCAGTAGGTCCACATAAAAAAGCAGAAATGCACACTTTCAATCTTCTATAATATGGACTCTATGTTCATTCCAAAACTTGAGAAGATGACTTCATGTGATGGGAAACTTTGATGAATAAGACATGTATATTTCACCATTATCCGTTTTCTAGATACTCATTCAGCATTCTTTGTGAGTCATAAGCGGGAAATTGCTATCAGACACTCAAACCACCTCCAGTAAAATTGTATTAATAGACGAGTGACTCAAAATTAACCCTATCCCTGATAAACCATTTCATCAAATAGTATCCGAGTTCACACCCGGGTAAAGCTTACTAAAGTCTTTCCAAAGGATTGAATGTTGCATGTATTCCATCAACCACTAGCTGTATTCTTTTGAGCCTGGAAAATTATATAAAGCTATATTGTTGGAATGCAAGGGTGTTCTACATTTGGCTATAGAATGAACAAAGCACCAGTGAGTCGGTTGTCTTGTTGGTATCTACAACTTATTCACAACTAACTGCAAGGTTGCTTATACGTCAAACACAAATGCAACAAACAGAAAACTGTGGATCCAACAAACTATTTTTCTTCATGAATCATAACTATCATTGGTAGAAATAGTGATTTTTCAAAACAAGAATACTAGGATGTGAGTTGTCCAAGTTTGATTGATTGGAGGAAATTGTGATTGTTTCCTGCATGATGATGTCCATTGAATCCATGATGTTATGCTCAAATTTCAGATGTATCTTGAAAGTGTTGAAAAGTAAGTTACACATCTCACATGCAAATACCTGTCGCAGCAGTGTTGAGCTGCTTAGGGCTGAGAAAACACTTGGTACTTGACGATTAATAGAACCATTGGTGTTCTGAATTCCGATTGAATTGAATTGAATTGAATTGAATTTTTATTCGATTAGTAGACCTAAAGTTTATTTTTGAACTCCTCGTTCTGAATGACAATCACAAATCAGTCATCCGCGAGGTTATCTTGCACGGTTTCATTCAGTAGCTGCAGTATAGATGAAAATCAGAGATCCTGCATAATTTATAAGTGACTCTATATTGCCCAGAAGTCACGCGATAGAATTGACTGATGAGATACCCCCAGAATGGCATCAAATGGCAATAATCAGGGCCCCGCAACTCAATGTTAATTTTATGGCTAAAATTTCTGCTACGATCCGTGGCCCGAGCGCAGCGCCATCGGGCGGATTTTTACGGGAAGTTGAGTGAGAAGCTCGAGCCACCGCGTGAGCGGGTATTACAGTCTGCTGCAATCCCACACTTGGCTCGAGCCAAAACTTTATGCTGCGTCTCCACTGAGCCGTCAGTTTTTACAAATTACTCTACGTGAAAAAAGCATTGATAAAAGATTGGTGCAATGCAAAAGATGCAGTACTTAAACTGTCTTATTTACTTCATGATGGGGAATTCAAATTCGACGATTTCCTTTTATATGGATCGACCAATGGCAAAGATTCAAGGATTTCGGGAGAAGGGAAATTATGGAATTTGACAATGAAATTTATAATTTTAAACGCGCGGCTATTAAGATATAATCGATAGTGTATTAGTTGTTCATCTTTCAAAGAAAAATGAGCACAGAGTTTTTTTTGGTCATTAGGTTTAAAATGAAAATTAGAATACACTTTTCCAAAAAATACATCCCACTTTTTAAGATCCTGAAAACGATGAGGACGCGTTATGCGAAATAAGTGAATCGAAAGCAAAAAAAATTAACAACACTGGAAACCCAGGCCCCTTGGGGGTCCGATGAACATATGTAACATTTAGCCGTATCCTGGCAAGCGTGCATTGGTCTAGTGGTATTCATCCCGACTTGGACCCGGAAGGTCTGGGTTCGATACCCGGTAGCCGATTTTTTTTTCCAAATGTGCATTTTGAAATTCATCTTTTAAACTTCTATTGATATTTTCTATTTTCATTAGAAACTGTTGACAACAATTGAAAGACTTCTCGATATACACTGTAAAAAATTGTTTGACTTCCAACCAAATTATGGTCAACCAGTGTCTGAAAATTCAACCAGTTGGTTGAAAAAAATTCAACCCAGTTGATTCATTCTTTACCCACGAATACCATAGACTCAATTCGATGGCTCAGAACCAAAAGGAACTATCTAAAAATGTCTGATTCGAACGGAACTATCTTGTATCAAATTTAATACAAGATAGTTCCGTTTGAATCAGACATTTCCAGATAGTTCCCTTTGATTCTGAGCCATCGAATTGTTCCGTTGATTGTGAATTTGGAAAAAATGAGTATAATGGCTTGTTAACCCGCAATGTAGAACGATGCCGTAGATTGTTTTGGATTGGTCAAATACTTACTCCTATTTCACATTTCTCTCTGTCTCTCTCTCATTTTGTCACCCACCAAACTGTGAATGTTACCTCAATGTTTCTGGAACGTTGCAATTGCGACCTGGGAACGTTCCGTAAATAGTCGGAAACCCCGTTGGTGGAACGTTTGAGCAACGTAAAAAGTCTACGAGATGTGTGTTGTCTCAACTTTTCCAGCACGTTTCTGGGGCATTTCAACGGTTTTTCAAACGTTGCACAAACGTTTCCGAGATGATTCTTGTGCCACCAAGACTTAGAAAATTTTTTGTTAAATAAATAAATAAATTGTTTCTAAAATTCTGTATCTCGGAAGCTATCAGCTCCATCCCTGTTCAATCCCATCGTTTGCGCTCAATCAGAAACATACCCACATAGTACAAGAAAGATTATATGCAACAAGAACTAATGAACAACAATTTATAAAAAACAATAATTCATTTATTTATTTATATTCGCAACGTCCAGAAACGTGCTGGGAACGTTGAGACAACAGACATCTCGTAGACATTTTACGTTGCTCAAACGTTCCACCAACGGGGTTTCGGACTATTTACGGAACGTTCCAAGGTTGCAATTGCAACGTTCCAGAAATGTTGAGGTAACATTCACTGTTTGGTGGGGCATTCATTTATCATTGGAACGGTCGAGCTCAACGAGCCTAATTATTGATTTCAACCCACATCCATCGATCGCACGGTGCTCTTGAAGAAGGTTGTAATCCAGACTGCCGACTCCAAGTAGGGTTTTTGTTGGATATGGTTAGAGAAATTTATGGGATCAAAACCCAATAAGAAGCGAAATCGCCACCTAAGCCGCACGTGAAAAAAAATATAAAATAGGCTTTCATTTGATCCTTTCAGCTTTTCTACCCTCGATAATTCGACTTTTATCCAAAAATTGTGGGAGCAACTTTTTTTAAATCTTTAAAGATAAATAAATAAGGACTGCACACATTTTCTCATATGAGGCTTCCTGTTCCTGCAAATAGATGTATCTTCGTCCAAGTTCCATATTTTTCACGGTTCCAACCCTATAAATCAAAAAGAATACATACACTCCCCAACAAGGTGAATTGCACTGGCTGTGACGGTCAGTGACAGTTCGAGATCTACCGTCTCACTCGCACTCGTGGGATGACCCGTTAGGTGCAAGAGAGACGAAAGATCTCGAACTACCGCTGACCGTCACCCTAGTGCAGTTCACCTTGTTGGGGAGTGTACATCTCATCGAAAAATGTGTATAGAGCAAGTTTCTGTAGATCTTGAAAGGGAGAACAAAAAAGGCCTCCACACATTCCCTCATGCAATGCCTCCTGTTTCCTAAAAAAACGTAATTTCGTCCAAAATCCATATTTTTTCTGATAACAGCCGAAACCGACATAGTGAACACAAAATTATCTTTTCTGGATCAATACACTTCATTTATAGAAACAGAAGGCCTTATACGAAGAAATGTGTAGGAATTTGTTTTGTTTTGAAGGCCCACAGAAAGTTGCTCTACAAGTTTCGATGAAATGTATTCTTTTCGAGTTATGGGGTTGAACACGTGAAAAATATGGCACTTGGACAAAGATACGTCGCTGCGGGAACAGGACGCCTCATATGAGGAATTGAGTACCGTCAAATTGGGTAACGTTTAGTACAGTGGGTGTAACTTTGGTACACCCCTAAAAAATGACTTTCAGAACTGCGTTTGGCAAAGTAGATGATTCTATCGATGTGAAACCGATTCTTCCCCCTTGAAACACGCATAAAGCAATGTGTTGAGCCGACGCAGATCCCGCGTGGATGATTGTAGTTATTTATTGAAGCTTTTTCCGAAAAGGCTGATTTAGCACCGATACGCAAGTGGTCCTTTTAGTATATCTGGCAAGAAGTGTTCTGGAACGAACTACGGGTGAATAACGACACATTTCGACCACATATATCACCATATTGAAGGAATCATCGTTACATTGGTGTATTTACTGCATTTGGAATTTTAACGGTTGAAAAATCGGGAAAACTCCATGAAATAATCGGACCAAAGTTACCCCACTCTACGTAAGACGGCAGGGTAACTTTGGTTGAATTCTTTATGACATCTTCTATTCAACTCATCTCGAGTCGAGTGATGGTCTATGAGGTCTTGAATAAGGTAAGTGTGCCTAATTTGCCCCCACTACTTCTGTTTTGCTTGCCATCCTGATTCATCTTCATATTTTCCAACGTATCTCAGCTCATTCTAAAGCTTGTTTTGAGACCTTTAAAATTAGCTAAGGCGCGTTTAATTTCAACAAATTGGACCCGAGATATCTTAATCTTAGCTAAAGAAGATTTTTCCCGAGTTTTCAAAAGTGTGTTCCTCATTTGCCCCCACACGTAGAAAAGAGGCCTATTTGCATGAGATTATACGGGTTTTGCGTATGATCGGGATATTTCGGCTCCCAGACCTTCAAATAAGACGTACTTTAGCTCATTTTGTAGCTCTTCTTTACCCCCTTCTGAATTTCTTGAGTGAGATTGATATTTGAATGGAGTGAAAAACGAGTTTGGAAAAAGATTATGGGGACAAATTAGGAACGCTGCACTTTTTCTAGTAATATGGGCGTAGAACCAGTAAAAATCGAATTGAGGAATTTTGCAAAAAGCATTCCAAAGTTGGAACGAAAACAAAAAAATGACTTAAGGCACGTTGAAATTGATTGCATCAATTTTGTTTGGCATAGCTTTTAGTGACTAACAAAAAAGAAGTCGAAAGTACCAAAACCACTTTTTTTGTTCTAAGAAATGCGCGTGTCATTGAGGATCGATTCAAAACATTTATTTTCTCATACTTCAATCTAACAAACATGAAAAAAATGCGTGGCGCAAGGTCTGTGGGTGCATACATTCGAGAACTTAAGTGGGGGCAAATTAGGGAATGGGGTCAAATTAGGCACAGTTACCTTAGTATATTATACGTCGAGAACCAAAAATCTTTGTTCTTTGCGATAACTTTGTTGGACGTCTGCGAAGCCGATCCAACAAAGTTATCGAAGACGTCCAAAGGTCATCGTGGAGAACAAAGTTTTTGGCACGAGACGCATATATGCCACTATACGGCGAGACGTGGAAACACGCAGTTTGCGCGTCGAGCCATATAATAGTATATTATGCGTCGAGTGCCAAAAAACTTTGTTCTTTGCGAAAGCCGACGTCCAACAAGGTTATCGTGGAGAACAAAGTTTTTGGCACGAGACGCATATGCCGCTTTACACGGCGCGTCGAGCCGTGTGAATGTTTTAATATGCTTAGAACATGAAAAATGAAAGTTCAAAATTGATTCCTCCGTATGGTGGTGGGTAAGATTGAAATTTTTTGTAAGTGTACCAAAGTTGCCCCATCGGGGTCTAACTTTGATGGTGCACTTACAAAACTGCTAACAGCTCATCTGGCTTAGACACATCAAATTGAACTTTGTAGCCCGTCAATTGAAAGCTGAGACTGTGAGCTTTCGATTGGCTACTAATAGGAGTGGGTATTGTTAATGTAATAGGAATTCCAAGCCAAACAAAATGGAAAGTACCAAAACCGTACCAAAATTAGCCAATTTGACGGTACATACTTTTTTCGTTCATCTTCCAAAGATCTTTTACTAAAAACTGCTCTACACATTTTTGGATAAAATGCGTTCCTGTCGACTTATGGAGGGTAGAAAAGAGAAAACTGTCAAATGGAAACCTACCCATGTAAAACATAAGATTCTATGAACATTCATGATCATGTTAAAATCGGGTTCAAAATTCTTATAAGTCGGAAAACTTGTCATGACTGTTTTAGAGTTGGCGCAGCATCAATACCTAACAATATTGACCGCACAACACCCACAAAATGTGTCTGAAATTCAATCTCGTTCTACCCTGGTAGAAATTGTGACCATTCTTTGGCCAAAAACTAGCCAAATCTAACCTAGCTAATCGCATTGTCACTATATTTATATATTGCATGGGTGGCCAAAAAAATTCGTCACATTTCTATATACCAGGGTATATGGCAGAGTAAAATGGTGAAAGAAAAACAGACAAAATTTTGATATAAGTTTTCACTCAAATCAAATTCAGTTCGTACAATGACACATTTGGCTACAAAATTCATTTATAAGGTATTGCGGAAGATACTTTACGTAAGATCTCGGAAAAATCATTCAACTCGGATCATCAAATTCGAAAAATCAAATGAATTAGGTACGAAAAAATTGAAAAATCAAATAATTGTCAAACTAGACAGACTCGTTTTCACAATGAATTAATTTGTTATATCGAATGAATTAAGTCAGGATTTGGAGAACTAATAATTGAATGTTTCATAATCGAGTCTAGAAAAGGCACGTCGGTTACATTTTCAGTAACCATAATCACAACCCCAACCTTTGATCGACTCATCTTCAGCCACATAATTCATGCGAGAATGATATCATTGACACTACGGTCTACTCATACCTTTTCCAGAAATTTCTATGCGAACTTTACTATTGAATCCCGTAACCAGATGCAAAATTGTATGAACTGAATCTTTTTTCCAATAAAAAATTATATTAAGATTCTGTTCTTTTTTTCTTTCAGCATTTTATCTATTCATAGTGCCAGGTGGGTGTTTGATATATTGAGGTATTGTGAAGCTGCGCCAGCTCCAAAATAGTGCATAACAATTATTCAGAATTATAAGAACTTTGAACCCGATTTTCCTCACGATCATGTATGTTCATGGAATCTTATGTTTTAGATGGGTACACGGAAAAAAAATAGTTTGTTAGACCAACAAATACAAACTGGCAAAACAAACACCTGTTTGTGAGGTTTGTATTTGTTGGATTTACAAACTAAGTTTGCAAAGTTTGTACCAGAAAGAACTCCTGTTCGCAAAGATTGGATTTCACAAATTCATCAAACATTCTTTTGCAGATTTCCGTATTCGCGGTAAATTTCTCCAGAACATATCGCACCATTATCGTAGATTTTCCCTGTAGAATTCCGCGGGACCACGTCCTTTAAATTTTCACACGGGCATTGTTGCTAATTGTATTATCACCCTGGGAATTCGGGAAAATTGAATTCAGAATAATTTATTATTAGTAACTATTATTAACATTGATAATGACGAAATGTTATAATTCAATGATCTTAAAGGTTTGCGAGTCGATGTAATATTATATCGAGAAGTCTTTCAATTTTTGTCAACAGTTTCTAATGAAAATAGAAAATATCAATAGAAGTTTAAAAGATAAATTTCAAAATGCACATTTAGAAAAAAAAAACCGAAAAAAATCGGCTACCGGGTATCGAACCCAGACCTTCCGGGTCCAAGTCGGGATGAATACCACTAGACCAATGCACGCTTGCCAGGATACGGCTAAATGTTACATATATTCATCGGCCCCCCAAGGGGCCTGGGTTTCCAGTGTTGTTAATTTTTTTTGCTTTCGATTCACTTATTTCGCATAACGCGTCCTCATCGTTTTCAGGATCTTAAAAAGTGGGATGTATTTTTTGGAAAAGTGTATTCTAATTTTCATTTTAAACCTAATGACCAAAAAAAACTCTGTGCTCATTTTTCTTTGAAAGATGAACAACTAATACACTATCGATTATATCTTAATAGCCGCGCGTTTAAAATTATAAATTTCATTGTCAAATTCCATAATTTCCCTTCTCCCGAAATCCTTGAATCTTTGCCATTGGTCGATCCATATAAAAGGAAATCGTCGAATTTGAATTCCCCATCATGAAGTAAATAAGACAGTTTAAGTACTGCATCTTTTGCATTGCACCAATCTTTTATCAATGCCTTCTTCACGTAGAGTAATTTGTAAAAACTGACGGCTCAGTGGAGACGCAGCATAAAGTTTTGGCTCGAGCCAAGTGTGGGATTGCAGCAGACTGTAATACCCGCTCACGCGGTGGCTCGAGCTTCTCACTCAACTTCCCGTAAAAATCCGCCCGATGGCGCTGCGCTCGGGCCACGGATCGTAGCAGAAATTTTAGCCACTTTTGCCTATGGAGTTGCGGGGCCCTGGCAATAATGGTATTGAAAGCTGGATGCGACTAATAATCTACCTCACAATTAGGGAGGGTATAGAAGGAGGAGAGTAAACTCCGCTCTCGCTAACATTGGCGGGGGGCCTCAGAGTCGTTCGCCAGAAACCGTAGTTCAAAAACGGCCGCTGCGGCGCTGGCTATGCCATCCTGTGGGGTACATAATACCTCACATGCGCAATAGATGGATGACAGATCCAGCTCCTTCCCCGCAATCGACGGCTCAAGACCTCGATTAGTATATAAGGGCGCATAAGTGCTTCATCGCCAAGCGTCCAGGGCACCACCTGCAACACCAGCCCTGCTGATGAGTCTGGTTACGATGAACCAGGTCGCAGGTGGGGGACGAAGCGCATAAGAGCCTTCTGCTCAAAACGTGTAGAATCATTCATTTAGTAGTGGATAAGCCATCAGCCTATTCCTACATTGGTAACCCGCGACGTGATTGAACGCAACTTTCATGGAGTCAGATCAGTCTGAAGCATATGCTCATTACGAGTACGCTCAGTAAAAGCCTTTCCTCATTTACATTTGATCACTTGCTAAGCGCCGTTGTACCGCGACACGCAGTATAGTAACCTAGAGGCATTGCGACTTCGGTTCTGCTGCGGCGCGAGTCGCGGAATGCGATGTCACGATGAATTCGCTCTCGGCATTCGCAGCTATAATGCGATGTCATGTATATTGAGAATTAAGTGCATAATTAACAATTGTAAAATCATCCCTTGAACGCTATGGCTCTCAAGCGGGGGGAGTGGCTGTGGGGTACATAATACTTCACATGCGCAATAGATGGATGACAGATCCAGCTCCTTTCCCGCAATCGACGGCTCAAGACCTCGATTAGTATATAAGAGCGCATAAGTGCTTCATCGCCAAGCGTCCAGGGCACCACCTGCAACTCCAGCCCTGCTGATGAGTCCGGTTATGATGAACCAGGTTGCAGGTGGGGGACGAAACGCATAAGAGCCTTCTGCTCAAAGCGTGTAGAGTCATTCATTAGTAGTGGATAAGTCATCAGCTTATTCCTACAATCCCGGCAGCTAGAGCGCTACTTCGCTAGCATGGTGTGAGTGTAAGTGTGCTCACACTCACACCAACAGACCGCATGAACCGAAATCGCGTGTCATTGAGGCTGCCGAGATAGCGCAGTCAGCGCCCCTGGCGGCCAAGTCACTTTTGCTGGCAACTCGTTTTGGGCCTACTCCGAGGCCGAGTTTACTCTCCTCCTTATTGGCTATGGGACATGTGAGTTTCAGCGCCTCCGAGCGGCGGAAAACGGCATTCCGCGGGAGGTAACATTCGAAGTTTTTGAACGTGTTTAGTGCGGGCTTTGGTCTTCTCATGCAAGTAGCTCAAAAACCGTAGCTCGGATGTGGCAACAGTATGCGAGGCGATTGTAGGGTTTTCGAAAACGAAGAGTTTGAGCGCTTGTGGGTCTGAATCCGAGCAGAATTGAGTGAACTAGAGCGAGTTGAAAATTTCGCCTGATGCCTTTTGCATGGGCTATGCGGTCACCGCTCAAGCTACTGATTCTGCCCCGACTCGGTCCGATATTTTTCTCGCTTCGGCCTCTGTGAATCCCTCAATAATGGTCTGATTGACATGTGTGATAGTTCAAAATTTTCGCGATTAAAAATCTAACAACTTTCTCGCTTACTCTTACGGGGTTTGAGTGACGGTTTCCTCAAAAATAAAGGTCAGTAATATATAAGCAACAGAGCGACGCGTGGCAGGGGTTTCCATTCATTTTTGAGAAAACCATCACTCAAACCCCGTAAGAGTAAGCGAGAAAGCTGTTAGATTTTTGATTGCGAAAATTTTGAGCTATCACACATGTCAATCAGACCATTATTGAGGGATTCACAGAGCCCGAAGCGAGAAAAATATCGGAGCGAGTTGGGGCAGAATCAGTAGCTTGAGCGGTGACCGCATAGCCCATGCATGCAAAAAGCTTTAGGCAAAATTTTCAACTCGCTCTAGTTCACTCAATTCTGCTCGGATTCAGACCCACAAGCGCTCAAACTCTTCGTTCCGGAAAACTCTACAATCGCTCCGCATACTGTTGCCACATCCGAGCTACGATTTTTGAGCTACTTGCATGAGAAGATCAAAGCCCGCACTGAACACGTTCAAGAACTTCGAATGTTACCTCCCGCGGAATGCCGTTTTCCGTCGCTCGGAGGCGCTGAAACTCACATGTCCCATAGCCAATATACCCTCCCTCCTCACAATCACAGGTTATGTGTGACGGAATGATATGTGGTTAAAGTAGATAACTGATGAGAATGGTTACACCATTTCTATCAGTTATCTCTCTTATCCACATATCTCATGGACCGGCGCTCAGTCTGAGTTACTGAAACAAATGGTTACTCCAGCTGCTTGATAACTCATGATATACGGTATTTCCCATGATTATTCGAATTCTCGAGGAGTCAGATGCCACCAATATATGAATCGAGGCCCAAACAAGCGATTCTGTGAGGATACTGGAGTTTTTTTGTTGTTTTCTAACTTTACATTGAGCCAAGAGTTATTCAGCTCTACTGTTATAAGATGATCAAAGTGAACTCAACAAGCATCAACAAGTGACTGGATGGATCCGTTAGAAATTGGGGAGGGGGGAAGGTCTCAGAAAAAGTTCAAGGAAAATCTACCAAGATTATAGTATATTATGCGTCGAGTGCCAAAGATCGTTCTGTGCGAAAACTTTGCTGGATGACGGCGAAGCCGACGCCCAACAAGGTTTTCGTGAGAAACAAAGTTTTTGGCACGAAACGCGTATGCTGTTTTATACGGCGAGACGCGGAAACACGCAGTTTCCGCGTCGAGTCGTATGAATTCTTAATTCTATAATCAAATCTCCTTCAAGAATTGCTCACGTCTCAATCCTTCATGGATGGATAATAAAGCAGTGGCATCTTACTGGCGGTATTTCCGCATAGGATCTGATGAATGGAACGAAAATGATTTCTCACAATTGTTGAGCTCAGATCTTAATTGCTCAGTTCTTCAAACTCATCAGGAACCATTCTTGTCATCTTAAACAACGAAAATGTTCCCTTGCCGTGTCAGAGATTACAGCCCTCTAATCTCTGACCGTGTTCGTCAGTGCGTAAGGGTATGCGTTGAATGCTTTCTACGTGCCACATGCGGGCTGTGCAGCTACAGACGCCACAAAAAGTGGTTCCTTATTGCTCAAACTGACAAAGATGATTTTTGATGAGTTGAATAGGTTGAGCTACTAAGATCTGATCGCGAGCAATTGTAGGAAATCATTTTCGTTTCATTCATCAGGCCCCACGCAAAAATATCGCCAAAGATAGGTGAAACGACTTAATCACTTATTCATCAGAGGTCGGGACGCAAGCAGCTGATTGAGACAATTCAATTAGGATGCAAAGTTAGGACTCAATCTAGGTAGTTTTTTACGGATTTTTCACTCGGACTTTTTTCTCCTCAACTTCCAAGGGATTATTAATGGGCAAGTTTTAGACGATTTAACTTTGGATGGCGTTTCGAATAAATTTTTGAGATAACTTGGTGTTTTCAGGATAAGAAATTTCAGAGTAAAATTGTAGAATAACAAAATATTCTTGGAACCAAATCGAATTTCCAGTAGGTCTGCTACTAGGTGATTCTCCAAGCGCAATGGACCAATGATATCAAAAGATAGAACAAGAATTGATGAAAAAAGTCAAGCATGGAATCGGAAAATTTTCGAAAATCAGAACTTGGATAGTTTTCTACATCAAAACGGTGGTCGGAGATTAGTTTCCCGTGAAATTTCAGATAGATACAGATATTTGGAAGATTTTTTGGGACTAACTAAGCTGCTGAGGAATGAGAAATGGGGGGAAAACGACTGGAAGAGAGGTTTTGTCAAAAATGTTCTGTTTATCGCGGATAGTGGTGGTTTAAATAATTTTCACTCAAACACATTTTGTAAGTGAAAAACAACAAACTGATTTATTGCCTATAGCTACAAGCTAAATGGCGAGGTGGTGCGGACGAGCGATGGACGAGAACTGGCGAGAGACGCGGAAGGCGACAAGCGCGACGTCGAGAAGCTTGAGTGCGAGCGCAAAATGGCGGTAGCGCGCCAAAAATTCAAATAGTATAAGATAGATAGATATGAAACTGAACATACCGCCCACCTCGATTTGTTACACTTCAAAAATCGATGACTTAAGTAGTTTCATTTTACAATATAATTCAATAAATTGGCTAGACTCGAAAGGAATACAATCCAAGGGTGAACGGCCAAAAATCAAAATTACGAATAAAGAGCAATAGGCTCAAGAGCTATCTTTGCTCTAGAAGTAAAAAAATCATAATGAATCAACCGGTTATTTCGACGGTGATTGAATTGATCAACGCAAGAAAACCTTTGGACCGATAAAGGCCAATAAACCAATAAAATCGTATGTACAGAAAAAATCTACTAAACTACAGGAAATAAATCTCAATTTCAGAAGATCGAAATCAAAGTTAAACATTTACCATCTCGGTTCTATAAAAGGTAAGCTAAGTTCCGATCACCCGGGATCTAGTCCCAAAAGGAGGCGCATTCATTCCTTTAGGATATGAATGTCCTTGGCAACCGCGCAAGTGATTCTATGTTCATATAGTGATCGCACGATCACAAGCCACTAACCTAGTGCTTGTGTACGGACAAGTCACTGATACTACTGGAAAAGACTCTAGTTGAAGAACCCAATGATTTTATGCTTATGACTCTGAGACCTAAATCTCCATTCAACTTCACATCACTAAGTGTTCATTAAGAGGATTTAACCTTCATCACTATCTTCTTCCGACGAGTCATCGGGAACAAGCAGCACTAGTTTGACTATTGGTCGAACGAATGTGGAGTTGGCGGTGCGAACTTCGACCACCCGTATCCTTCCATCGGCACCAGGGAATGTTTGAGTGACAACAGCCATAGGCCAAAGTGCTGGTGAACGACAGTCCTCTCGAAGCAATACCACATCGTTCATCCGGAAAGCTCTTGAAGGCCTCGACCATTTGTGTCGTTCTTGTAGAGCTTGTAGATAATCCCTTGACCATGACTTCCAAAATTCCTGGACCAATTGAGTCATCCATCTCCAACGCTTATTGACTGGGATTGGTCCTTTAGGTACAGAAGGCTCTGGAATTATGAACGAAGGTCTCTGTATCAAGAAATGTGCGGGTGTAAGCACGGCAAAGTCAGAAGGGTCATCTCGGAGAGGAGCTAACGGTCTCGAATTTAAACAAGCTTCAATCTGACATAGCAAGGTGGAAACTTCAACGAAAGTGAGAATATGGTCACCAACTATCCTTTTAAAGTGATGTTTGGCGGATTTAACAGCAGCCTCCCATATTCCCCCGAAGTGCGGCGCCGAAGGTGGGTTGAATCTCCATTCCGTTCCCAGATTTGTCAGATCTATAGCAAGTTCCTTGAACTCCTGAGATGCTTGATCAAAGCGCTGGCGAAGTTCAGCATCAGCACCAACGAAGTTGAGCGCGTTGTCGCTCTCCAATTTGGAACAGTGTCCTCGCCTTGCAGTGAATCGCTTGAAGGCTGCGAGGAATGCTTCCGAAGTGAGGTCTTCCACAGCCTCCAAGTGCGTAGCTCTTGTGCTAAGACATACAAAAATACAAACATAAGCTTTCATGGTCCCTTTCCCTTTAGCTTTCACCAACCGTATTTTGAATGGACCGGCAAAGTCCACTCCCGAATGTTCAAAGGGGTAAGCTGGAGTGACTCGATTCTTAGGCAGATCTCCCATCAATTGGGTAGACATTTTAGCGGAAAATCTGAGACATACCGTGCATTTGTCGATTAGCACCTTTACCGCTTGTCGACCAGTGATAATCCAGTACCGATTCCGTAGATGAGCCAAAGTTAACTGCGTCCCTCCGTGCTGCGTTTCTTCGTGAGCTCTCCTGGTAAGCAAAACCGTCAAAGGGCTCTTGCTAGGCAGAATCAGCGGGTGTTTTGCGGTGTAGTCCAAATTTGAATGGCGAAGTCTGCCTCCAATCCGCAGAAGTCCTCGGTCTAAAAAGGGTCGTAATTTCGTTAATTGTGTGCCTTTCAACTCTTGATTCTTCTCAAGACCTCTGAAAATATCCCGAAAGGTGTGTTTCTGTACAAGATGAACCCATAGCAATTCAGCATTTCTAATCTCAGCAGTATTCAATGATCCGTCAGAAACCGCCTCAAGATCCATAAACTGCAATCGCAGCAAACTAATCTTTACCCTATTTTTCTCGCTTAGACGAGAACCAAATTTCGTCAAAAAGCGAACACAAAGCGCAGTGATCCGAAAAAGCTTATTAGCAGATGAATATCTGTTAAGCAGTTCGTTGTCAGGTGAGTCATCCGGATACTGTAACGCAGTGGCATGAGAAGTGGTTCGCTCTTCGAGCGGTTTGACCTGCACATTCTCCGCCTCAGTAGTCCACGGTTGACTCAACTCTGAAAGAAACAAAGGACCTTTCCACCAAAGATCGAATGTGGATAGCAACTCAGGACTTAAGCCTCGCGAAACCACGTCAGCAGGGTTGTCCTTTGATCTGACATGGTGCCAGTGAGCCTGAGGAAGCAACTCTTGAATTTGTGAACACCTATTTGCAACAAACGTCTGCCAACGATTTGGCAGAGCCCTAATCCAATACAACACATCCTTCGAGTCTGACCATAAATGAGTCGATGCTATCTCAAGAGGCATGATTTTCAAGAAGTGATCAGTGAGTTTTGCTAGTAATAACGCCGCGCAAAGCTCTAGGCGAGGTATACTAATTGTCTTGATTGGCGCTACCTTTGACTTGGCGCATTGCAATGACACATTAACCTGACCATTCCTGATCAATCTTAAATAAATTACTGCCCCGAATGCCTTGGAAGAAGCATCTGCAAACCCGTGAAGCTCTATGATTAACCCCTGACTCGAATAACCTATCCACCTAGGTATCCTGATTTCTTCCAAATTAGTCAGCTCCTTATACCAATTAGACCACTTTTCTGAATATTCCTCCGGAAGCACATCATCCCAATCACACTTTAGCAACCAAAGAGATTGCATGAATATTTTAGCCCAAATTACTACAGGAGCTAACCATCCTAGAGGGTCAAAGATTTTTGCCGTGAGTGATAAAACCGATCTCTTGGTCAAATTCTGACTGTCAAAAGCTTGAGGCTTGATCCTGAAATGGAAATAATCCTCTCTTGGTGCCCAAGAAAGGCCCAGTATAGAGGTACAATCATCAGAATCAAACGTCGCCGAGCCGTGAATCCTATGATCGACCGGAATATGTTCGATCAATTGAACATTATTGGCTGCCCATTTCCTTAGCTCGAATCCGCCCACCTTGAGAATTTGTATCAGCTGAGATTGTTTCTCTCGTGTTTCATCCAAAGTTTCTCCCCCCGACATAAAATCATCCATATAAGATTCATCTTCGATGATTTTAATAGCAAGGACGAAAAGGTGACCATAATCTTTCGCTAACTGTCTCAGCACCCTGATAGCTAGAAACGGTGAGCATTTCAACCCATAAGTAACCGTTTTGAGTAAGTAGAGCAGAACTTCTGAATCCGAATTTTCTCTCCACAAAATCATTTGCAAATGTTGATCTCGAGGATCTACCAATATTTGCCTGTACATTTTCTCAATGTCTGCTACAAACACGAATTCATAACGCCGCCATTTTAGAATCAGATCAATCAACTCTGGGAGCAAATTCTCACCAGTGTAGAGAAGATCATTCAAAGACGTGCCGTGAATTTTGTTCGAACCATTGAAAACCGTCCGTAGCTTTTTAGAGCCTTGGAGAACTCCATGATGAGGAAGAACGTAGCCACGATTTTTATCCTCAACCGACAAGTTTGAAGCTTTTTCCATATGTGAAAGTTGTTCATACTCCAACATAAATTTTTTGTATTTAGCTTCAAAATCAGAATTTTTAGTGAATTTCCGTTCCATAGAATAGAGCGTTTGAAGGGCTGATTTATATGAATCACCAAGATTGAAAGTCAAACTATCCATCAGTTCTTGTTTCACCGGTAATCGTACGACGTATCTACCACTTGGGTCTTGCCTATGGGTCTCTTGGAAATGTTCCTCGCATTTACGATCGTCTTCTGTTAACTTTTTACTGACCGTAAGAATTTCTTCTTGCTTCCAAAATTTTTCAAGTATCGAGTGTAACATTGAATTATCGACCAAGTGAAAATAAGAAGCAGCAGATTCCGAGCTTTGACCGATGCTAGAGGATACAACCCAACCTAAAGCAGTATTCGTAGCAATAGGTTGATTTGATGGATCGATTTTAGCCTTTTTCACCCCATCAAGCACGATTTGAGCGTGAATCTTTGCTCCGAGCAACATATCAATCGATCGCGTTTTGAGAAAGTGGGGATCGGCTAATTCCAAACCTTTGAGATGATCCCATTTTTCCATACCCAAAGAAATAGAAGCCTTATAGCCAGATACTTTAGGAATTATGAAGGCCGTCACATCACAACTAAAATCAGAAGAGAATCTGGGATGCACGATAAAATTGGCGGTACCTCGAGAAGCACAAGTATTGAGGTCAGCAACACCTTTGATTTGTACCTTCGATTTAGTCCTTTTAATTCCTAATTTTTGGCAAGCATTCTCCGTAATAAAAGAAGACTGTGAACAATGATCAACCAAAGCCGTAAAAAAGTACTCAAACCCGTCTGATGAGATTACCTTGACGACTGCCGTTGGCAAAAGCACGAAACTTGAGCTTTCCACCGAAGTTAGACAAGAGGTAGTAGTAGCGTGCGAATTTTCACAGTTTCCCGAACCTTTTCCATCTCCCGGTGGGACAGAATCACCCTTTTTGTCATTACCCTGAGGTTCGACTGGCCTCTGAAATTCCGTATGAATGAAACTATGATGTTTCCCGTTACACTTGCGACAAACTTTCGTCGACTTACAAGTTTTTACACTGTGATGGCCGAAACAGAGGTAACATAACCGTTTTCCCGTTATGAAAGCTCGTCGATCAGCTACACTTTTTGCTTTGAAAGAATCGCATTGGGAAAGATGATGACTGTCCGAGCAACTAGGGCACACTCTTTTTGGATGGTCGGAATCCGTATCCGTGGCCATCGAGTGTGTCTTACCAGATCCCGAAGACTTAGCTGGTTGACTAGAAGAGGAGGGTTTTTGTATACTTTCCATTGATTCTAAAGTAGCAAGCTGATCTTTGAAAAAGCTTTCCAACTGAGCTACAGATGGAGGAACATTCGTCTTGCCCAAATGCTTCTCCCACTCCTTTCTTGTAGCAGAGTCGAATTTTGAAACTGTGAAAAATACGAATAAATCTTCGCCACTCGTTTCAATAGGACGTCCGAGTCCATTCAAAAAAATTTTCATTTCAAAGGCGCCCGAAAAAAGCTTCTTCATCTCTGCATGAGAATCCGTTTTCATTGCCTTCAAAGAGACGAAAGCGCCAAGGGACAAGTTGACAAGCCTTCGCTTGTTCTCATAATAATCGCACAAGTCCGACCAGGCCTTGTTATAGTTATCCCCAATAATCTCTATCCCTTTGATAAGATCCAATGCCTCGCCTGACAACTTCGTCCTCAAATGATAGAATTTGACAACAGGTTCTAATTCACGGCGATGCACTAATGATTTGAACAAATCCCGAAAATTAGCCCACTCATTGAACTTTCCAGAAAAGACTGGAAGGTCAATTTTCGCTAGAGAATAGGAATTTTCTCCATGAAATACGTTTGGCACGATTAGAGCAGCAGTAGCATTAGCCTCCCTTTCGGCCCGTTCCTGATCCTCGAAGTTATTCAAAACCTCTTGAAAATCAGACTTATTTGCAAGATATGACTCTTCAACTAAATCCGCAAGCTCCATCTTGAAGTAATCATGCTCAAGAAGTTTGCTTTTACTCGCCAATATCTTCGCGTGATTTTGACAAAAAGTGAGATAAACCGCGTCCAGTTTCTCAAGTCTGGTTGTAGCACCAGCTTTAGTCATCTTATCTTGCCCCAAAGCCTTATAATTTTTGAAAGAATTGGCAACTTTCCGTTGCAACTCCAGTTGTTGCTCATATATAGCTTCCATCGCTATTTGAAATTCCGAACCGATGAACAACCAACCGAAAAAACCGAACCGAATACCCAAAACAATCCAAAATTCTGTATGTCAAACTAGCTTCCCAATGCTAGAAACCCTGACCAGAAAATTAGAAAAAGATGCCAAAATTCTACACAGAATTAGGCACAACCGAATCCGAAATTGAGAAATTATTCAAATTTGCATGAAAAATTTGACGGAAGCACCAATCCACAAATTTCTCCCCACTATTTACATATGTACAACTAGCCCAATGTTCAATAGCATGAGAACGATATTTTGAGGTGAAAAATTCAAATATCTATCTGAGGTAATCTCAAAACCCAGAACCTAACCTCAATCGTACCCAAGCAAAAGAATTCATACATCCATGAGTGTAACAAAGGAAAACTCACTTAAACTGCGAGTTCAAACCTTGTAGATCAACGTCGTGGCCGTGCGAGAGATGGAGACGTGGTGTACTGGAACGCTGCGATGCAAAGCGGCGAAAAGGCTGTAGACGGTGGCACGATGCGGCAGCTGTGGCGATGTTGAACTGCCGTTGCTCTGCTGCACACCGTTGCTCCGCTGCGCACAGCTGATGAGCAGCTGTGGATGACTCTGGCCAGCTGTGTTGCCAGATGTCGAGCACTAACGCCGAGCAGCACGCACAGCAATGTTGGTCACACACACGGACGACTCACTACAAATAAACCAATAATTTCAGTGCATGCCCAAATCGACATCAGCACATCCATAAAATTTTCTAACTATCTTCATTGCACCAAAGGATGATACAAAAATGAGTACAAATTTAATGCTACTCGCACCAAAGTGTGCAAAATAAACTCGAACCTTGAGCAAAAATGATCTGGATTCTAATAAAAATCTTGAAATTTAGCAGAAACCAAAAACAGCTGAATGAATGAAAAATAATCAAAAAACAGCTTAGCCCAATAATCCCTCGATGATTCCCTCGTTGCCCAAGAGCCCTCCTGAGCCCCCAGGTCGTTCTCGTCGTCTCCGAAGGGGTGCGACGACTCAACCTCGTGGTCGATTTTGAGGTTAGCCTGCGCTCCGGACTTGGTGTTAGGCTGCCCTGTTTTGCGCCCCGCTGCCAGCAGACCAATGCTCTAGAGCGAGCAATCGAGGAGGCATCCCCGTCCCCTGGCAGAATTGCAGCTTAGCACCTGCTGCTGCTGACCTCGCAGAAGACGCCGCTGGAACCCCTTGGAGACTCTCGTCCTAACACCATCACCTCGTGGTCATGCGAATCCGCTCGCATCCACTTTAATTCCACTCACTGATCCCGATCCGGCTCGAAGGACCAAAATGTTTATCGCGGATAGTGGTGGTTTAAATAATTTTCACTCAAACACATTTTGTAAGTGAAAAACAACAAACTGATTTATTGCCTATAGCTACAAGCTAAATGGCGAGGTGGTGCGGACGAGCGATGGACGAGAACTGGCGAGAGACGCGGAAGGCGACAAGCGCGACGTCGAGAAGCTTGAGTGCGAGCGCAAAATGGCGGTAGCGCGCCAAAAATTCAAATAGTATAAGATAGATAGATATGAAACTGAACATGTTCATTATGTGGCATCTAGATCGCAACAAATCATCGGTATCACTTTAAGTTCGGATTCAGCAGCAAATTTCACATCGAGAATGATGTTTTCAAATCCTTTGAGACTCCTCACCTATCACAACAAAGCTTTGTTACAGAGCCAGTATGAATAAATTCGAGAATAGAATCGAAAAATTCCAAAATTCAGCACTTGGAGAATTTTTCAACGCAAAACAAAGGTCGACAATCGGTTCCCCATGAAATTTTCCATAGATATGAGTATTTTGGAGATTCTGTGTGGCTCATTGAGCTGCTGGGAAGAGGGGAAATGAAGAAAAAATGACTCAAAAAGAGGTTTTGTTGTCGACAATTTTCATTTTTCGGCATCTAGGTCGCAACAAATCATCGCCATAACTTCAAATTCGAATTTAGCAGCAAATTTTACATCGAAAATGATGTCTTGAAGTACTTTGAAAACTCTAAGGTGTTTTAGCGTGGCCTTTGAACATGCCGAGACTAGGAGGATTAATAGCTGATTTTGATACCCTCCCTTAAAAAATGTCGGCTTGTGTCGGCACGGTTTAAAATTTTCTTTCGGGAATTGTAGGAGTGGGATTCTCATTTTTTTTGTGGTTTGAAAACTATCTGGGGGGCGCGCGGCGCCGGTAAAGATTAAAAAAATTTGAGAAATAAGGGACACCCTAATATACATGTGCTCTGGCGTCAGATTCAAATTTTGGTTTGAATGTGAGATGTTTGGCTGTACAGAGCAATGCCTTTAAATTACCAGTCTATGTACTGGTCTTCACACATACTCAATTAAATGTATAATATTTTTTGAGCACGTGTACCGTCGAGCCTCTTTCAAATACGAAGTCGCATCGAAGGATTCTGATGGAATGATTCGAGATGGTGGAGTAACAAAGATAGAAATTTGGCAAAGTTTGAAGAAATGATTTCAAACGCGGATAGCGTTTCGTCTCCCGATAGTGCGGCGTTTGGATGACTCTTCAGGGGCAGAGTAGTGTTAGGGTAATGGTCGTCCTCTGTCTCCGCTAATTGTAGCAGACGGGGGTGGAAGTGGATGCCAATAGAAGTAGATGGTTCCGTAGATTTATTCAATAGACGTTTATTCAATGAAAGAGTTGTATGAATACTTGAGAGAGACTTATAATGACGTTACACGGCGCGGGATGCGCCTAGACTCTACGACTACAGTAACTGGGTAAGGAGAGCGTTGCGAGTGAAGCTCGCGGAAAAGCTCGTGGTGCGAGAAGACGCAGATGGAGAAGCCACACAGCGCTTCCTTTGCGCCGTATTTATACTATTGTTGATAACCTACTTTTCCTATCACTCGTCGTCGTTGGTGGGGTTCCCCAGGACAAAGAGATGAGTTGCTATGTGCTCTCTTCTATTATATGATCATATATGTATTGCCATAAGTATATAATAATATATGGAGCTCACTGCGCCCCTGACACGTCCATAGCCGTGTACATTGCTTCCCGGAGCAATGGAATTTATAAACAGATTCGTATTAAAATGTATACTTTGCGTGGACTTACAATCAAAAATTTTCCTAAGTTGAAATCTTTTGGAAAAAATTTTTTTCTATGGCTAGCGTTCAACAAGGCTCGAGCTGTCATGGCTTTGAATTTCGGGCGTTCATAGTATATCTTATTCTGAATCGTGTGTTCAGATTCTTACAATTTTCAGTACGTATTGGTATTTGCTGATTTATCATTGGACATATACAGTTAATCAAACAAAATTTCCTTTTTTCAAATTTGACCTAAAATTTTCAAACTTGATTCGATTTGAACTTTGATTTTTGAACCATGTGAACTACAGTGACATAATTTTACATCCATGACTATTATAATTATCTGGTTTGCCAAGCTTTTTACTATTCTTGCTATTTTATCTGTATGATAACTCTGGCGCTACCATGAGATTCATTTCCTCCCTTTTCATCTCCTGTTGGAATGTGAATTTACGTGCGTTTGAAAACTGATTTGAAAAGCTTACATGATCAATTTTTGACAGAATTTTGACAGAATATCATTTCTTAAAAATTCCAGTTAATTGAATATTTGTATAAATGCGCCTTCCAACATTTTCTCTCACAAAGAGTATTCTGACTGCACCTTTCCTTATTCTAGTGTTTACTAATAATAGATACTTAATCTAAGTATATTTGTTACGTAGGTGATCGACGATAAGTGGATGACTCGGGAATAGATGGAATGATATATGTATATATTGAATGAATGTAGAATTGATATACAAAGTGGTGTGTAATGAGAGTGAGTGGAATGAGCGGTCTGGCGCGGCGCGCACGGATCGCGGCTTATATGCCCGCGATCCGCGATGTGTCGGCCAGGCCGAAAAGTGCAAAGTTCGGCAAAACGTGATCGCGCGATGCATATCTCGCGGATTGCATCGCTCGATCTACTTTGCCGAACCCACGACGGTGCGATTGCCCAAGTGCGGCAATCGCCTACTTCGTGACACGTGTGAGACCGGGACCTTGTCGTCCTCGACAAGACCAGCCCTTATGTTTGGTGTACATTTGTATTGTTTTACATATACATTTTTTTTTCCAATTCATATTTTCCTTTTGTTTCGAGATTTCATCGTGGATCTTGGTTTCCGTGGGTTTTGTGATTCTCATAGTGGATGATTTAGTATCATTCTTGTGTTTTCATCTCATATCTCTTTATCATCTAGTGGATAATTCCTGAAACCCTGAAACTGAAATCTCATAGTATTTTCCAATATTCTTACAATATTTCTGTATATATATATATTTTTTTTTTTGACATACAATATTTTCTGTATTTATACAATGTTCTCTATGCGATATTTTTGATATTTAGACAATATTTTCTATGCAATATTCTTAATATTTAGATAATATTTTCTCCGAAACTATGCAAGATTTTCAATAATTCTTTACAATATATTCTTTTTCCGAACATCTTATCATAATTATACTGATATTTTACGATTCTTGATCAATAATACCGTGAATTGGATTTTGAATATTGAATGGAAGTTCTCGACCTTCATGGTGGAAATGGGAAATTCATGCTTGTTGTGTAGCGAGTGTCGTGTAGTGGGTGTTCTGCGTGAATATTCGTCTCTATGCTGCCGAGTTAGCTGGGATAGAAGCGCTCAGATTCGAAGTCCAAGTACTGAAGTGCGATAACGAAGGTATGTGGTATTTTGTCAATTCAGCTACTTCTTACTCTCACACACATCCTTCTCTTGGCTAATTGTGAGCCTGTTGCTGTAGCTTCTGCTTCAGTTTGCGTCGAGCTCTTGCGCGTCCTTCTCCGTGTGACTTCTCTTGATATTTTCTCCTCGACTCTCGGGGTGTCCCAATGCAAGTTTTCCGGGTCGTGTTCGTGTATCTGTTCGTGAATTTTCTGTGAGTTAATGTGTGTTTATACTCGTGGTTGGGGTATATATCTCTGGTCCCTCGGATTCTGGATGCAGTGGTGCGGAAAGGCGGCGTGGTTGGTGGACGCTGCTCCTGGTGACCGCCGTCTCCGAGAGGTGTTGCGGCATGCTGTTGCAATGGAGTTGTCCGCCGACCGACGGTCTTGGAGGGCCCATTGTCTGGTGCGTTTTCTTTCTTATGTAAGTAGTGTTTGTGAGTAAATTCCCCATTCGTATTTCGTAGTGTGTTCGTGTATTTTCCGTGTATTGATTTCCCAAGGTCCATGGAGATCTTGAGATTTTCCATTCGGATTTCTGTGATTTGAATTTGGCTTTTCATGTTCCTAAATATGAGAAACGGTACATTTCGGTTTGCGGAAATCGAATTTTCAGAATTTCATCAGTTCAACAAGTCATCATTGTTGGACAGGTTGCTATATATATACATATCCGTATATGTTTCTCATGCAGATTGATCATTTCGGCGTCTATAGACATGTACTTTTGGTGAATCGTTATATCATGAAAAATTTTGAACATTTTGAGGTTATATATATATATATATATGTATACCTATATTCGCACACATGTGGCCATGTGTATACTATTCTGTACGAGGTAGTTGGTGCAGTTCCAGTTTTTCTTTTTCACTTTAACGTAAGTACGTAGTATCTTGTGGGTGGTTGGAGGCGATAGGCTGTGAGGGGAGAGTGGGGTAATTCAAGTCATTTTTCGAAAGGTTCCGGGGAAAGTGTGTTATTTCGATGGCTGTTGGTGTAAATGACTCTAATAATAGGATTTTTTGTTAGTGGGGGTGGTCTGGGGCGTTTTGGGTCACTTTTTCCTCCAACCACTGCTACTCGGATTCTTGTATCGGGTGGTCGGGGGATGTGGACTATGTAGTCCGGGGTTGGATTGAGTGGGTGGGGGTGGTAGGGGGTAGAGGGAACTTTTTATGGGTAGTAGGCGAGTCGCTAATGCGATTTCCGGTGAGAGGGGTTGAGTGGGCAAAATGTGATGGTAGGTGGGGTAAGATGGAATGGTCGGGTTTTTTGCAAATTCCTGGATTGTTGTTGTTTTGGAGCCTGCCTGTATTATTCTAACCTCGTTTGGGCTATTTTCGTCTTGTATTTCTAAAGTTTTTCGTGAATTTATGATTTTATCGCGGTGAAAAAATCTTTGTGTCCCTCGTGTGGGGACCGGGAGATTTTTGACTATTGCTACTTTCCTGATATAGATTCACCCGCGGTGTAAATAATGGATAATTCTATTTTCAAAAATTTTCACGTGTGAGAACCGGGAAAATTTTCGAAATTCTACACTAATCTGCGTGTAATATTGCCCGTTGCTTTGAATTTTCTGATAATTCTATACATCTTGCCTTATAATCTAATTCTTACTTGCTAATCTGGCGTGTCTTCTATTGTCTTCTTCTTTCTTCTTCTGTTGTTACTGCTTCATGCTGCTGATGGTGTGGGTAGGGTTTGCTTGGCGTCTCCGTCGCTAGGGGTATTTCGAAATTGTTGTTCCTCTGCTGCTCTTCTTTTGTGCCAAGTATGAATAGTGCCGTGCGGTATATTATTGGTAAGATGCCTATAGATGATAAGATTTTCCACAGGAGCAGAATTAGGCCGAGGCTTCCGACTATAGCCGCTCCTGCTAGAGGTATTTTCCCTTCCATGCTCTCCATTCGTCCTGCTATTGCTTTGTACTTTCCGATGCTTCTTGCTTTGTCGATAATTTCTTTGAGGCTCTTCTGAGGGCATCCGCTTGGGCTAGGTTCGCTGCCTGGCTGTCCTCCAATATTTCGGCTTCCAGGGTCTGATGGACTTCGTGGGCCTCTCCGCTGCTGTTGTTACTCTGGATTATTCCCGGTATGTTTAGATCATATTTTGAAATTATTATTGGTGGATGATTGATTGTGATTTCTCTCGATGCTGATAACATGGCGTTCCGGGTTACCGCTGCGCATCCTGGCAGAAGCTTGATGATCCCTGTTCCTATGAGTGGTGATGTGTTGTGCTCGCTCCTGCGGCACTGGATGAAAATTTGCTCTTCCTCGTTCGTGGAGTATATCCAAGTGTTCGGATCATGGAGCTTCATCCAGAATGTCTCGTGAATTTTGACCAGTCTGACATCGCAGTCTGTAACATTTGTGATTGTGGTATTCAGTGCTATTTTGATTTCGCATGGCGGATTTTTTGGAATTTCCCGGACAGGTGCTGTGTCCTCGCAGATCATCAATTCTTTCAGCTTTTTGCATTTGTCGATTTCTCCGTGGTGAAATGAAATATATTTATTTGTTGCTGCTTCTATTCCAAAGTAAGGCCACTTTGGCCAAATGTATCCAAACGCATCTGTCGAAATATTTAGAAATTTTTGTTTTACCGGTATTGGAGAAGCCTTGTACAACGTGTAGCGTGGCAATTCTAGTAGTGGGATGCTAATGACGTATACCAATTTATTCTCGATTATCGAGACTGAAATTTCCATGATTTTTTCCAGGTCCATGATTGGTTCGCCGTCTTCTGCTTGCGGGAATGTTGCGTCCTGGACTGCGTTCTCTATTAGTGACCTAGAGTTCTCAATCACTTCCGGTGACAAGAGCTTAGGGTGGACTCCTCCTTGAACTGCGAAGGTGAGAATTTCGAGTAAAGTGTTCGTGTCAATTTTGAAATTAACGATGTTTTCCTTCAGCAAATTGATTGCATTGTGCAATACTGCTTTTCTCACTAGGTTGTTCTGCGTGGCTGTCAGGTGCTCCATTTGTTCCTGTAATTTTTGTAATCTTTGAGTATTTTCTCCCAATTGACTTGCGATCAATTCCGTTTGATTTGCCAATAATTTTGCGACTCGTCTGGTGTCGTTTGCTTGGATTTCTATAATATTTTTGAGTTCTTGTTCAGTATCCTCATCTAGCGTACCAAATAGATAATTGCTACCTCTTCCTATGAACGGCATTAACGATCGTCTTGACCTTTTGACGTCCTTATTAATTTTGGTTTGTCTCATTAGGTCCTGGATCCGTTTGACGTCCTTTATTGACTCGTCCAGCTGAAGACGCAGATTTGACAGCTGTGTTTTCAGCGTGGGATCATTGCACAGTCCATCGATGTTTCGGCACGTCTTCTCCAGAGTTTCCCCAGTATCGCCGAACTGCTTGAGATCCAGCTTTTGTATTATTCGCCAATCGATTGTGGTTGTGGCTAGTGGAGCAATCCTTTCCACTATGACTCCTGGTGAGTGGTCCAGTTTTGTGATGTACCGGAGGTCTTCATCTCTGGGTGCCGGCCTGTAAGTTTATAAATTTACGTCAACTCTCTTTCTTTGAAATACCCTCTTTTATGCGCGCGGTTCGTTTATGTTTCCCGATCCGCTGGAGGTGGTGCCATGAGCGTGCTAACTCGTTTGATCTTATCTATGTGCACTATCTTTATCCTATCTCCTCGTTGAATTTTTACATTCTTTTTCTCGTAATCAATTTCAATAATTTCATATATTCCTTCGTATTCTTTATCGAACTTGCCCTTCTTTTTGTCGTTCAGTAAAGCGACTTCTTCGCCTTCCCTGAAGTGGGTGGTGTTCATTTTCCTGTCGTAGTAATACTTTCCGCGATATTTGCTCTGTATGGAAATTAAAATAGCTAATGTTTGTACTTCGGATAACTTTTTCACGAGCTCTTGGAGGTAGTCATCATACGTCACCAATTTTTCGCGCGGTGGAAAATTCGATGGTGTACGCGCTTTTTGGCCGAAAACCAATTCGTGAGGTGGGTAGCCTGAACCATCATGAGGGGTCACATTGTATGCGTGTTGACACAATGGCAACAATGTGTCCCATTCATTCTGTCCATCTATGAAAGCTTTCATGTATTCTGTGATCGTATGGTGCATCCTCTCTATCATACCATTCCCTTGAGGGTGATATGGAGTCGTGTTAAAAGTTTCGATTCTGAAAATTTTTGCGAAATTTTGCGTAAGTCTATTTATGAAGTGAGCTCCAAGGTCACTTAATATCGCACCCGGTGTTTCATAATAAGCAATAAATTTATCCATTATGGCTCGGGCTGTTTCTTCTGCCGTTGCTCGTTTTACTGGAATCAAAACTATGAATTTTGTGAGGCAATCTTGAATAGTGAGGACATATTTATGGCCATTTTAGGTTTCTTCTAGTGGACCATAATAATCCATCGAAATTTTCGCGAATGGTTTGGTCGGTGTATCTAATATTGCTAATGGAAGTTTCGTTTTGATTCTTACTAATTTGTTGATTGTACAGTCTGGACATGCTTCGACGAATTTATGTACTTCCATTCGCATGTGTTGCCAATAGTATTGACTTGCAATTTTCTTGTAAGTTTTATTTATTCCATGATGTCCTCCTATTGCTGAAACGTCAAACTCTCTCATTAGTCTAAATCTATCTTCCACAGGTGGCACTGGGATATTTTCTTGGAACATAACAACGGCGACTGTTGTGCCTGCGAATATTTCGTCGAAGTTCTCGATGAATTTGGACCATTCTTGCACCGATAAAAATGTAAGGTCCTTTATTATCCCTAATGTTTTAATTTTTTTAGCAACAACGAATTTTTTCAGGGTTCTTATTCCCTTTGTCATATTTATTTGATAGACTGGGTCATCCACGTAATTTAAGAGAAATAGGCCCAGTACGTTTACCTTGTTGCTTTCCGACCAGTCGATCTCTTTTATTTTCAAAATGATTAGTGTCAATAAACTTCCTTTCAATCAGAGTTTGAATTGTTTCAGATTGCAAAAATATTTTTGTGCTCATGATATATAAAAGGTTCTCTTTATATTTGAATGGATGATCACGGACCATTTTTATTCTCACAAACGGCTCGGGTTCAATATCGTCTGTTGGTGTCCACGGAGGCTTCTCGCATGGCGGTCTTGCGTTGCTGACGAGGCATCTCTCGAGCGAGTTGTTGTGTGCGCGTGGTCGCGATTGTGGGTCAGGAGGTGGTTCTCCGTCCGACGAACTTTCTGTTGACTCTGCGGACTCGGCATTTTCACTCGTCCGAATATTATGTGGTTGGTTACTACTCGGTGTCGTTTCAATGTTAATATTTCCATCTATGAAATTCTGTTCGGGTGTTTCGGTTGGAATTGGAAATAACGGTGTGTAATGTTTCTCTGATTTATCTAAATGTAAATGAATAAATTTGCCCGGTTCCTCGGTTCCAAAATGATAATATTCGATTTGTCCGTTACTTTTGTGGTTATGAATGCAAATATTTGTTTTATAAATTTCTGCGAACATTCGGACACAGTTATCGTCTCCATATTCGTTTTGTGAATCTATAATTCTCTTTGCGTCCGCTGATACGGCGCAAAATTCTATCATTTCCGAGCTTCTGAGTACTTTCCGGAGTTCTAAGGGTGTTATTTCCAGTTCTTTCAGCAGAATGAGTGCGTAAAATAAGCAGTTTCCCGGTGGCAGATTAGGGATATCGACGAATTGTTGTAGATTGAGGAATGTCTGCGCGCATTGATTTTTGATTTTATAATTCATAGGGAACCCGAGACCCTGTTGATCGTTGGGTTCTTGATCAATCTCCATTTGAATATTATTCATAGATTGTATATTTTGTTCCAGAAAATTCGGTTCGGTCTCACCGCAGTCGTTCGGTTCTGGATTCTCGGTGCTTTGCTCGCGTAGATTTGTAGAACTCATCCTCGGATCCATTTCAAGGGCTTTTTCTAATCCTGCTGGTGCCTCGTCGTATTGGTATCCCTCGCTGTCATCCTGGTTGGTCAGTTGGGCTCCCTCGGATGAATCGCTGCCCGCCTCTTGGATGTCCAGAATTGTCACATCTTTTCCATCGCGCGTGGTTTGCCTCCAACGTAACGTCTTGTCATTTTGAAGGATGCCGGGTAGTCGAGTCTTCCCACGTAACTCTCTAGTTTCGAATTGGCTTCTGTTGAAATTTTGATCGTGAATCATTGTACCAAAGTCATCTTGATTGAGCAATTCCTGTAAATTGATATTTAATTCAGAAGATGATTTTTGTATTTGATTGCTGATTTCGTATGATTCATCCACAGGTGCAGTTGGCGGTGGCTCGTTCGTCTTCCCATTCGTCGGCTGCACAGGTGATGTTCCAGCAGTAATATGTGGTGGTGCTGCGTCATGTGCCTCGCTTGATGCGGTTGCCTCGTCGAGCCTCGGAGGTGTTGGTGGCTCGAATGACTGCTGCACTGGATGCAGCGTCTGCTGACGCAGCGGAATTTGCCCGGCCTGCATGCGGCATGGTCGATCTTTCTGTGGCGTGCTAGAACTTACTATATTTTTTTTCCAATTTTTTTCTTTACGAATGTACGCGAGATTTTCGTCGAATTTTGCTTGGCTCAGGATCTCAGAATTTTCAATTTCTGGATCACTATGTGTTCGTTGTAGTGCCTTACCTCTCAGCCTCCGCGATCGTTTTACTCTCACGCGGCCCTGCCTACTTTCGGTCCAGTTTTCATTGTCTGAGCTTTCGTTGCTCGCGTCGGTGTTTTGACAGTGTTTCTTTGTTCGCGGTGCCCCCGAATCCTCGGGATCGGACCTAGCTACTTTGGTTTTTCGTGTGCCCTCTATTTTCTGCTTCCGGACTGCTCGCATTGCGAGAATGCGGAACGGATTGCTATCCGAACCAGAGTCCGAGTAGTCGGCTTCTATCTCCTCTTCTGAGTTGCACGAATCTGAAGATTCGCCCTCGAAGAGTGAGGTAAGCATAAAGATTCGACCTGGAGGGTTATCCTCTTTGCAGGTCGGATCCTCCTTCTCTTGTTGGTTCGCGATTTGATAGAGTTCCTCGCGGGATTTTTCGGATAGATCAATTTCGCCCTCTCTGATGGGTGGGTTTCGCGATAGAGCATCAGCTATGTTCTCTTTGCCTTTTTTCCATATTATGTTAAAATGGTAACCTTGAAGTGCTGCTTTCAATCTGTTGAATCTAAGGTCTACTTTATCAGAAGTGTGAAAATGTTTGAGTGGTTCATGATCTGTAATGACCGTAAAGTGTTTCCCCCATAGGTTTGGACGGAATTGATCTATTGCGAGGCAAATTGCGAGCATCTCTTTGTCGTAGGTTGGGTAATTCAACTGGCTACCTTTCATCGCTTTTGACGTGTAGCACACTGGTTTGTCTATGCCGTCGTGTGTTTGTGTGAGGATAGCTCCTACGCTATAGTCGCTTCCGTCTGTGTGTACGCGGAACGGCATCGAAAAATCGGCTGCCTCCAGTATCGGCTCGTGGCATAACGCGTCGCGTAGAGTTTCGAACGCGTTTTGTTGTTCCGGACCCCATTTCCATTTTTCTCCTTTCCGCAGTAGCTGTGTCAAAGGGTGGGCCTTCTCCGCGAATTTTGGTATGAATTTCCTGTAATATCCAACGAACCCAAGAAACTCTTTGATTTTACGTACCGTTGTAGGAGCTGGATAATTTTTACAAGCTTCGATCTTTTCGGGATTTGGCTTCATCTTGCCGTTGCCTACGATGTGCCCGAGAACTTTCGCTTCTTTCTTCAAAAATTGGCATTTCTTCGGTTCTATCGTTAAATTGGCTTGAGTAATCCTCTCCATGAAATTCCTAAATTTCCGTTCGTGTTCGTCTAATGAATTTGCATAAACCATCATATCATCGAGATAGATCAGTACTTCCTCCGGTGTTAATGATTGGAATGCAAGGTTCATCATCTCCATGAAAGAGTCGGGTGAGCCCGCGAGACCCATCGCCATGCATCGGTACTCGTAGTGAGAATTTCCCGCGGAAAACCCTGTATATTGCGCGCTTTCCTCGTCCATTTCCATTTGAAAGAAGCCGTTTTTCAAATCTAGAACCGTTATATACGTTGCGACCGCGAGCCTGTCTAGGATATCCGGGGTCGAGGGTATGGGTTGACAAGTTCCGACGGTTTGCTCGTTTAATTTTCGAAAGTCTGTTACGAAACGCCATCTTTTGTTACCGAATTTGTCAGGAGGCTTGGGCACGACCCAACAGTTTGCTGAGTAAGGTGAACGAGAAAGGCGTATGATACCCAATTTCAATAATTTGTCTATTTCCTCTTGCATAATTTTCTGCAATTTTGGAGGAACTCTATAACTTTTTGCCTTGATTGGCTTATCGGTTTTCAGCTTGATTTTATGTTTCATTAAATGAGTTGTTGTAAGTGGTTCACCATCTAGCGCAAATCTCCATGGATTTATACTCAGCAAACGTCTGACGTGCTCAAGCTCCTCTTTTGTGCAACCCTCTGTATCGACAATTTCAATCAGTTTCGCAACGCGTTCATCGGTTTCTTGTTGAGTGTGCCCGTTGATTAATTTTTGCTTGCGCTGCGAATTTTTTGTCTGCTGCTCCGACTCAGCATTACGTTTCCTGCGCATTTCCATCTTACGGAGTGTGCAGTTTTTGCTTCGTTTCTTGCCGTCGTCACCGGCAAAATTTTTTCTTTTGTGATCCAGAATCGTTTCACAAGGCGTTATTTCGACGGTTGGTTCGGGGATTTTGATTGCATTACTACTCAAATTTATGCATTCAGCATATGTATATCCGTTGTGATTCTTCGCAACAAAATCCCCAAACAGCACACCGTTTGCTAATTCTTTGAGTGGTACCCATCCGACTTCTTCTTTATTTTCTACTTTTACTCGGATGATTTTCCTAGATCGGGGCGGTAACTCTATTTTTTCTACTGAGTCAAATGGGATCCTATATTTTCCTATATCCAGACTTTTACTTGCTGCGTCAATCGCTGCACCGTACCTATTAAGAAAATCCCAACCTATAAGTGCTTCGGTTTTAATCGGGAAATCATCGGATACGACGTGCAGCTCGCAGTCTAAGTCATTTATTTTAATCTGGATTTTCCCCATTGAGTCTATTTTTCCGTCAGTTACGCCCGTGATCGATAGGATTTCATCTCTATCTATTGGAACGCCCGGGTGTACCCGGCCTTCTTTTATTATACATACGTCGGCCCCTGAATCTACATAGAATTGAGCTCGGACTCCTATGATTTCTTTGCTGAAGAGGGTGACTATCGGTGGGCACCTATCTGTCTTCAAAAATTTTATTGAAACGATTCTTTTTTCTTGGGATTTTGGCTTTACATCTACTTTGTGCTGCTCGTCGCCTGAGGTTGCCGGCGAGCAGTCTACGCGTTTAAAGGAACGTTCGCGTTTCCTGTTTTTTGATTAGACTCAGGCTTTTGCGGGTCCACATTCTGATTTTTGGCTCTTTTGCGATCGCGGCTATTCGATCTCTCGCCTTTACTCGACGGCCCAGTGCCCCTGTATTTCATGTACTCCTCGCGTGAGATTGTACCATCTATATAATCATCTGCTAAATAAAAGCATTCGTATGAGGGATGGCCTGGTCTACCACAGTATCTACACTGTGTGTTTCTCCAGCACTCATCCTCATTGTGATTTGCTCTCACGCATTTCGTGCATCGTTTCCCTTCTGATGCCGTTCCTCTTCCTTTTCTATCATTGTCTCGTCTTCGATTATCATTTCGTCTGTTGTAGTGTGGTCTATCTTGTCTAGTGTTTGGTGGTGTCATGTTTTGTGGGTGTGATTCCGCGAACAAGATTCTCGTTTGATTTGGTGAATGTGCCCCTAATTCACTTCTCTTTGAATGAATTATTCCGGCTTTCTTTATCGCATCTCCCAATGTCTCTGGCTTTTCCAATCTCACCAATAACTCTAATTCGTGGCCTAGTAGGAATAAAAATCTATCGCGTGTTTTGATTTGGGCGTCGATTCTCCTAAATTGCTTCTCTAGATCCGACTTATCCGACGGAAGGTTTATCATGATTTCGTATTTCTGTAGGAGGGAACTCATTCTGCGTCCCAAATCGGTTGGATTTTCGTTACGTCGTGCCGTGAGGGTGTTAATTTCAAACAAGATACTCTCGGGTGAATCTATTATGCTGTATTTTTCGTAAATTAACGTTAAAAATTCGTCTACTGTTCTGAAACTCAACATTTTGTAGTAAAAGTCGGTTTTCGCGTTTCCCTTGAGTTTATCCTGAATTCTCCCCAAAATTTCTCGTTGTTCTTGATCATTTATACAATTTGGCACTACGTGGCGGATTCTATCTCTATATGTAGCCAGGGACATTGGTGAACCATCAAAATCGGGAATATGGTCTAATTTTGCCCGGTCTTCTCGTGTCATCCCATTTTTAGGATGAGACTGAAAGTGTGTCGTCTGCTGTAGTGTTTGATTTGCGTCGGTATTTTGTTGAGTTCGTGGCGATAGAGATTGTGGGTATGTGTACGGTTTGTTATGTTGTGAATTTGGATTCATGGCTTGGAATTGTTGCATGTTGTGGTATTGTTGAGTTGCTTCCTGTTGTATGTGGTGTCGCTGGTACGCATTATTCATGTGCTGTGTGAAGGGCGGTTGTACATAATATGGTGTTTGGGTTTGTATCGGTTGTGTGTTGTATTCTGGGTATTGTTGTGGCATTGTCGGGCGGTTTTGGGTATGTAGTTGGTTTGCTGAGTAATTTATCTGCTGGGATGGTTGGTTAACTGTTGAAATTGATGGTTGGAAATATTGTGTTGTTGGTGATGGAGTCGTTTGTGGGTTTCGGGGATATGTAGGATATTGGTTGTTATTTGATGACGATATTATTGGGGTGGATGGCTGGAAGTGTCCCGTCTGAGTTATTTGGCTTTGCGGATTTTGGGGATACGTGAGAGGTTGTTCGTTGTAAAATTTTTGGGGTGGTTGGGCTTGTGGGTATGGGTATTGAATTTACTGTGTTGACCGAGGGTTTAGTGTCGGGTTCGCGATATAATCGTTTAGGCTTGACTCTAAGATGTGCCACGGGTTCCCTTCTGGGGTCCAGCCCAAAGTCTTAGCTTGCGCTAGCATGAGATGCATGGGAATTCTTCCGGTACGAGCGATCCATTCTAAGTCTCCCGGTGAGACGATAGGTACCGGTATTTTTGTGGGTTCATTAGTTTCTACACAATCCTGTCTGGGCTCGTATATGTTTTGGTGTGGATAATCAGTGGGGTTTACGTCGGAAGTTTCGTGTTCTTGTGTAGATCCGTGTATGTTTCGTTGTGTGGTGTCAGCAGAGTCTCTGTCTAATCGAAGATTTGACCTCGAGTGTACCTGATTCTCGTCTATATTTATTGGCAGAGGGTCCGTGCTCGCGTATCCCGTCCTTGTGTCTCGAAAAGTACTCTCTCTATCAGGTATATTGTTTAGATTTTGTTCGGATTTTGCTTTTTCCAGCTTCCTTTGGAAATATCCGGTGATCAAGGCTTTAGGATTTCTAGTCATTTTTCTCTTTTCCTTTTGGTAATAGATAGACACAAGGGTGGGACGAGTCGGCGGAGATTTGATATGGATCGAATGCCACTTACTGAGTTGCAGCTCGGCCGGCGATCATGACGAGTATGAATGTCGCTATCATTCCCTCCTTGGTTGCAAGATCGGCCGAGTTGTTCCTCTGTATTTTTCCCTCTTTTATGCGCTGCGACGTTAGGCTCGGTTGTCGTTGAGCTCGATGTCCTGGTTGGCCCACTCCTCTCGAACGTCGGCAGCGGCGATGGTGTCACAGCGCACCTTTGATATCGTCTACTTCGCTCGACGAGTCACTTTTCGCAAAACTGTATCTCGCGGAAATCACGAAGTCGTGCACACCTAGCACCACTGTTACGCGGGTGATCGACGATAAGTGAATGACTCGGGAATAGATGGAATGATATATATATAAAAATCAGATAGTAAGTCTACCACCCTCTACTTTTCTCGCACAAATTTCCAAAGAACTGAATAAAATAGTTCAAGAAACAGACTACGAATCGGAAGAAAATAACAGAAACCCTCTTCCTGATGAAGTTTATCATGCCCTGCTGGCACAGATCAATGACGATCCAATTCCAAATGTTAAAGCCATGCAATCAAAAGATCGTAATAAATGGAGAGGTGCGATAGAAAGTGAGTTGAATGCAATAGAAAAGAACAATGTGTGGGTTTGGGTAGACAGACCATCTGTGACAGAAACCGGTCGGAGAGTCAATATTTCAGATTCACGATGGGTGCTGAAACGAAAACCACAACCGGACGGTAACAGCAAATTCAAAGCTAGATTGGTCATGCGGGGCTTCAAGGAACAAATATGACATCTCGGAGACGTATGCTCCAGTATCTCACCTAGCCCTTGTAAGAGCGGTATTCACGATCAATAACAAATACAACCTGGAGGTATGCCAGCTGGATGTGAAAACTGCGTTTCTGAATGGAACGGTCAAACATGACATTTATATGGAGATCCCCGAAGGTGTACAATGCTCAGACCAGGTCAGACGAACAAAAGTTTGTAAACTCTTATAGGCCTTGTATGGACTCTCTATCAGTCCAAAGAGATGGAATGAAAAATTCACAGAAGTTGCTTTGGGAATAGGTCTGAGTAATGATGACCAAGAGCCGTGTTTGTTTTACTGGCGAGAAGGTGATAAATTCCTTTTGTTACTGCTGTATGTGGACGACATACTGATTGCGAGTAATTTCCACACCAAACTCGTTAAAATTAAAATGAAACTACGAAAGGCTTTTGAAATGTCAGATTTAGGTGAACCGAAAGAATTCCTTGGAATAACTATCAATCGTAACAAACAAACACAAACGATAGAGTTGCTTCAAGCACAATACATTGAGAAGATCCTGGAAAAATTTGGATATTCAGAATCGTATCCCGTGAGAACACTTATGGTTACGAATAAAGCTAATAACCGGGAAAGACGGGAGCGCGAGTCTTCCCCAGAAACAAATGAACACTCTGGCCCAATCAACGCACCCTTTCGAGAAGTTGTGGGTTGCCTTCTGTATCTGGCAAATTGTACTCGGCCCGACATTATGTATACCGTGAATGTCCTGTGTAGATATCAGTCAAATCCAACTGACAACGAATGGCTAATGGTCGAAAGAGTTCTGAGATACTTGAGAGGCACTACCAACCTAAGCTTGAGGTTCACGGGTCAGTCAGACCACTTAGAGGCTTACTCGAACGCGAGTTTTTCCGACTGCGAGGATTCCATACCCACCCACGGTTACGTAATAAAATTGTATGGCGACTCCGTGGCTTGGAGAACTCGCAAGCAGTCCTACGTTTCGGGATCAACTTGCCAGTCAGAGTATGTAGCTATGAGCGACACCTGTCAAGACCTGATAGCGCTGGACATATCTTTGGAATTGATCCTCAACAAGTCATTCAGGCCAATGTTGTTGTAGTGTGACAATAAAGCCGCAGAGGTTTGCGCTAAAACTAGAGGAAATAGACTAAAACATATCGTTGAAGTTGAAGAACACTACGTTAGAGAATGCGCTGAAAAGAAATTCATTGAGATCAATCATAAGCCGACAGAATTTCAAGTGGCCGATGTCTTCACAAAAGCTCTGAGTTATGAAAAACATGTTCTATTCACGAATGAATTGCTCAATCAAGATGAGAGATGTGGGCTGAATTCATAATTACATTTGATAGTAATTTCTCACAAATGTATTCTTCTTTATTTCTTACAGGCAACGAGAATGAAACTGATGACATGTATTCTATGTAATTTGCTACCTCTATCAATTTTGAATCTTATATGAATGTGAATCTCATGATTTCATGTGAATAAAGGTCGTCATGATCCGTACTTAGCCGGGAAGGAGTGTTGGAATATAACGTGTGGCTGCGTCCGCGCCATGACTCCCACTCTCCTCTCTTATGGTGTATGCACGCCATTGCAGCTGAGTGCAGCTGCACTGGCGCGCCAGTCTGTATGCATCGCCCGTAGTGTACAGAGTACGTGAATAAAGGTCGTGTCTATATCTATATATACATCGTGTCTCGTTATTTGATCGCCCTCGCCCGGACTTCTAAAACTCCCTCAGTAATCATCATTGAGAAATGAAAACTTCATTCACTCGAGTTACCTGTTCTTCATGTTCACCACTTGAATATTTGTGAGGTGGTGTCAGCAAAGCCAGATGAAACCAGCAATTTCTTTAATGTTTCCAATTTTGTAGTATGTTTTCGGTAAGCATCTATTATAGTTACTCGTATTTTTATCAATCTCGAAAATTCCATCATCAAGTCTGTGGTAAGTGAACACTGATAAAATTGAATGTCCACCAGTCAGCTCAAACACGATTGAAAATCTGTGTGACACGTTTAAATATTGATATGCAATACAGTAGTGGATAAATGAATCACCGTAAACGTAATCTCGCTCATAATTTATAAGAGCGTTGATTATTTCTAGTTGACCTGTTGAGAGGAAAGGAAAATTTCATGAGAGAGAGAGAGAGAGAGAGAGAGAGAGAGAGATCAAACCTTTTTTTGAAGTAACACTCACCGTCTCTTCCTACGGAATACATTGCTGGACTATTAGTTTATATCTATGAACACCCATTTATATACTGTTTTCCCCACCACCTTATAGGTTATATAGAAATGTATTGTTTTGAACTTCATAATATTCAGAAATCAGCATCAATATTGAACGTGGAAGTGTCTCCAATCACTCCCCACTTCTGACACTCGCTAACTCTTTTCTCAAAGAAATTAGACTCAGACTCAATACTTATAGCATCCATGAAGGTAAATGGGTTTTCCGTATGAAAAATCTTTGGAAAACCTAGTTCATCAAGTAGAAAATCCCTTACAAGTTCAATGTATTCACTCATCAACTTATTGTTCATTCCAATGAGTGGAGTACAGGAGAGATCTTCTATCTCTCTCGCACCGCTGTAGCGGCCGAGTTGATCAAATTTTCACCGCGCCACACGTGACGTCACTCTAGTCCGTATAAGCTTTCGTTGTATAGAGCAGTCAATCGCCTGATGTTCTGTTTGAACAGCCGTTGACGCGTGCAAGCCCTACTTGCCACACCCGCGCCTCACCTCAACGTCTCTCTCGCGAGTCTCTCTCTCTCTCGCTGAGTACCCCTACCTCGGCCGATTAGACATCGTCCGTTCAGGCCGTACGTTCGAGTAGTGCTGTGCATGCTATCTCACTCATTTCCTCGAGTTGCATTCTTTCGCGCTCGACTTTTCGCTAAGCTGGCAATGTGTGCTGTGCTTCTGCACATGTAAACGTATCACTATATACTACGTTCGACCCCGTTTCACCCCGCGCTCAGCTATTATTTCGCTCACGCTGAGAACTCACCCGCTTAAAATACTTGCGGGCCTTGAGTCTCACTGAATATCACGTGTAGGAGCGCACGATAGTACTGATTTTTGTCTTTTTTCGGCAGAATCAGCAACAATCGTCTCGCGCCACAGTGGATAACTTGTGGTCGCTAGAAGTTACTCTCCCTCGACCGTATCTCTTTTTTCAGAGCTCGATATCCTCAGTGCTAGCAGTTTGTCCTACGCTCGATATGTGAGTGATACATAATCGTTCGCTCTACCCCCACCTCGCGCTTGGACTTGCACATCCCCGTGCATTCATGTTCTCACCGTGCATACTAGGCACAAGTGACTCATCTTTGTAGTGCAAATTCTTGCACACAACCTCACCATGCCGAGTAAGGATTATGTCAAGCTCTTTGCACTCCAAGAGATTATCGTCAATCCGATTATCAATGCCCCGAGAAGGTCAAAAAGTACGACCGATTCTCTCAGCTCCTGCTGAAAAACCACCTGTCTCAACTGGACGAAGGATGAGATAAGTGTAGAAACTTGCACGCGGAGCTGTATGCTGGAACCAGTCCCGAAGACCTGCAGTATGGCTACTTTGTGGACAAAAATATCACGGTAGTCGAAGTGGCTTATGATCAAGCCAGAGACTTTATTCCCGAGAGGCTGCAGGAAGCCGAGACGTCTGCTGCCGAAACTCATCGTCACGCCCAGGCGCCGGCTCGAGTGCAGCCAGGCGTGGGGTTCCACCTTCCAGAGTTGCCGATGCCGACCTTTGACGGGAAGACAACCGGGGCCATCAACGAGCTTCTACATTGCAATTCCAATGCGCCCGATTCACCTCCACTCAGTTTTAAAAAAGTGACTAACCATAAAGTGAGTGATCAAAGTGTATCAGTGACTACAGTGCACAGTGTTCATACTAACGCTCATAGCTGTAGGTAATTCCCCCCCCCCCCCCGGCGCACTATAGGAACTCGTGAAAAAAGGATACAGACCGAATTTAGAACGAGTAAGTCTGCCTCACGGCGGGTCAGAAACTGGAATAGGTGAAAGTTGCGTGAACCTGGAAAATGCTTGTGGGATATATTTTGGGATATTTTGAACATCATTTTTCGATAAGAACCAAAAAAATCCACCCTCGCTGACTTGGCGTGAAAAAGTTTGGTCCTCCGAAATCTTGAATGAAAATCCAGAGCAGATACAGTTTTCGGGATTTTTTCCATCAGACCCGAGTACTTCGTCTTGATTGGCGACAGAAACATACAAATTGGAAGATCCAGTCGCATCATCGACAAGTCAGGCTTACAAAACCTTTATGGCTCACAAGATCATCAGTTTTGCCATGCTATAGACTATTCGTCACGCACGGCAAAGAGAAGATTAGTTATATTCGCAATGACGAGGATTTAACCCCCTTGCGCAGAGTTGAATTGGGGATCCCATTTTATTCGGACAAGTGACCTTGACTATGTGCGTAGGAGGAGCTTGAAAAGTGCGAGGAGGGTTTATTGTACCGGTCGGCCGTAGTAACTTTCCGAATGCATCACTAAAAGTTAGTACCCTTCTTGCCCGAAGAACATCGCAAATAACAACAGATCGAACGAAAAGGAATTGAATGATCCAACCAACTCGATAGGCGTTAAATATCCCAACAAATTTTGATTGGTTAGGACAACCAATCTTTTTTTCGTGCGATTCATGCGATACTGGCTATCATCTGTCCATCGCATGAATCGTAACCAATATTCTATGGCATGGCGAAACTGATAGATGAAGATGTGAGCCTATCTTGTCGATGATAGGACGAGATTTTCCATTTTTGTATGCTTCTATCGCCAATCAAGACAATATACTCGGGTCTGGTGGAAAAGATTCCGAAAACTGTATCTGCTCTGGATTTTCATTCAAGATTCCGAAGGACCAAACTTTTTCCCACCAAGTCAGCGAGTTGGGATGGTCTTTCAGAGCCGATGCAGATCTGTGGGACAAGAGAAAAATGGAAGAATTGATTTCCCCGGAAAAATTGAATGAAAAAAGCAAAAATTAACTTTATTTTGAAATCCCCCGGCGGATTTTATTTGGTTCTTGTTGGAAAATGATGTTCAAAATATCCAAAAACATATCCCACAAGCATTTCCCAGGTTCACGCACCTTTCACCCATTCCGGTTTCCGACTCGCCGTGCCTAGTTCTGTGATCATGTCAAGAGTCATTCGAGAATATGTCATTCTATCCAAAAGAATGGTTGAGGCCCATGAAACGTTTATTGATACGGTGTGAGCACATAGGTTTTGATCAAATATTTGGGAACTTTGGGATCACCCAAACTTCAGGTTTTTATAGAGAATGATCTCATGGTCCGATCTTCTTGAAATTTCATATGGGGACAAATCACACCCTAGAGTGTGGATATGTGTTTTAAAATCATTTAATCATTCCTTCCGTCGTTATCAAAACTTTTGTCAGGTTGAAGATCTCAAGCCGAAATGAGTGTGGAAAAATTGTTAAAAATTCAAACTTTTTGGGAACATATCCATCGAGACTTTTTGACCAAGTGAAAGCTTGATACAGCGAATTGTTAATCCTGTACTGAAACCAACCTTTGAGCTGTGAAATTGTCGTTGACTTTTCGACTTTTGTCGACTTGCAGTTAACTGACGCGCAGCAATAAACTTTCGTCGGACGCTCGGTCGGGAGAGCTAGAGTACTCATATACCTCAGGTATGCTGACCCTCATCAGACTATCGTAAACCTGTTTCATCAATTTTTCAGATTATTGGAATAATCAAAGGTATGACATTTCGATCCCACAACCTGATCCGCAGTATCGGAACGAGCCTATACAAACTTGAATGGTAAAATCGGATAACCTGCTGAGTCGAATTATCAATCAAAAGGTTATTGTTGATTACTGCTTCACGGAGTCAGAATCGTCCGATTTCTTCCATTCAAGTTCGTATACACTCCTCCTGATACTGCGGATTGAATTCTGGAATCAAAATGTTCCAGCTTTGATTATTTTAATAACCTAAAAATTCCATGGAAAAAGTTTATGATGGGTTCGAAAGGGTCCGCATTTCTGGAATGTCGACCTCAAAAGCAGCCTACTCCATAGGATATATATATACTGGGGGGGGGGGGGGGGGGCAAGCCCCCCTGCTCGTCCGCTCGCCAACCCCCACCTGGATCAGAGGAACTTATAGTCCCTTTTCCTCTGTAAAATTCACTATCACAATGAATACTCATTTTGGAGCCCTGTGCTCGGCCACTTAGTGAAGCATCCCAGCAGGCTTTATGACTCGGTGCACGGTCTTACACGAGATCTTCTCATAGTTGACTGGGCCCGGCCTTGTGAGCAACGACTCAACAACCATGCGTCAAATCTATGACCATTGTTGACCAGAAGCTATCGCATACTTAAAACTAATTAGAATATGAGTTTAACACACTCATATTCTAATCAATTTTAAGTATGCGATAGCTTTTTTGTGATACAAGTGCCTGATGAGGTCAACCAATGTAGTTGACGAAACGTTGCTAGCAATGAAACACGATACAAGATCTTTTCGTGTTTATCTCTAAAACAGCATTCCAGTCCTCCAAGATCAAGTTAAGATCCGACCATTATTGATCATTCGAGGACGAGTAAAGAATTCCAAAATTGTAAAATAACGAAGAGTGTCGGTCCTACCAGATCCAATCATCCGTTGGCATACAAGATGCGAATGTTAGAAACGATCTTAGTCACTGTTATACATTCACGGAGTATATTTGAATTTTTTAAAGATTTTATGAAACGTTTCATGACGACTCCGTCTATTCAAGATCCTCAGTAGCCCCCCTCGTACCGATGGTACTTCAAAAGGCGCCAGAGTCCGAGATTAGCGAAGTAGATATTGTATCTTGATACTATGATTCATTTTTTCATCAAAATTCTCAGAGAGAGCAAATTGGTTTTCACCATATTGTTCCTCTCAGCGGGATCTCCAGACTGTAGATGCCAATTTCTACTCGAAGATAGTCAGTGTTCAAGAAGAATGATGACCCACGAAGGAATATGAGAGTATAATCTGGGAATTTCATTCTCAGAAGAATTTTTTATCCTCAGAGAATCAGGAGAGAGGCTCCCACCATTCCGTTCTCGACGTCGAGATCTTTCAATTTTGGATTAAATTTTTTTGTAGGTATACGGTGGTTACGGAACATGATGATTTGCAGAGGAATTCAATGCTCTGACATGTATGTTGTTCTTCCTTTCGTTCACGAGTTCTAGTCAATCCTCCGATCGATCTCTCTGGAATGATCATGAGTGATCGATGACGACGGCGAGGTGTGCTGGGAGGGTTCAAAGATGATTGCATTGAGCAGTTTTCGATATATGCGTCTTTGAAAACAAAAATGTCAGAAGTTGGCAAAATTTGATTCAATTTTGGGAAAATATGTTCTAGAATGAGTTCCTGGAAAAATTCAGAGTAGGGTGATGGAATGTTTATATTGGCATGATAGACCGGTTGGTTGATGAATAGTTTCGTGAGAATGTACGGAAGAGGAATATTACGTGGTTCTCTATAACGTGGTGGAGAATTTATGATTCCAATGATTGGAATGAATGACAATGGGAGGTGGACATTGACAAAGTGAATGAGAATGGCGGAAGAATCGGTGTTTGAGTGACAAGAAGTTTGATATGAGGACTGTGGACGAAAATATCTCTGATTGCAATAATAGAATTTCGGAAAATGTTTTCAATTCTATGGTTGGAGATGGATACGTAGAAAACGTTGATATAGTTAGGTGTTAGTCCGTTTAGCACATCTCAGGGTAGTTATCTGTCACTCATGAGAATTTCAGGAAAATCGATCGAAGAGTTGAGGAGAAAGGCTGGACAACATACATACAGGCAGAGACAATGATGGTCGAAGATCAATGTTTAACATGGAGGGGATAATGGTGGAGGGAAAGATGAGACTCACAATCGAACGATCCCGGCAAGATGGAAAAAATGGTTGAAGCTGACTCCTCATCAGGGGAAGTTTTTGGAATAAGAAATGGATTTCAGTGAAATAATTGCAGGAATTTCTTGTCACGGAAACAACTCTGTCTCTTTGAAGAATCTATATTATAGTGATAGGACTATAACGATAAATCATTGGGGTGTAGCCGATTGTAGAAGGCGGTGTAGAACGGATTTCAGAAGGCAATGTGGGCGGATAATAGGGAGAAATGTGTCGTGGACATTGGAATGGGGAGTGGAGCGAATTCTATAAGGAAGTGTGGAGCGGTTTTGAGTAGACAGTGTGAGGCGGAATATAGAAGAAATACGCTCCTAGAAGTAATTAGCAGAATGCTTTCTCAAGGCGTTGAAGCATTTCACAGGGATTTGGGTCATCTGGAAACAGGTTTCCTCAACAATATTTATTTGGTTGAGAAGAAATTCCAATACAGTTGGTTTAAAGATGATTCTTGGTGAAAATGATCTTCTCCCGGAAACAACTCCATTTGGATAATGTTTTACGGATTTTGAGGAAATTTGGTATCAACCAATCGATTCAGAGTCGCGCATAAGTAGGTCTTTAGGTGATCAAAATTGAGATGAATGAGTCGTGGAGGAATGATACGAGGGGAAAAAGAATATTAATAGAAATGTTCTACTATTTTCTGAGTTATACTTTTGAGGGAGCTTTCGAGAGAGATTTAGGCTTCCTAGATTGAGATTTTTTAAACAATATCTGTCGTTTGGTGGAGGTGGAATTTCGATGCAGTGGGTTTGAGAATGATGAAGAAGAAGTCTTTGGTGGAAATCTTGATTTTTTGGAAAACTTGGAATCTGTCAAGTTTTGATGAAAATTCGGTTTTAACCAAAAGATAGTTCATGCAGGAAAAATTATAATTTAGGTGACTCAATTCACGATGGGACTGTATGAGGTAAAGATATCTATGTAGTAAGAGTCGAAATTTGAGCAATTTCGCTTCAAAAACGCCATGGATCAAATTTGATTGAGAGAGGGAAGCTGCCAAGTCACTGGGCTATCAGAAATTGGATTGTGTTGAACTTGTCGAGAGCCAAAAGTTGATCAGGTGAAAAGTAAAAGAGGAAGCGTGTCCGGTATAAAACAACGGTTGCACACACACGCACATACAAACACGGACAGAGGGGCGCGAAGATGAGTCTCTGACAGATTCGGGGGACCGTCAGGAGGAAAAGTGTTACCTACAATTCATAGATTTTGGTGAGAGGAAGAGAATGGTTTGAGGCTTTCTTAGATAAGAGGAATTTTGTTGAAGGATATATTGGTTTGGAAGGAAAATTTGATCAAATTTTCGTTAGGGTGAAAACGAAGCTTTCTCTTTGGAGGAAGCAAAAATGGGGCGGATTTTGAACGGCAGTGTGGGTCGGCGTGGGGTGGTGTGGGCGGAGTGGGGTGGGAATGGACGTTGTGGAGCGGAAACGCATATGTTATTAGGGGCGGAGTGGGGTGGCGTGGGGTGGTGTTGGGTGCTGAGGGGCGGAAGGTTTAAACAGAACTATATAGTATAGGGAGATATATATATATATATATATATATATTGCATCGTAGCAGTACAGGATCCAGGGACGGATGGGGAGATAGAGAGAGATGAAAGACGGTAAAGACAGTAAACTCGACAATGAGCCAAATATCTATAGTTGTAGGAGATGGCCCTCTTTGATATCTTCCTCGGCTCTGTCGCGGCTCCCCATACGCTGCACGTAATCGGTTGATCTTGGCTCATGGGAAATCTCCTAAATAGCTATATATGCAAAGTAAGTAAGATTAGTCACTGGACATCCGGATACTGGCATCAGTACACGATGTCTGCTGACCATAGTTCGTATGCAACAGACGCGCAATGATTTGCATGAGTATCGGAGCAACTTTCGCTGCAAGAGCCAAGTAATCTGCACCAGTACGCGGTGAGCCAGCGTGAAGTGTTGCAGCAGTGTATTTTGCTACACAAAAATTGATCGTTTGATCGTTTAGTCGTCATGTTCATCTTGTTGTGTTGAAGTGTCGGATCACCACCTACGTCCTCGATTGAACGATATCAGAGGTTGCATTCCTTATCTGGATATCAAAGCAGCGGATCAACCGGTACGGTTCGAGCCTAGAACAAGGTGCATGCCGGTGCTCATTTTTGGAGCATCGTTATACTATGAAAGCGCCTGGTTCCAATCACGGGACAAACACACGAGCAAACACATCAGTCATTGTGGTAAGCATTCCTATTCTACAAAGACAGAATGTCATCCTTAGGTTTGAGTATGTTCGACAGTAAGCTATCCCTATCTTTATGTGAAGAGCGCTCTACGATCTGATATGAACATATTCCTGGCCGGGCCTTGTTCATATTTGATAACCCATAACAACGTACGACTATGGGATTAATAATTGATGGTATGAAGTCATGGGTTGTCATTAGGTCTTGATACATAGTATATGTACATGAAGTCAATTCGTGTATAGTCGTGGCATATTGTGATTGTACCGGTATGCAGTTTTCTCCCCATTTTGGATGGGAGGCGAAATTTCGTTAGTGGAGCTCATTTTCCACACTCTTGACCCGATAACTCAAAATAGTGGATGGTACTCCACGAAAAAACCATTCATCAAGAATATTAACGTCTCAAACTGTTATTAAGATTTTTCGATTCTCCGAATCAGAATATGAACACGGACCTCGGTACAATTACGAGAATGATGTTTCGAATGCTTCATTGCAAAATTTTCGTGATTTTTTTGACTGAAATCATTGTCACGAAAAAAAGCTAGATAGCGAGCTGTAATATAGCGCATTCGCGAGGGCGGGCATAGAGCCAGCGAAAATACATTCGAAACTTTGCTGGCCCCTCTAATCTTGTATATGTCAGTGATGACATGGAAATTTTATCAAAGATTATCCCACGGAATGTATTCTTTAGAATTTCTCCACACAAATTTTTCAATAATCGCATCTGCTTCCTCCGCGATAAGAATAGTTTCGAACAACATTTTGAAGTTTCACCCGTGCTTCGGGATTATCCAAATTTGAGCTCCAGAACCCTCTGTTTTTTCTGGGTATGTGCCAGAGTTTGGGCTATTGCATCCAACTATTTGGAAAGTTGGGATAATCTTCTCCCCGAAAAATACTTGTCAAATTCGACTTCGTCATACTGAGCTGAAGTTGAAGTGACTCTTGTTCGCGAGTTTGCAGAGTATCTGTGTGCAAGGATATGCCATGACCGTATACATTACAAGTTACCCTTGAACACATAGACAGGGTGTCTACAAGGGAAAAAAGTGGAGGAAATCAGGAATTGATCAGGAATCCGTCATAGTCGGGAGAAAGTCGGGAAAAATCGGGAATCTCGGATGAATATTCCGCATAATCGGGAATCCACCGGGCGCGAGTGACAAACTGTGTATTTAGATCGTAAGCTTAGTGGATAAATGTAATTTTCGTGAAGTTACACGAAATCTACAAATCACTCGCTTGGATCACCAACCCCGCTCCAAACTCCTCATCCTCGTATTTCAACCCCAAGGGAAGCACCTCAGCTCCCGAAAAGTGGGTATTTTCACTCCATCTAAACACAACTTATTTTCGTAAAGAATGGACGAAAGAAGTTTTCAACGGATGTGCATGGTCACCGGAACAGACGACGTGGCAACGGGATACACCACCGCCACCGGATCCACCCGGTTTTTTCTGGACAGATTTAATGTTCTTGGAGAAGACCACAATTATTTCTTGGACAGTGATTCCGCTGCTAGGAGGCTAAACCATCGCTCGTGGGAGATGACTGCCGAGGAGATAACAGAACTTTGCTTAGAAAGTGGTTTCGCGTTCGAACACTACACCATCCTCCGTGGGATATGACCGTCGCGCAACGAGAAATCGAGGCAAATCCCTTGCCATTAGCGCCTATGCTTTTGGATGGCTGCTAGTGACCGAGACTCTGTACTAATTTCTCGCTGTGCGTCGAGGAGGTGACAAAAGTCTGCTCACTTAGTGGATTGGCGTCCAATAACTTAACCACCCCTTTGAGAGATGAACTTTGAGGAGATGACAGAAATTCGAAAAAGATTGTGGTTAATCAATGAGGAGTTTCGTGTTCACATTGCAGCCGATAGTAGAGAGGCACTACGGCACATGCGCTGGTCTTGCACGTTCTCCTGCTCCCCAGCTTCCCGAGGAGCGGTTTCAGTCAAGTATTGACCGACATGATGATAATCTTTGAAAAGTAAGAACACGGAAGTATTAACGAAGGCACGCGCAATTGATCGTACCAGATGCACGATTCTCAGACTGTACGGTAGCCGAAACGAAAATTGATTAAGTTATCCAGCACCCTGAAACTGATTCATTGCTTCTTTCCTTTGAAAGGCCATAATATCCACAGTCGATCTCTGAACGGTTTCAAAATGCGCTTAAGATGCATAATTGGGTTGTATTTTCCTCATGATTTTCTCGTAAACTCGGGTGCCTTTCCTTCAGCTAGTTCGCGGAAGGCCACGTTCAACTCATTCTTAGTTGAAGAAGAGAGCCCAAACATATGATGAATGAGAGTAATGTCTCTCTTGAGAGTGATAACGGCTGTTTTACGAGCCACTGCAAGTTTATTGATGACGACGTTTCGACGACAAGTTTGTCGTCCTTACACTGAAAAGATTCTGGTATCGATTGATCACCAGCCCCAGCCGACAAGTTCAACACAATCCAATTTCTGATAGCCCAGTGACTTGGCAGCTTTCCTCTCTCAATCAAATTTGATCCATGGCGTTTTTGAAGCGAAATTGCTCAAATTTCGACTCTTACTACATAGATATTTTTACCTAATACAGTCCCATCGTGAATTGAGTCACTTAAATTATAATTTTTCCTGCATGAACTATCTTTTGGTTAAAACCGAATTTTCATCCAAACTTGACAGATTCCAAGTTTTCCAAAAAATCAAGATTTCCACCAAATACTTCTTCTTCATCATTCTCAAACCCACTGCATCGAAATTCCACCTCCACCAAACGACAGATATTGTTTAAAAAATCTCAATCTAGGAAGCCTAAATCTCTCTCGAAAGCTCCCTCAAAAGTATAACTCAGAAAATAGTAGAACATTTCTATTAATATTCTTTTTCCCCTCGTATCATTCCTCCACGACTCATTCATCTCAATTTTGATCACCTAAAGATCTACTTATGCGCGATTCTGAATCGATTGGTTGATACCAAATTTCCTCAAAATCCGTAAAACATTATCCAAATGGAGTTGTTTCCGGGAGAAGATCATTTTCACCAAGAATCATCTTTAAACCAACTGTATTGGAATTTCTTCTCAACCAAATAAATATTGTTGAGGAAACCTGTTTCCAGATGACCCAAATCCCTGTGAAATGCTTCAATGCCTTGAGAAAGCATTCTGCTAATTACTTCTAGGAGCGTATTTCTTCTATATTCCGCCTCACACTGTCTACTCAAAACCGCTCCACACTTCCTTATAGAATTCGCTCCACTCCCCATTCCAATGTCCACGACACATTTCTCCCTATTATCCGCCCACATTGCCTTCTGAAATCCGTTCTACACCGCCTTCTACAATCGGCTACACCCCAATGATTTATCGTTATAGTCCTATCACTATAATATAGATTCTTCAAAGAGACAGAGTTGTTTCCGTGACAAGAAATTCCTGCAATTATTTCACTGAAATCCATTTCTTATTCCAAAAACTTCCCCTGATGAGGAGTCAGCTTCAACCATTTTTTCCATCTTGCCGGGATCGTTCGATTGTGAGTCTCATCTTTCCCTCCACCATTATCCCCTCCATGTTAAACATTGATCTTCGACCATCATTGTCTTTGCCTGTATGTATGTTGTCCAGCCTTTCTCCTCAACTCTTCGATCGATTTTCCTGAAATTCTCATGAGTGACAGATAACTACCCTGAGATGTGCTAAACGGACTAACACCTAACTATATCAACGTTTTCTACGTATCCATCTCCAACCATAGAATTGAAAACATTTTCCGAAATTCTATTATTGCAATCAGAGATATTTTCGTCCACAGTCCTCATATCAAACTTCTTGTCACTCAAACACCGATTCTTCCGCCATTCTCATTCACTTTGTCAATGTTCACCTCCCATTGTCATTCATTCCAATCATTGGAATCATAAATTATCCACCACGTTATAGAGAACCACGTAATATTCCTCTTTACATTCTCACGAAACTATTCATCAACCAACCGGTCTATCATGCCAATATAAACATTCCATCACCCTACTCTGAATTTTCCAGGAACTCATTCTAGAAAATATTTTCCCAAAATTGAATCAAATTTTGGTAACTTCTGACATTTTTGTTCTCAAAGACGCATATATCGAAAACTGCTCAATGCAATCATCTTTGAACCCTCCCAGCACACCTCCCCGTCGTCATCGATCACTCATGATCATTCCAGAGAGATCGATCGGAGGATTGACTAGAACTCGTGAACGAAAGGAAGAACAACATACATGTCAGAGCATTGAATTCCTCTGCAAATCATCATGTTCCGTAACCACCGTATACCTACAAAAAAATTTAATCCAAAATTGAAAGATCTCGACGTCGAGAACGAAATGGTGGGAACCTCTCTCTTGATTCTCTGAGGATAAAAAATTCTTCTGAGAATGAAATTCCCAGATTATACTCTCATATATTCCTTCGTGGGTCATCATTCTTCTTGAACACTGACTATCTTCGAGTAGAAATTGGCATCTACAGTCTGGAGATCTCGCTGAGAGGAACAATATGGTGAAAACCAATTTGCTCTCTCTGAGAATTTCGATGAAAAAATGAATCATAGTATCAAGATACAATATCTACTTCGCTAATCTCGGACTCTGGCGCGTTTTGAAGTACCATCGGTACGAGGGGGGCTACTGAGGATCTTGCATAGACGGAGTCGTCATGAAACGTTTCATAAAATCTTTCAAAAAATTCAAATATACTCCGTGAATGTATAACAGTGACTAAGATCGTTTCTAACATTCGCATTTTGTATGCCAACGGATGATTGGATCTGGTAGGACCGACACTCTTCGTTATTTTTCAATTTTGGAATTCTTTACTCGTCCTCGAATGATCAATAATAGTCGGATCTTAACTTGATCTTGGAGGACTGGAATGCTGTTTTAGAGATGAACACGAAAAGATCTTGTATCGTGTTTCATTGCTAGCAACGTTTCGTCAACTACATTGGTTGACCTCATCAGGCACTTGTATCACAAAAAAGCTATCGCATACTTAAAATTAATTAGAATATGAGTGTGTTAAACTCATATTCTAATTAGTTTTAAGTATGCGATAGCTTCTGGTCAACAATGGTCATAGATTTGACGCATGGTTGTTGAGTCGTTGCTCACAAGACTGGGCCCAGTCAACTATGAGAAGATCTCGTGTAAGACCGTGCACCGAGTCATAAAGCCTGCTGGGATGCTTCACTAAGTGGCCGAGCACGGGGCTCCGAAATGAGTATTTATTGTGATAGTAAATTTTATAGAGGAAAAGGGACTATAAGTTCCTCTGATCCAGCTAGGGGTTGGCGAGCGGATGAGCAGGGGGGCTTGCCCCCCTCCCCCTAGTATATATATATCCTATGGAGTAGGCTGCTTTTGAGGTCGACATTCCAGAAATGCGGACCCTTTCGAACCCATCATAAACTTTTTCCATGGAATTTTTAGGTTATTAAAATAATCAAAGCTGGAACATTTTGATTCCAGAATTCAATCCGCAGTATCAGGAGGAGTGTATACGAACTTGAATGGAAGAAATCGGACGATTCTGACTCCGTGAAGCAGTAATCAACAATAACCTTTTGATTGATAATTCGACTCAGCAGGTTATCCGATTTTACCATTCAAGTTTGTATAGGCTCGTCCCGATACTGCGGATCAGGTTGTGGGATCGAAATGTCATACCTTTGATTATTCCAATAATCTGAAAAATTGATGAAACAGGTTTACGATAGTCTGATGAGGGTCAGCATACCTGAGGTATATGAGTACTCTAGCTCTCCGGACCGAGCGTCCGACGAAAGTTTATTGCTGCGCGTCAGTTAACTGCAAGTCGACAAAAGTCGAAAAGTCAACGACAATTTCACAGCTCAAAGGTTGGTTTCAGTACAGGATTAACAATTCGCTGTATCAAGCTTTCACTTGGTCAAAAAGTCTCGATGGATATGTTCCCAAAAAGTTTGAATTTTTAACAATTTTTCCACACTCATTTCGGCTTGAGATCTTCAACCTGACAAAAGTTTTGATAACGACGGAAGGAATGATTAAATGATTTTAAAACACATATCCACACTCTAGGGTGTGATTTGTCCCCATATGAAATTTCAAGAAGATCGGACCATGAGATCATTCTCTATAAAAACCTGAAGTTTGGGTGATCCCAAAGTTCCCAAATATTTGATCAAAACCTATGTGCTCACACCGTATCAATAAACGTTTCATGGGCCTCAACCATTCTTTTGGATAGAATGACATATTCTCGAATGACTCTTGACATGATCACAGAACTAGGCACGGCGAGTCGGAAACCGGAATGGGTGAAAGGTGCGTGACCCTGGGAAATGCTTGTGGGATATGTTTTTGGATATTTTGAACATCATTTTCCAACAAGAACCAAATAAAATCCGCCGGGGGATTTCAAAATAAAGTTAATTTTTGCTTTTTTTCATTCAATTTTTCCGGGGAAATCAATTCTTCCATTTTTCTCTTTTCCCACAGATCTGCATCGACTCTGAAAGACCATCCCAACTCGCTGACTTGGTGGGAAAAAGTTTGGTCCTTCGGAATCTTGAATGAAAATCCAGAGCAGATACAGTTTTCGGAATCTTTTCCACCAGACCCGTGTATATTGTCTTGATTGGCGATAGAAGCATACAAAAATGGAAAATCTCGTCCCATCATCGACAAGATAGGCTCACATCTTCATCTATCAGTTTCGCCATGCCATAGAATATTGGTTACGATTCATGCGATGGACAGATGATAGCCAGTATCGCATGAATCGCACGAAAAAAAGATTGGTTGTCCTAACCAATCAAAATTTGTTGGGATATTTAACGCCTATCGAGTTGGTTGGATCATTCAATTCCTTTTCGTTCGATCTGTTGTTATTTGCGATGTTCTTCGGGCAAGAAGGGTACTAACTTTTAGTGATGCATTCGGAAAGTTACTACGGCCGACCGGTACAGAAAACCCTCCTCGCACTTTTCAAGCTCCTCCTACGCACATAGTCAAGGTCACTTGTCCGAATAAAATGGGATCCCCAATTCAAATCTGCGCAAGGGGGTTAAATCCTCGTCATTGCGAATATAACTAATCTTCTCTTTGCCGTGCGTGACGAATAGTCTATAGCATGGCAAAACTGATGATCTTGTGAGCCATAAAGGTTTTGTAAGCCTGACTTGTCGATGATGCGACTGGATCTTCCAATTTGTATGTTTCTATCGCCAATCAAGACGAAGTACTCGGGTCTGATGGAAAAAATCCCGAAAACTGTATCTGCTCTGGATTTTCATTCAAGATTTCGGAGGACCAAACTTTTTCACGCCAAGTCAGCGAGGGTGGATTTTTTTGGTTCTTATCGAAAAATGATGTTCAAAATATCCCAAAATATATCCCACAAGCATTTTCCAGGTTCACGCAACTTTCACCTATTCCAGTTTCTGACCCGCCGTGAGGCAGACTTACCCGTTCTAAATTCGGTCTGTATCCTTTTTTCACGAGTTCCTATAGTGCGCCGGGGGGGGGGGGGGGAATTACCTACAGCTATGAGCGTTAGTATGAACACTGTGCACTGTAGTCACTGATACACTTTGATCACTCACTTTATGGTTAGTCACTTTTTTAAAACTGAGTGGAGGTGAATCGGGCGCATTGGAATTGCAATGTAGAAGCTCGTTGATGGCCCCGGTTGTCTTTCCGTCAAAGGTCGGCATCGGCAACTCTGGAAGGTGGAACCCCACGCCTGGCTGCACTCGAGCCGGCGCTGGGGCGTGACGATGAGTTTCGGCAGCAGACGTCTCGGCTTCCTGCAGCCTCTCGGGAATAAAGTCTCTGGCTTGATCATAAGCCACTTCGACTACCGTGATATTTTTGTCCACAAAGTAGCCATACTGCAGGTCTTCGGGACTGGTTCCAGCATACAGCTCCGCGTGCAAGTTTCTACACTTATCTCATTCTTCGTCCAGTTAAGACGGGTGGTTTTTCAGCAGGAGCTGAGAGGATCGGTCGTACTCTTTGACCTTCTCGGGGCATTGATAATCGGATTGACGATAATCTCTTGGAGTGCAAAGAGCTTGACATAATCCTTACTCGGCATGGTGAGGTTGTGTGCAAGAATTTGCACTACAAAGATGAGTCACTTGTGCCTAGTATGCACGGTGAGAACATGAATGCACGGGGATGTGCAAGTCCAAGCGCGAGGTGGGGGTAGAGCGAACGATTATGTATCACTCACATATCGAGCGTAGGACAAACTGCTAGCACTGAGGATATCGAGCTCTGAAAAAAGAGATACGGTCGAGGGAGAGTAACTTCTAGCGACCACAAGTTATCCACTGTGGCGCGAGACGATTGAGGCTGATTCTGCCGAAAAAAGACAAAAATCAGTACTATCGTGCGCTCCTACACGTGATATTCAGTGAGACTCAAGGCCCGCAAGTATTTTAAGCGGGTGAGTTCTCAGCGTGAGCGAAATAATAGCTGAGCGCGGGACGGAACGGGGTCGAACGTAGTATATAGTGATACGTTTACATATGCAGAAGCACAGCACACATTGCCAGCTTGGCGAAAAGTCGAGCGCGAAAGAGAGCAACTCGAGGAAATGAGTGAGATAGCGCACACAGCACTACTCTAACGTACGGCCTAAACGGACGATGTCTAATCGGCCGAGGTAGGGGTACTCAGCGAGAGAGAGAGAGAGAGAGAGAGAGAGAGAGAGAGAGAGAGAGAGAGAGAGAGAGAGAGAGAGAGAGAGAGAGAGAGAGAGAGAGAGAGATAGACGTCCTTTATTCGCCCGGAGGCAAAAATCAAATATCACATGTGGGATACATATGTCGTATAAATAGAAATTATCAATTAATATAAATAAATCTTTTGGTCAAGGACAGGTAGGTTATCACAAGTTGTGACTAGTCAAGATTGCAGCAACAAAGGCTGCTTAAAAAACATTTAATGAATAGGACAAAGGCTCAACAGAATATCGCAGTTATCTTCTAATCAGTCATGTAACAGGTTGTGAGTATAATCACAGTCCATATAAAAAGAGAAGAGCCCAATGACCTTCAAAGATTGAAGTAATGCTTCTTGTCCACATCAATTATCTGGGGAGGCTGTGAACGAAGGAATTCTTTCAAAGCATCCTTAAAAATCGAAATTTTTGCGATCTGCCGAAAACCCGAAGGGAGAAAGTTCCAGAAATGAGCACACTGGGCTTGGAAAGATCGTCTTCCGTACTCGAGTCTCATTCTGGGTACTTTGAGTTCCTGCTCTTGTGCATTCCCACGCCCAGGGCGCTCGGATTGGTGCCTGGTGAACATTGCAGACAGGTAACCAGGTTCCCTCATGTGCATGATCTTATACATGATAATGCCTGCAAAGTACATTCGCCGCGAATCAGTACGCAACCAATCCAAGCTGTCCCTGAACGGAGTGATGTGCTCGTCTTTCCTAAGATCAAAAATGTATCTCACAAATGAATTGCTCAGTCGCTGTATCCGTTGCCGCTGTTCGTCCGCTGCGTCAAGATATGTGACCGTGCAGTAGTCCAGATGAGGCTGGACTAACGCCTCGACTAGTCGAATGCGAAGAGTCCTGGTGATGCATGCCCTAAAAAACCGCAAACTGTATAGGGCCCCGTTGACTTTCTTTGTCACTTGATTAATTTGCGGTTTCCACGACAATTCGCTATCTAAAACAACACCAAGGCTCACGACTGTATCACTGAAAGGGACGAAAACTCCTTCCTGTATCTCAACCCCTGGCAAGTCCATACTTTTCAGATCTTTGATATTCCTCTCAGAAGAGAAAAAGATTGCTTTGGTCTTACCAGCGTTGAGACGCAGGCCGGAGCCCGCAGCCCAATCAGCAACCAGTCGCCCCACTTCTCCTCATCGAGCGATCCCCTCTCTGATCTTATTTTTCTCCACCTGAAGATAAATTTGGAGGTCATCAGCGTAAAAGAGATGATCTACCGACTTTCCGTTCAGTAACCCGGGCAAGTCATTGACATATAAACTGAAGAGTAAAGGTGAACGGAGCCCTGCGGAACACCCAGATTGGTTGCAAGCCAATCAGAGAGAGAGAGAGAGAGAGAGAGAGAGAGAGAGAGAGAGAGAGAGAGAGAGAGAGAGAGAGAGAGAGAGAGAGAGAGAGAGAGAGAGAGAGAGACTCGCAAGAGACGTTGAGGTGAGGCGCGGGTGTGGCAAGTAGGGCTTGCACGCGTCAACGGCTGTTCATACAGAACATCAGGCGATTGACTGCTCTACACAACGAAAGCTCATACGGACTGGAGTGACGTCACGTGTGGCGCGGTGAAAATTTGATCAACTCGGCCGCTACAGCGGTGCGAGAGAGATAGAAGATCTCTCCTGTACTCCACTCATTGGAATGAACAACAAGTTGATGAGTGAATACATTGAACTTGTAAGGGATTTTCTACTTGATGAACTAGGTTTTCCAAAGATTTTTCATACGGAAAACCCATTTACCTTCATGGATGCTATAAGTATTGAGTCTGAGTCTAATTTCTTTGAGAAAAGAGTTAGCGAGTGTCAGAAGTGGGGAGTGATTGGAGACACTTCCACGTTCAATATTGATGCTGATTTCTGAATATTATGAAGTTCAAAACAATACATTACTATATAACCTATAAGGTGGTGGGGAAAACAGTATATAAATGGGTGTTCATAGATATAAACTAATAGTCCAGCAATGTATTCCGTAGGAAGAGACGGTGAGTGTTACTTCAAAAAAAGGTTTGATCTCTCTCTCTCTCTCTCTCTCTCTCTCTCATGAAATTTTTCTTTCCTCTCAACAGGTCAACTAGAAATAATCAACGCTCTTATAAATTATGAGCGAGATTACGTTTACGGTGATTCATTTATCCACTACTGTATTGCATATCAATATTCAAACGTGTCACGCAGATTTTCAATCGTGTTTGAGCTGACTGGTGGACATTCAATTTTATCAGTGTTCACTTACCACAGACTTGATGATGGAATTTTCGAGATTGATAAAAATACGAGTAACTATAATAGATGCTTACCGAAAACATACTACAAAATTGGAAACATTAAAGAAATTGCTGGTTTCATCTGGCTTTGCTGACACCACCTCTCAAATATTCAAGTGGTGAACATGAAGAACAGGTAACTCGAGTGAATGAAGTTTTCATTTCTCAATGATGATTACTGAGGGAGTTTTAGAAGTCCGGGCGAGGGCGATCAAATAACGAGACATGATATATGTATAGATATAGACACGACCTTTATTCACGTACTCTGTACACTACGGGCGATGCATACAGACTGGCGCGCCAGTGCAGCTGCACTCAGCTGCAATGGCGTGCATACACCATAAGAGAGGAGAGTGGGAGTCATGGCGCGGACGCAGCCACACGTTATATTCCAACACTCCTTCCCGGCTAAGTACGGATCATGACGACCTTTATTTACATGAAATCATGAGATTCACATTCATATAAGAATCTAAATTGATAGAGGTAGCAAATTACATAGAATACATGTCATCAGTTTGATTCTCGTTGCCTGTAACAAATAAAGAAGAATACATTTGTGAGAAATTACTATCAAATGTAATTATGAATTCAGCCCACATCTCTCATCTCGATTGAGCAATTCATTCGTGAATAGAACATGTTTTTCATAACCCAGAGCTTTTGTGAAGACATCGGCCACTTGAAATTCTGTCGGCACATGATTGATCTCAATGAATTTCTTTCTAGCGCATTCTTTAACGTAGTGTTCTTTAACTTCAACGATATGTTTTAGTCTATTTCCTCTAGTTTTAGCGCAAACCTCTGCGGCTTTATTGTCACACTACAACAACATTGGCCTGAATGACTTGTTGAGGATCAATTTCAAAGATATGTCCAGCGCTATCAGGTCTTGACAGGTGTCGCTCATAGCTACATACTCTGACTGGCAAGTTGATCCCGAAACGTAGGACTGCTTGCGAGTTCTCCAAGCCACGGAGTCGCCATACAATTTTATTACGTAACCGTGGGTGGGTATGGAATCCTCGCAGTCGGAAAAACTCGCGTTCGAGTAAGCCTCTAGGTGGTCTGACTGACCCGTGAACCTCAGGCTTAGGTTGGTAGTGCCTCTCAAGTATCTCAGAACTCTTTCGACCATTAGCCATTCGTTGTCAGTTGGATTTGACTGATATCTACACAGGACATTCACGGTATACATAATATCGGGCCGAGTACAATTTGCCAGATACAGAAGGCAACCCACAACTTCTCGAAAGGGTGCGTTGATTGGGCCAGAGTGTTCATTTGTTTCTGGGGAAGACTCGCGCTCCCGTCTTTCCCGGTTATTAGCTTTATTCGTAACCATAAGTGTTCTCACGGGATACGATTCTGAATATCCAAATTTTTCCAGGATCTTCTCAATGTATCGTGCTTGAAGCAACTCTATCGTTTGTGTTTGTTTGTTACGATTGATAGTTATTCCAAGGAATTCTTTCGGTTCACCTAAATCTGACATTTCAAAAGCCTCTCGTAGTTTCATTTTAATTCTAACGAGTTTGGTGTGGAAATTACTCGCAATCAGTATGTCGTCCACATACAGCAGTAAAAAAAGGAATTTATCACCCTCTCGCAAGTAAAACAAACACGGCTCTTGGTCATCATTACTCAGACCTATTTCCAAAGCAACTTCTGTGAATTTTTCATTCCATCTCTTTAGACTGATAGAGAGTCCATACAAGGCCTATAAGAGTTTACAAACTTTTGTTCGTCTGACCTGGTCTGAGCATTGTACACCTTCGGGGATCTCCATATAAATGTCATGTTCGACCGTTCCATTCAGAAACGCAGTTTTCACATCCAGCTGGCATACCTCCAGGTTGTATTTGTTATTGATCGTGAATACCGCTCTTACAAGGGCTAGGTGAGATACTGGAGCATACGTCTCCGAGATGTCATATTTGTTCCTTGAAGCCCCGCATGACCAATCTGGCTTTGAATTTGCTGTTACCGTCCGGTTATAGTTTTCGTTTCAGCACCCATCGTGAATCTGAAATATTGACTCTCCGACCGGTTTCTGTCACAGATGGTCTGTCAACCCAAACCCACACATTGTTCTTTTCCATTGCATTCAACTCACTTTCTATCGCACCTTTCCATTTATTACGATCTTTTGATTGCATGGCTTTAACATTTGGAATTGGATCGTCATTGATCTGTGCCAGCAGGGCATGATAAACTTCATCAGGAAGAGGGTTTCTGTTATTTTCTCCCGATTCGTAGTCTGTTTCTTGAACTATTTCATTCAGTTCTTTGGAAATTTGTGCGAGAAAAGTAGAGGGTGGTAGACTTACTATCTGACTTTTGCGAGGTCTGCCTCTTTTTCGTTTCGGCTCTCCCTCCGGCCTCTGCTCATTATGTGCCTCAGGAGTGAAATCCGTCAGCCAGTTCTCGCGATTCATCTCAACAGTCACGGCCGGCTGATCTCGAATGAACTACTTCCGAATTTGAAAATAATCAAGATAGCTTAATGAGAGGAATTTTCTCCAGGGAGATTCACTTGCCTCAGATAAATCAAATTCCAATTGCGATTTTCGTGCTAAACTTGATGCAATATTCAAAATACCGCCTTCGCTTGCGAGGATGGGCCCATACAATCAAAGATCATTCAATTTGGACTAAAATTCGGTCGGTTTAACCTTTTGAGAGAGAATTCTTCCCTCCGAGTTCCGTTATCATTTTCGAATTCAAAAGTACTTCACTAGGTGCAGTATTTTTTCCATGGAGATATGATCCTTACATACTGAACTACATAAGAGTGAGGCATCAATCGAATAGTAAAATATCGGTTTTTTACCAATTAAAAAAAAACAAATTTAGAGCGGGCCAAATCCACGCAGATGACTTTCTGGGCTCAAAAACGTTGCTTTTCACAAACTCCAAAACATATCCTCCGAATTTCGAAAAACCTGTTTATCAAATCTTTATCAGATTGTATTTATGAGAATGATAAGAAAAAAAGAAAAAAAAGTTATCCAAAATTTTTCGTCTTGGGACTGGAACCCCGGGATTTTGGGGTAAGAAGCCACGATGTTATCCACTAGGCCACCGATGTGTACCACATAGAATATCAAAACTTGTATATAAGTTGCTGCTCCCCAGAAGGGATTTGTTATTGTTTTCGCCCGCGAGCGACTCACGCGCCGGACTGGGCACCTCAGCCGCCCACTTTGGGCGGAAATGCTTTCTGCCGCCGTGGGTGGCGCTCGCGGCCAATTAAGAATAAACAGTTATCAGATGAGCGCGATGTACACGCTTGATGGATAGGAATCGCGTTCGAATATGTCGCATCCACTCGCCAAATTTTGGTTTAGTAACGCGCTGACACACGACGGGCAGATAGTAAGCCCGGAATTTTTTCAGTGTATCAAGTCATGTCCAATACATATAATCACTTCACATATCGATTAGTGGTACATCTTGGAAAGATGCGAGTCAGATCATTGGACTAGTGTCCTTATTCTCAGTGATATCGTCATTATCATAATATGCTGCTAATCTCTATATTTTCAATCCGCATATTTCAATTCGCATCTTTCCAAGATGTACGACTGAACGATATGTGAAGTAATTATATGTATTACACATGACTTGATAAGGACGACGAAATTATTGTCGTCAATGAAATCACAGTGACTCGTTAGACAGCCGTTATTACTCTCAAGTACACCAATCTTCACGAGTGTCTAACCAATATGAATGAGTAATGTTCCTCCTTCACATCAATCTGCTCGGAGAGACTGTCAGCGAAGAATCTTACAAGCCCATACATTTGACCAGATTTTCAAAGAGCTCTCATTTTTCGTGAAAGTACTTTTAGTCTGGCGGCCAAGCAGGGTTTCGTAGCATTTTGGCCCAACGTGAACGAATGTTGTTGATTCCCATGTACTTTGTCCTGCTCAGTTCGATTGTTGATGGTGGAAAGTCGGAAAATTGGACCATAAATTGTTATTAACAGATTCCTATAAACACTTGCAAAATGCAATTTTTCGACACAAAAAGACTTATTTTTATATTTTTTGGAACATTTTGAACAAAAAAGGTCTCCACGGAAATTTCATGAGACCGCACCGTTTTCCCGTGAAAGATTCATGAAGTTTGAAAAAATTTGATTGTCTCAATTTTGCAACGATTGTTGCTCGGCCGTGCGATGGGATGTTTCGATCCATCATGGTGCGAATCACTTCCAGAAGCCTCTTCTACTGATAGAAACCCCAAAAGAGTCAGGTTGCTACCACCTATGTATGTAGAAATGGCGGGAGCGACCCCCTATTTTTTATGCATTTTCTCGCTATTCATATACTGACCCATACTTGAGTTCGCGACTTGATTCCGTCCCGTGGACCTCATGGGCTAGTGCCATTCGCAAGCGAATCAAATCTCGTGATGAACGTACGTTAAGATGGGAAATTCTTGGAAAAATTTATGGGAAATTTCGGAAAATCCACCATAATGATTTCTGTGAATTATGTAAAATTGGCTCCAATCAAATGTGAACGCTGTTAACTTATTGAGTTACATGATTCAAGGCATACTGAGAGAATTGCAAGGACTAGTTGTTATTGATAATTCTTACGTTACATTCGTGTCATGAGTGTTGAATTCAAACAAATTCTTTTGAACCGTATCTGGAGCCATGTTGAAGAGAATGACGTTGAATTATACAATGGACCTCAGTTTTAACGAACGTGCAATTTTCCTGAATTTGATTGATTACTCTGCTGAATGTATGTTACCAACCTTTCCTATAACAATGATCGGTTATAAGGGAGATTTTTACCACACTCTTGTCGTTATAACCAATTTCTACTGAACTATGTTCCATCCAGCTGGATATCCAAATCTCCCGCTGTGCAAATTTGCGCCGCGCGCGGACTGCTGGCCTGACTGCTTGTTGGATTGGACTGCTTGTTCAGAATAAGTAAAGCACTCATAACGTATGATACGAATGTAATGGAAAGATTATCGATAAGTAGTTCTCGTAGTTCTCGCAATCCTTTTAGTGTGCCTCGAATCATATAACTCAATAAGTTAACAGCGTTCCCATGTAATTGGATCAAATTTTACATAATTTATAGAATCTTTCGTAGGGAAGTCTCCGAAATTTCTCATAAGTGCTCCAAGAATTTCCAATCTTGACGTGCGTTTAGGCACGAGATTCGATTCGCTTGCGTGTGGCACCAGGACATGAGGTCCACGGGACGAGATCAAGTCGCGAACTCAAGTATGGGAGAGTATATAGATAGCGAGAAAATGCATCAAAAATAGGGGTTCGCTCCCGCCATTTCTACATATATAGGGGGTAGCAAACTGACTCATTTGAGATTTCTGTTAGTGGAAGAGTCTTCTAGAAGTAATTTGCACCATGGTGGATCGAAAAATTCCCTCTCGAGGCTGAGCAACAATCGTTGCAAAATTGAGAAAATCGCATTTTCTCAAACTTAATGAATTTTTCACGGGAAAACGGTGCGTTTTCATGAAATGTTTGTGGTGACCTTCTTCGTTCAGAATAGGCCAAGAATATAGGAAAAAACTTTCTGGTTCGAAAAATTGCATTTTACAATTGTTTCAAAATTTGTTCATGACAATTAATGGCCCGATTCCCGACTTTCCACCATCGGAAATCGGATTCAGCAGGTCGAAATACATGGGTATCAACAACATTTGTTCGCGCTGGACCAAAATGCTACAGAACCCTGCTCGGCCGTCGGACCATTCGGATGGCAATCCCCCCTCCCCATCACCGGCTGGAAGTGCGAAAGGAGAGACTTACACAACACGGTGGCCATGAACTATCATTCAATTCGTCGATAGGTAACCATGAAAATTCTTGCGGGATTTGATTCTGGAGTCCTTCGGGGTCATTTACCAACTTCGAGTGAAATCGTAAACTAGCCGTTTTTTTGTTCTTTTTGTGTTTTCAGGGAAAAGGATCGATTTCTCCATTCTCCGTACAGTATCCGGCCCTCTCAGCCCGGCTCTTTTCAGTTGAATTCGACTCATCACATGCTCTGCTACTCGGTGTCTGATGAATCACTCATCAAGCATGCTTCTGAAATTCATACTTCAATGTCTGGCAGGATTTCTCGATGATTTTCCAAAACTTCAAAAACAAAACCTCTCATGTGGATCATCTGAAAGAATTCGCTAAACGACTTACAGAATAAAGTCTTGTCCCACATTTTGGGATTTCTAAAAATTCGGTACGAAATTTTTATTGATTGGGTGAGCGTCGGGGGATGGCCGGTCGGGGATCTCTTATAGAATACTTGAATGGATGGCAAAGATTCTCAACTTTTAGAGTTCATAATTTGGATCACAGTATTGTAATGATGGAGGCTCGTGACCTATCGAATGGTGGCAAGAACACACCAAATATTGAAGAGTCTTGGTCCTACCAGATCCCATCATCCACTGTCATACAAGATGCGGATTTTAAATACGATCTTAGTCATTCTTATACAAATCTGGAGTATTTTTGAAATTTTGAAAGATTTTATGGAACGTTTCATGACGACTTTGTCCATATAAAATGTTCAATTGTCCCCATTCAAACAGATGGTACTCTCAAACGCGCTAGAGTCTCAGCGTAGCGAAGTGGATATGGTTTCCTGGTACTATCGTCTACTATTCCTCGGTATTGTGGAGTGCATCCGTTGGTTACAGCAAGTGTACACCGCCGAGAACGTCGTGAATATACCACGAGTAACATTAATTTCATTCCGGTTGAACGCAGCTCCTTGATTTCCCCGTTGATGTATATGGACCTGCAATAGGTCAATTTCTTCGTTTTTGCGCGGGTAACACAATGAGTTTATCGAAGAGTCCCTCTAGAATACGCTGAAAAGTGTAAGAGCTCAAGAACAGGAGTGATGATTTTTCATCGAAATGGAGTGACAGACCATCTAATGCGTGTCACGGCTGAGTACATCGATGTACATCTCCCTCGAAGAAAAAAATTATAACTTTGGATCATGAGAAACATGCCTGCGAAGTTACAGAACCTGCTGTGGTACGATAAAACCATGAGAGTTTAACGAATTTTGAGAGTTGAGCCGAGTAACATGTTATTTTCCTGATTTTCGGGTGTTTTCTCGCATTTGAGCGGCTCTAGTATCTATCCCCATCCACCAACCCACTTCAAATTTGGTGTCCACTTCCAGGTCATCCAAAAAGAGAAAAATTTGGCTGGTTAGGCCTCATTACACGTCACACAGCCCAAATGATGGTGGAGTGACAGCAAAAGTCAAAAGTTTCTGGGATTTCCTCATATGTAATTAATTTTGATACTCAATCAATATGATCGGATATCGTATTCATCACTCGCGGGAGTTTCAAATTATGGAGATTGTTGGAGCATGAGCTCTTGAGCTGGTCAAATTGGGCAGTGGGAACGGTTTGGTATTCTTCTGGGTTCGGGAGGTGAACGTATAACACGCTAGATTCATAGAATGATCTTTAATTACTAAAAAAGTGTGGTACACTGGTTGAACAGAAACTAGTCGCGTGAAAAGAGATTGAATATAAGAAGGGCATCAGCGTGAGCGCAAAGCGCGCGAAATTAGACCAAGTGCGGGCAATCAAAGCTGTCCGCATGGCGATCCTAGCGCAACTGAACTCTACTGACCTGCAAGGAGAGCGCGAGAGGGCAGTGACAACGAGAGCCGTTGAGATCGGCTGTTCGTGGAACTTGAATATGATTGGTGCTCAATTGACACCTGACATGACTCTAGTTTGATCTTTTTCTATTTCAAGTGCTCGCTGGGTTTCGGCTCCCGGGCTTGAATACAATGGTATTCGAACAGAGATATAATTGATCGGTCTTTGCGAGTTAAAGTCGGCTGATATTGCTGAACTTTTTGGCATCAATCGAGAATGGATTTTACTCCACTCTCGATCAATGCACCTTTAGTACCTCGTATGGTTGCGAGGATGCATCTGAAGGATTTCGATGGAATGAAATAAAAAGTAAAGATGAAAAACTTTGTGGAAATTTTTGATTCTACGTTAATATTATGCGTGTTCCGCCCTTCTCTCATTGCTCGGACTTTTTGGAGTGGTGGAAGAGCAATGAGAGTTTACCACTGACACGCGGCTCAAGTGGCCGAGTGTTCGAAGAATATAATGCCCTTACATACGATGGTTTATCTTCGTTAAGCGCTCGCAAGAAAGGTCATCCTAACTCGCTATTTCGATTTGATTTCTCAACGTTTTCACTCCGGGAGCTCTTCAGCCTTCTGCCGGAGACATACGTAATTGATTTTGACATTCGACCGGTATGATCGGATATCGTATTTATCACTCGCGGTTGTTTATAATTATCAAATATATCTAGATAATTATGTAGATATATTTGATCGGTCTTTGCGAGTTGAAGTCAGCTGATATTGCTGAACTTTTTGGCATCAATCGAGAATAGATTTTACTCCACTCTCGATCAATGCACCGTAGGGTTGCGAGGATGTATCTCAAGGATTTCGATGGAATGAAATGAAAAGTAAAAATGAGTCACTTGATGAAAAATTTTAATTCTACGCTGATATTGTCCGTGTTTTGCACTTCTCTCATTGCTCGAGCTTTTTGAAGTGGTGGAAGAACTAAGAGTGTTTACCACGGACACGTGGCTCAAGTAGCCGAGTTTCCGATGGTTAGAACGCCCTTATATGATGAATTCCACGCCAAAGCGACCTACGGAAAGGGGTCATCTCTCAGATCCTTTTTAACCTTTTTCATTCGATTCTATGGCCGAAAATAGGAACTTCGGACCACCTATGGGGCCCAAAAAAAATTTCTCCTCTCCATTGTACGCACATCCGTCAAGAGACCGAAAATTCATCCTGTAAGAATCGATGCTCTTTTATTCACGAAAATGAGAATATTTCGAGTTTTTGAACAGCTATCGATTTGCGGGCTGCGGCATCTGAAAGGGCTTAAGAAAACCTATCGAAAATGTTGTCGGAAATTCCTTCTCTGTGATTTGGGGGCCTCCTGGAGGCCAAAGATGTCTTTTCACTCAAATGTTGATTTCTCAAAAGGCCATTTTTATTTTTTTGAAATCATATATTTGACGTAAAATTTTGCGTTCTTTCGAAAAAAATGGGTTTCAGAGAAGTTTGGGGCGATCCAAGTGACTTGTGAGCCATTTTTTGAAAATTCGATTTTTTCGGTTCCAGAAAGAGGTGATTTTCTGCGCATGCGCACAAACGTAGACTTTCGGCGCCACTCCCAATGGAAAGCTGACAGAATTTCCTACAGAATGACTACCCGCAAAGTTGAAATTCATGCACTGAAACGCGATCTGCAAGGATTAATTATGTCGAACCAAAATCACATGAAAATTCAGCCCATTAACGCCTTCGTGGCGCCTGCTGAGATGACACATTCACGAGATCTTCTCGGGACTCAATTTTGAGTACGAAATTGACCTGAAAATAATTCAGACCACATGGTTTCAACGTAAAATTGTATGAACTTTCAAAATATGCGATGAAAAACCCCGTTCGAGGCAAACCCGAGGTGCTACATTCAGTTTTTCGCAATGTTGAATGTGAAATATCGTATTTTCTGGCGAAAAATTGAATGTAGCACCTCGGGTTCGCCTCAAACAGGATTTTTCATCGCATATTTTGAAAGTTCATACAATTTTACGTGAAACCATGTGGGCCGAATTTTTTTCAGGTCAATTTCGTACTCAAAATTGAGTCCCGAGAAGATCTCGTGAATGTGTCATCTCAGCAGGCGCCACGAAGGCGTTAATGGGCTGAATTTTCATGTGATTTTAATTCGACATAATTAATCCTTGCAGATCGCGTTTCAGTGCATGAATTTCAACTTTGCGGGTAGTCATTTTATAGGAAATTTTGTCAGCTTTCCATTGGAAGTGGCGCCGAAAGTCTACGTTTGTGCGCATGCGCAGAAAATTGCCTTTTTCTGAAACCGGAAAAATCGAATTTTCAAAAAATGGCTCATAAGTCACTTGGATCGCCCCAAACTCCTCTGAAACCCATTTTTTCAAAAGAACGCAAAATTTTACGTCAAATATATGATTTCAAAAAAATAAAAAAAATGGCTTTTTGAGAAATCAACATTTGAGTGAAAAACACTCTTTTGCCTCCAGGAGGCCCCCAAATCACGAGAAGGAATTTCCGACAACCTTTTCGATAGGTTTTCTTAAGCCCTTTCAGATGCCGCAACCCGCAAATCGATAGCTCTTCGAAAACTCGAAATATTCTCATTTTCGTGAATAAAAGAGCATCGATTCTTGCAGGATAAATTTTCGGTCTCCTGACGGATGTGCGTACAATGGAGAGGAGAAATTTTTTTTGGGCTCCATAGGTGGTCCGAAGTTCCTACTTTCGGCCATAGAATCGAATGAAAAAGGTTAAAAAAGAATCTGAGAGATGACCCTTCTCCGTAGGTCGCTTTGGCGTGGAATTCATCATATACGAAAGTTCATCTTCGTTAAGCGCTTGCGAGGAAGGTCATTTCGACCCGCTATTTCCATTCTTTTCTTTTTTTTCATTTCATTAAACAGTCCCGAAGACCTTTTTGCAAAAATAGTATAAATATCTGCAATCAGATGATAATCAACATTACACTGCTGAGTGCTGCAAAATGGAAGGTCATTTATGCTATATCTAATCAATAAGATAATAAATATGATAGCTACTAAAATTTGTAACAGAAAATAGTTTGTAATGCATTATGATTACGTATCATCTTATCTATAGTCTCATCATATAGAATTTGATATAGAAAACCATTTGATTTCTCAACATTTTTACTTTGGCAATTTTCGGCCTTCTGCCGAATATATACGTAATTGATTTTGACACTCGATCGATAACTACGGATATCGTATTTATCACTCGCGAGAGTTTCAAATTATAGAGATGATCAGTCTTTGGGAGTTAAGGTCAGCTGATATTGCTCAACTTCTTGGCATCAATCGAGAATCGATTATACTCCACTCTCGATCAGCAATATCAGCTGACTTCAACTGGCAAAGACCCATCAAATATATCTCCATAATTTGAAACTGCCGAGAGTGATAAATACGATATCCGATCACATCGATCGAGTGTCAAAATTAATTACATATATCTCCGTCAGAAGGCCAAATAGCTGTCAAAGTAAGAATGTTGAGAAATCGAATGGAAATAGCAGGTTAAGATGACCTTTCTCGCAAGCGCTGAACGAAGATGAACTTCCGTATACGAGGATATCTCTGAAACGTTTGACTTTGGGCCTAAAAAAGTGTCACAGTGGTGGAAATCGAGATATACGGCTAAATCCTGTTAGTGAGCAAGCACAACTGGTTCGAGTATCAGGATTGCATGCAATCAGGTGTTGGAATGTAGTAACGAAAGTCAGAATTGGAATATACTGCACGCTCCACCAATGGTTTCATCATTTCTCGACGCATTTTTCACAAAATTGCGGCTGCCCAACCCTCGTTTAAACGAATAGTACTCGTGGAGCATCCAAAGTCTCGGTGGATGGAAATTGGTATGATATTTGAAGGGTATTTGTAACATGTTCACAATGTTTACAGGTCTGTGCCCCCCCCCCCCCCCCCCCCACTGCACTCGTGCTTTCCAAAAAACTGTGCGATTAGACATGTTGTATGGACGTCCTCTCTTTCATTTTATCCGGTTACCTGGCTTCTCTGTCAACGCTCGTAGGTCCACAGCAGCTCAATTCTTTTGTTTTTCCATGGAAAACATGATGAAGATCCTCCCGAGTTTGTTCAAATCACGCTCTACGAGCTGTAGCGTCTGAAGTGACTCAAAAATCTTTTCCCAAAGATCTGTGACACTCACATCTCTATGTGTCAAGGCTGAGTACAGTGAGGCACACCTTCCTCGGACAGACAAATCGTAACTACTATTAAAAATCAGTCCGACAAGTCACAGAACTCGATCAAAAACGCTCTACTCTCGAGAGCCTGCCAAATTTCAAGAGTCTGACGTCGTGACATGAGAATTATTCGATTTACGGGTGTTTTCTTGCACATGATTGACTCGAGTATCTCCCCACATCCACCAATCAAGCTCTCACTTGTTGACTACTCCCAAGACATTTGAACGAAGATAGTTTGATAGATTAGACCTGACGAAACGCCCTATAACCAGTTTGGATGAGCTGTGACAGCAAAAATCAAAACTTCCAGAGATGTCTTCATATAAGTGCGTTCTATTCATCGAACACTCGGCCACTTGAGCCACGTGTCGATGGTAAACTCTCATTGCTCTTCCTCCACTTTGAAAAGCCCGAGCAATGAGAGAAGAGCGAAAAACGCATAATATAGCGTAGAATCGTAATTTTACTTTCCATTTCATTACATCAAAATCCTTTAGATGCATCCTCGCAACCATAGGAGACTTGAAAGGTGCATTGATCCTGAGTGGAGTGAAATCCATTCTCGATTGATGCTAAAAAGTTCAGCAATGTCAGCTGGCCTCGCAAAGACCGATCAAATATACCTCCATAATTTATATCTCGGTATTCACTCAGAGCATTGACATCCAACGGGATTAAAAAACAGACTCGTAGACTTTAGTTGAAAGATGGGAGTGGAGGGGGGGGGAGCTACAGACGGGAATACGAATGTGGATTAACTGATTCGGCAAATCGCGTTTTTACTGTGAAGGACCAGCAAAAGCTCATTCACCTACATAGACAGCATTTCAATGTTCGAAATTTTTCTCTGTATGGATACTCATGCACGACGGGTCGGAAAGCGAAAAAAGTAGAAGGTGCGTAAACAAGGAATTTTCTCGTTCGGTATGTTCCGGGGTATCTTCGTGATCATTTTCCAACGCGAATTGGAAAAATCTGTAGGGGGATTTCTAAAAAAGATCGGTTTTTCTGAATTTCATCGGGTATTTCATCAAAATTGAGTCCTATCGCCGTTGAATATTTGTTCCTTGGACTCCCAATATCTCCAAACATTGTTGGTATTTACTCGATCCACGCAGAAAGTCCTTATCTCACAGAATACATATGATGCTAGGATTGGAATTCAGTGGAATTGGATGGATCAAATTCGAATTTAGAGGAGCAGTAACGAACCTGCATGTATCACAAATCCTGGAAATCTCCATTTTCAATCGATTTACACAAGGCTCGTTCATTCTGTGGATCATCTAACATGCATACAACATGTAACCCGTTGGATTCTCATACAGACCGAGATAGTTCATCTGAATACACAACGAGTCTTTCGGTGTTTGTACTTCTGCCAAGATTCATCGAAGCTGTGACGCATCGACTCATATACTTGTTCACTGTATTTCCAGAGCTCGTGTCTGATCAACTTTATGTCAAGCATTATGGTGTCAATTTCATGAAGGGTTCATGAAGAGGTTATCAAGCTCCTTACCGCCTCATATTTGGGGATTTTTGTTATTCTATAGGGATAACAGAAATTCTCGATTTTAAGGAGCTGTTTTGCAAATCTCTCATGCGGCCTCACGGTGTCCTTGAACCAACTTTAGACACGGTGGTCCTGAAGCCGGGAAAAGATGGACAAAAATGACGAAAAAAACTGAGCACGCTATCATTTTCCTTGCGATTTTTCACTGAAGAATTCTTTTCCCCCGTGTTCGGATCTGCTTCCGCCTTACAATGCGGCAATGATTGTATTTTCACATTCGAACGAATGTAATTTCAGCCTAAATCCAGCCATTGAGGGTCATCTTTTACGGCAAATCCTCTAACTCCGGCACACTCACTCATTCTTCAACGTATCTTAACTAATTTTGTAGATATGGACAAGAGCTCGAAAATAAGCCGAGGAACGTTGGGTTTCGGGTCACCAGAGCTAATATATGCCATTGTCGAAGAGTATGGCTCTTATTTTCCGAAAGCACGCAATCCTTTTCCTATGACAAATCGAGGCTTCCCGAGCCTCTAACTCCGGTGCATCTAAAAATTTTCCAACGAACCTCAGCTCATTTTAAAACTAATTACAAAATCTTCACAATAAGTTTTGGTGTGTTGAGTTTGAGTGAGTTAAGAGCAAAATTCTTCATGAGAATGGCGCATAGTTGTCGTTTTCCAGAGACAAAAAGAAACATCCTCGAGATCGGGATTTTAGTGCATATATATTCATATTTCCTCGTTCGGTTTGAATCACCTTCAACTGAATCGTAAAAAACTAGGAAACGAGACAAGATGATCGAAAAATTAGGCTCGAAAACCTACACCGGAATTGCAAACTCGAGAAGGCGAACCTGTCTCTGAAAAACGACATTTATGCTTCATTCACATGGAACATTCTGCTCTCAACTCACTCAAACTCAACGCACCAAAAGTCATTGTTAAGATTTAGTAATCAGTTTTGGAATGAGCTGAGGTGCATTGGAAAATACTAGGATGTGCCGGAGTTGGAGGCTGGAGAAGCCTCGATTCGTCATAGAAAATGGATAGCAGGCTTTCGAAAAATGAAATTCATACTCCTCGAAAATGGCATACATCAGCTCTGGTTATTCGAAATTCAACGTACCTGGGCTTATTTTCAAGCTCTTATCCATATCTACAAAATGAGTCAAGATACGTTGAAGAATGAGTGAGTGGGCCGGAGTTACAGGCTTTGCCGTAAGAGATGACCATCAAAGGCTGAATTCAGGCTGAAATTACATTGGTTTGAATGCGAAAACACCATTCACTGCTGCATTATAAGGCGGAGGCAGATCCGACTTTGGTGAAAATGAGTTCTTCAGTGAAAAATTGCGAGGAAAATGATATCGTGCCCAGTTTTTTTCGTCATTTTTGTCCATCTTCTTCCGGCTTCAGGATCACAGTGTACATGAGCCGGAAGACCACCTCACGAAATTTTACGTGAGTTGCGTCCAATGCATGGGTAAAGATTGGAATGGCGAATAGAGAGGTCCAAAAATCTGTATTGGAAGATTTTTAGCATGCTCACGCCTCTCTCTTTCCCACTCTTTCTCACATCGGTCTCGATAATATGTGAACAAACTCTCGGCAAAGCCCTTATAGCGCAACAAAAGCTCTCATCTAGGTTTGGGAGAGATGCAGGTATGTCATATTTACATTACTTCTTGCGTCTGAGGGGGAGGGGGTCCTATCGTAGTTCAAAGATGCGATGTGCTTGCTGTCATGAAGAGAACCGGATCAAATTCTGGATGAAAAGCATGATGAAGTTTTGAGTGCAGATGCTGAGTGAGAAACATGGGAAATTGCTTCAAGAGTGTTCGGCATTTGATGTTCAAGATGATCGATTGCCTCCATCTTTATGTCAGACATAGGTAAGTCAGATGTAGACAATCTATCATCACGAACGTCAAATGCCGAACACTTTTGGAGCGATTTTCCATGTTTCTCACCCAGCATCTGCACTCAAAACTTCTTTTTCATGTTTCTTATCGAAAATTCGAGCCGGGCATGTTCATGTTCAATAGTCTATTTATCAAGAAGGACTATGTCGATCGGATATTTCCGGACGATAAGAAGAGTTCAGACTGAGCAATGGGAGATGTGGGTTCTGAATACATCTATATTTGGGACGTAACGAAGTACTTTGATTTATGGGTTCTAGAGATGTTCGAACATGAAGTTGATGTCGAGGGAAAAGAAAAATAGCCATAACTTGACTCAGCTGCAGTCGAAGCACTGAGTGAGTGAGGACTGACATTGCTTCAAAAATAAGAAGATTCATCCTTTTTCTTGTGTACACAGGAGTAATAACAAATGAAAAAAGAGCTAGGTTTACGATTTCACTCAAAGTTGGTGAGTGGCCCCGAGGGATTTCAGAATCATATCTCACAAGAATTTCCATGGTTATTTTCGACAAATTAAATGATAGTTCAGGGCCATCGTAACAAGTAAGCTCATGAAATCTGGAAAGATGTTATTCTATACTCGAGTATGTATGTATGTATGGTACTTTATTTCACCTTGGGGTAGAACCCCGTCTGGTGTTAACGAATTACTACAAATAGATATGAAAAAAATACCAAAGCTAGTAGCATATACTATGGAACAAGTGGAAAATAAGTGAAAGCAGTCGACGTTCTGAATTTTTACAGATTGCATTTCATGTAGATGGACTTATGCAATGTGTCATCGTCAAAGGAAAAGAAAAATAATTTCTTAACGTTAGATTGTGAATCTGGCATACTTATTCTGAGTTCGTGATCCTATAACATTCTGAGCTTGATCTCTCGGCCGACGTATCAGTCGAAGTGCTCAAAAGGGGTTTGGGAAATCGATCTCGGAGCATGTGAGTTCAGTTATAATGAATTCTGAAATCGATAAAGGCGTTTCGAGTTACCGCAATTCCGAATTAAAATTCAAAAGTTTCGTGTTTATGATTTTCGAACATTCTGAGTTTCATCTTTCGGTCGAAGTTCAGTCGAAGTGCTCAAATAAGGGGGTTGAGAGATGAAATTCAAAACATGTAAAATCGTTTTATGCAACAGAACAGAACCACTATATCGAAACGCCGAACAGAAAGATGATGAAATGAAAAGCACAGTCGGAAATTTGAAAATCACATCGATTCGAGGCCTTGAGGATGAATAATAGTAGAATAATGTCGAACCATCCAAGGAACTAGATGAAATGCAACCTGCAAGATAAAGCTGAAGACATTTTGTAGAATGTCGTCTGCTTGAGATTCATTCGAAGGACTTCAAGTATCTCAATTTTACATAGGTTTGTTTTGAGATTGAACGAAAAAAGAATATGTGCCTCTATACAATCGAACTGATTTTTTTTGTTTTTTTTTCTTTCTTTTTTCATGAACAAAAAATTAACCATCGCTTGCTCGTCGTTCACATAGGTCAAGTGATGCAGTCGGTTCAACGAGTCGTTGTAAGATTAAACAAAAATTTGAGTCTCTATTCAAACTGTTACTTGGAAATAAACAGAAATGAACCATTACGCAACCGTCGTAATTGTACAGCAATGTTGGTTGACGAATCTCACTGTTTAATAAAATCACCCTCGAGTGCAGAACTAGCAGAAAACTTTGGCACATTGATGTGATGCGGTGGCTCTTTGAGGAGTTTGCGGCGCTGTGCTCTGCTACACCCGATCAGCAACTTTGTTGCTACACCGGAGTCCGTTGGTCGCCGCATGGCGTCCTAACCTTGTTTGATCGTTGTTTTTCGGAATCAATGTTTGCAAATTCCACTCATCGACCACTTAGATAACAATAGGACTTGTGTTTTGCAATGAGACAATTGCAAGGGACTGTAGAAAGAACACGCCCGAAGGCACAGAGCAGCAGAAAAGAGGTTTCAAACAGAGCGAGTAAAGATAACGTGTGTTCAATATACTTACAGCAGACGACTATGGGAACTCCAAGCACACGCTCTCCTGCATCAAAACGTGTGGGGCTGTCAAATTGGTGCCTGGTGAACACCGTAACTCGGTAGCCACTCCCTCCCAAATGCATAATCTTGTGCATCAAGAGTGCTGTGAGGTACATACTCCGCGAAAAAATACATAACCAAACCAACCGCTCCCGAAACGGACTAATTTGCTCATCTTTCCCAAGATTGGATATATATCAAGCATGAAATGTTTGGTTTCTATCTTCTTTGCCCGCCTCTCTTCTCTTGTCGCGGCAAGCTGCACGATGTTGATCAATTCTCAAAGGATGTGACGTGCAACGTCCGCAATTTTCAGATAAATTTAAAAGTTTCAGAAATAAGTATTTTCAGTCAGCCACTTGCGCAGTTGATCATCAGACCAGTCGTGTAAGTAGAGGCATATATGATGGTGTGTGTAACTACTAATACTAATGGGTGTAGGACTGCAATCTTGTATATAAGTCATTTCGGAGCATTTCGGCCAGAGGCGTCACCAGGGGGGTCTGGGAAAAATCTCAAAAATTTTTTTTCCATCGATACTATGTTTAAAAGGTACTTAAAACTTTTTTGGGGATTTTTCCGAAGCCCTCCACGGGCCCTAGGGCCCACGAAAGGTCTATTTTAGGCCCTTTTTTGGCCTATTCCTAGAAAATCATAGCTCCGGGTACACTCAATCTTTTTTCACGTACTTGGGCGCATTTTCTTAGTTAAGACCAGCACTTTTGAAAAAAATAGTCTGCAATCAATCATGCAGCCTAGTAACTCCTAGGAGCTTTTTGCTGAGAGCAGATTTAAGCGATTTTTGCTCCTACTAGACATGTGATAATCGACTTCTGCAGGTGATCATTTTGAAGGTCTTGAAAAAACCTACATTTTGACCACCTGCAGGAGTCGATCATCGTACTTTTTATAGGAGCTATAGCCGATACAAGTTGAGCAGTTTCGTAAAAACGCCAAACTTTGAGCTCAATTAAAAAAAATCGTTTTTCCTTTTTTCGACCTCAAACTGTGCGAATATGTTCCTCGATACCAATACTATCAATTAGAACAATAATCTGGGTGGGCCATTCAATTCTCGATTTTATTCAGCCAATTTGAAATACTCTCTTTTGACTTTTTGCTCATAATGCCGACATAGGCATGGCTCGCATATGGTTCCATCTGAGTTGCTGTGCACCAATCTCGGTGGGATTACTCCCTAAAGTACCCCCAAATATGTGTGAGAACTTCCGGAGGCGAGCCTCAAGCCAGAAGCCAGCTGGAGGTTCAATCCATCAGGTCCAAAATGGGCATTATTTCGTCTAATTTCGGGCAGGCGAGCGAGGGCTCGATTCCCCGTGTTTCTGCTCACAAACGAGACGAGGGGCTAGAATGGGGATTCAAAAATGTATTTCCGACTCAAAATGACTATCTAAACACAATCCCGGGGTCAATTCGTGCCTAGGCTATCATCCAATCCTCAAACGGCGTTAAACTCCGTAATAATAGGTTTTGCGCCTCTACTGCAAAATGACGATGATTTAGGGCTAAATTGACCCCGGGATCGTGTTGAGATGATCATTTTGAGTCGGAAAAACATGTTCGAATCTCCATTCTAGCCACTCGTCTCGTTTGTGAGCAGAAACACGGGGAGTCGAGTCCTCCATCGCCTGCCCGAAATTAGACGAAATAATGCCCATTTTGGACCTGATGGACTGAACCTCCAACTCGCTTCTGGCTTGAGGCTCGCCTCCGGAAGTTCTTGCACATATTTGGGGGTACTTAGGGGAGTAATTCCACCCAGATTGGTGCATAACAACTCAAATGGAAGCGTATGCGAGCCATGCCTGTGTTGGCATTTTGAGCAAAAAGTCAAATAAGAGTATTTCAAATTGGCTGAATAAAATCGAGAATTGAATGGCCCACCCAGATTATTGTTCTAATTGATAGCATTGGTATCGAAAAACATATTCGCACAGGTTTGGGGTCGAAAGGAAAAAAACGATTTTTTTTAAATTGAGACCAATGTTTGGCGTTTTTACAAAACTGCTCAACTTGTATCGGCTATAGCTCCCATAAAAAGTACGATAATCGACTTCTGCAGGTGGTCAAATTGTAGGTTCTTTCAAGACCTTCAGAATGCCTACCCGCAGAAGTCGATTATCACATGTCTAGTAGGAGCTAGATCGCTTTGAAGCAGGCCCAAAAATCGCTAGAATCTGCTTCCAGCCAATAGCTCCAAGAAGTTACTAGGCTGCATGATTGATTCCGGACTTTTTTTCCTTCAAAAGTGCTAGTCCCAACAAAGGAAATGCGCCCCAGTACGTGAATGAATCTAGCCGGAGCTATGATTTTCCAGGAATAGGCCAAAAAAGGTCCTAAAATAGACCTTCTGTGGGCCCTAGGGCCCGTGGAGGGCTTCGGGAAAATCCCAAAAAAAAATTTCCGTACCTTTTAACCATAGTATTGATGGAAAAAAAATTTTTGGGATTTTTCCCAGACCCCCCTGGTGACGCCTCTGGCCGAAATGCTCCGAAATGACTCATATCAACTCTCACAGCTATATAGCTGCACAATACTTCGTTCCACTCGCATCCGCCGTAATAACGTATATTTATTTTATATATAGATCAAAGCGCTTTCATATCGATTTTGCATGGATTCTCTCACACTTGTCATCATCCAATCGATTTGCTTACGCGGAAACTTAATTCCATGAATAGGTAATTACGCGTGTCTATGTTGACGCAGGGATCGAGCCACCGAATTTGTCTCGAAGTGGGGCTCTGGCCGTCCGAGGGTTATGAATCGTTGTCCGAGCGATGCTCGCTCTCTTGCCCCTGGACAGCTGAATAGTCAGAAATTTCTCTCAAATATACCCACGGACGAGCAGGTCTCCCCGAGACAAGTAAGGGGTCGTACACATACTACGTAACCGATTGGGGGGGGGGGGGTTGAGGAAATCACTACGGTTGCTACGACAGGGGACGAGGGGGTCAATTCGAATACCACGTCACCGCAGAACTGAACTCGTTCAAAATTCTACGGTCTTGCGCGAAAGCAAAACTGAGAAGTTGTATGAAAAGTCGAGACTGTGGTGGTAAGTCGAAAAGACTGACTAATAGTCATAGACATAGAAGTATAGACTGCCGGTCCCGTATCTTCGTCGTTGACATTGAGGCTCCCCAATGAAAGTGAGAGAGACGCAACAGAGGAATCGCATGTTGAGAGCGTGCGCCTTGGAGCATGCCGTCTCTCTCACTCTCACGCAAAGGCCTATCTCTCGATGACAATGGCGAGTATACGGGACCAGCAGTCTATACTTCTATGTCTATGCTAATAGTCCGGTGCAGTATAAAAGCTACCAGTATAAAGCTCGTTATAAAGGTTTCGGCCACAACTCATCCGTTTGAGCTAATCATGTGTGAACGTAGCTTCAAGACTTATAGGTGTGTGAATGTATGTGTGTTGGCGGGCGTTGCATTTCATATGTTCGTTAGGGGAAGCGAGCTTGAGCCCGTCGCGCAAGTAAACGTGTCAGTGCTGGATTTGATATATATAAACAAGTGGAATAAAAACAGTCTTACATTTCGTTCAATTGAAGTTAGCCGTTTTGATTCGCTGCGGGTTGAAGTGATTCGCACGAAGGAGATTTCATCGTACCAAAAACTCTACTCTGCTGTTAAGAAACGCTATGACAGTGTAAAATCAGAAGCTGCAGTTCAGCAGAAGTGCAAAGAGATATGAGATGAGCTGAAAAGTAAACACGGTGGAGGAGAGGCTTTAACAGTGGCGACGGATAATAAAACTAAAGAACTCAAAGGAAAAGCAGCACGCAGCTCTCTGTTCTACAGGAATTTTTACGCAAAGGTTCGTATCATCATCACGCCAGAGCGGGCTTGTTTACATTTGTAGAGGCTTCAAAGTATCATTGGATTTATTGGCGCCGAACACCAGAATTGTCCATCGTTTCCATCGGACTCTCTCACTCGTCAATCAAATTTCATCTCGCATAATTTTTTGAAGGCTGCGGATGCTGCCAACGAGCGTAAAAAACGAGAAGTTGATGTCCAAGAGCAAGTCTCAACTGAGCAGTCTTCGTCTGCTACGGAACAGTCATCAAGCGAAGCAGCTCACGAAGGTATTATGGTGATGGATATTCGATTCCATTCCCGTCGGTATCGCAAGTTGACACCGATACTCCCAATGGTTTCAACAAATATTCAGTGAGTTTTATATGCATTGAAGGTATAAATTTAGCATTTGATTCCATCGATGCTATACTGCGGTGTACTTGTAATTTGCAGCGAATCTTCGAATCTTGGTCAGTTTTAGAACTCCCTTCGTAGATGTGCAAGATTCTTCGAATATTAATTCACATGTAGAGACTCTGAATATATGGTATTTCTCATGCACTTTGGTGTACGGGAACTTTTAGAGGGGCGTTTCGAAAAAATAATGGAGCATCTGTCGATCCACGTATTTGAACATTTTTCCAAGTTATAGCAAGACTCCCGGGCGGCATTGAAATTTCAGGGGAAGAATTTGGATTCAATCACGTACTGTAACTAATTGCATGTGTGAATCGATCACAAAAATTCCAAGGGGATATTGCTGATGTTTAGAAGCCTAGAAGTAAATGCTTTCAAAAGATTTCTCACGAATTTTGTACTCGGAAATTATGTTTTCCATATATCAACTTTTGATAATAATCACAGAACATGCTCATGACGTCAAATCCCCTGCATTCCAGAAATAGTATATTACGCAACAAGTGCGAGAAGGTCAATTTCCGCACAAGTTGCCAAACGAGTGCGGAAACTTCTCGCACGTGTTGCGTATACTATTTTTTGCAATTGTGCGCGAAGTTGTAATTAAATGCACCACTGTCCGAGCAAGATTATCTTGGAAACGAAGTTTCCAAGAAAGGCCAAATTCAGAGGGATGACGTGACATCATATTTTGGAACTGTGCGTGAATGAAAATGCATTAGAGCGAGAAGTTACATTCACGCACACTTCACCAGTGCGTAAATGTAAAACTGTGTGAGAAGTCATTCACGCATTACTTCTCGCACTGTAAATAATAAAGAGAAGTCTCATTTTTTTACAACTTCGCGCACACAATTGCAAAAATGATATTCAATATGTTTTTACGGTAAGTTTAAGTCTTTTGTTTCGTTTTTTTTTCTATAGAGCAAACCATTGATCTCACGATCAGTTCTCTAGATTACCTGAAAAACTAGATCTAATTATTATATGAGATGATTATTTGGTCTCATCGATCTTGAAGGACGGTGGGGAACTAAATAGATTCCCAAAATTTCATAAAAGAAATTTTATTGCTACGTTTCGTCCACTAGGTTTCGTGGACCTCATCAGGCTCCAGGTTTCTGTTATGACATATAAAGATAGAAAATATGAAATTTTTCACAAATGATGGATGTGTAAATATTGAAGATGCGCAACTTACGTTACTCTTCAGATCGTCATGATATTTTTGAACGATCTTATAATAGACCACAGACATAACGTCTGGCTCCTGTCGATACAGGTAAATAGAATGAGTCATCGGTCTCATTTTACACTCATATTTATATTAGCGCGATCGCAGCTATATATATATATATATATATATATATATATATATACTAATATAAATATCAGTGTGAAATGAGACCGATGACTCATTCTATTTACCTGTATCGACAGGAGCCAGACGTTATGTCTGTGCTCTATTTTAAGATCGTTCAAAAATATCATCACGATCTCAAGAATAACGTAAGTTGCGCATCTTCAATATTTACACATCCATCATTTCTAAAAAATTTCATAGTTTCTATCTTTATATGTCATAACAGAAACCTAGAGCCTGATGAGATCAGCGGAACCTAGTAGACGAAACGGAGCAATAAAATTTCTTTCATGAAATTTTTTGGTAATGTTGGATATTCAGAATCGTCGATGCCGTCTCGCTCTATCATTTAAGAGTCGGGAGCTAGAGACTTTCCCAAAAAGCGGGTTTAGAAATGTTGGATATTCAGAATTGTCGATGCCGTCTCGCTCTATCATTTAAGAGTCGAGAGTTAAAGACTCTTCCAAAAAGCGGGCTTGGGAATGTTGGATATTCAGAATCGTCGATGCCGTCATCCTCTATCATGAGTAATTTTGTAAAATGAGACCGATGACTCATTCTATTTCCCTGTATCGACAGGAGCCAGACGTTATGTCTGTGCTCTCTTCTAAGATCGTTCAAAAATATCATGACGATCTGAAGAATAACGTAAGTTGCGCATCTTCAATATTTACACATCCATCATTTGTTAAAAATTTCATATTTTCTATCTTTATATGTCATAACAGAAACCTGGAGCGTGATGAGGTCCACGAAACCTAGTGGACGAAACGTAGCAATAAAATTTCTTTCATGAAATTTTGGGAATTCATTTACTTCCCCACAGTCCTTCAAGATCGATGAGACCAAATAATCATCTCATATATTGAACATCAAGGACGAAAAATCTACAAAATTACTCATGATAGATCTAATTATAATCAAGGAATCCATAGCCATAGGAATTCTATATCGTGGTTTTGTCTGCAATGAGTTTCCGGATAAAAAGAAAGTCTGAGTTACAATTTTTACATCGATAACCGGGGTTTCCGGCTCATTTTAAATACAGTCTACTACCACGGGAACCAATGGAGGAGAAATTCTCAAACATACTAATTGGTAGATTTTCTGAGATCTTCGGAATGCTTTCCTCAAATTTTCGCGTAACTAAGCATAATAGAATATATCGCTCACTATTTCACTGGCTCCACTCGCGATCTATTGATGATGAAATGTAATGAACAGAGGAATTTATATGAGTTGTGCAAAGCGTGTTTGAATATGATTACATTCGCGGATCTTAATCTCACTTCACGATTCCAATTTTGGACTTCCACCAAATGCAGTCAACGGACCAAGTACAAGTTCCAATATCGGGGAGGATAATGGATTGACTGTTCAGTCGTCATCTAAAAAGGGCTAAACCTATCCAAAATCTCGACCGGCAGCTCTGCAAAACGAAATTTTTGTCTTGGAGTCAGAGGTCAACTGCCTTGTACTGAAACGAGATAAGAGTTTCAAAGTGGATGATAACATTGATCAAGAGATCAAGAGAAAGAGACTTGAACTAGATTTAGCAAAAAAAACTTTGATCAGTAAGAAATCTAGAGCCCTTTCTTCGGAAAAAGTCAGTGATAAACGACGTGATCAGTTAAAAGTTCTACAGGCAAATGATCCAAGAACTGACGTTGTGCTCTTTAGAGATGGAGTTGTTCGATCGTGGCTGGAGTGTGACCAGAAGGGTATGATTGAAGCACTACGCGATATTCTCGGACACTTCGGGTCAGCTGCCGACAAACGCCGAGCACCAAGTGTTCGAGCAGCATCATCACTCGACAGTGCAGTGGAGATACTACATGATATGAACTACGAAATATCTTGGTCAACTTTGTATTCGAGAATGATTCCCCGTGACTCTACAGCGATAGAAGGTAGACGTCACGTTAAGACTTGTCCTATAAAACTGTGCCGAGCCCGAAATGATCACCATGAAGGACACCCAGACCAGAATTTTTGTAGAGCAAGCATCAGTGGACTGCAAACGGTTGCTCCTATTTTAGGACCGGAGCAGGTGGGTCAAACTCTTCTCAGCTTTTCGATATGAAAACTCTCCCCTATCCGCTATCGGATAGAACCATTCTGAGGATTCCTCTACAAGTAGTATTGGATTTCTCTAGCGTAGAAGCTAAAGAGTAACAAATGCTTTTATTTAAAAACTGCCATAATTTTTATTCGGATATCGCCATACAAGACTCCAAAACGTTGCTCAACCATGCTCGATCAATGACAAATTTGTTGTCTTAATGACATGCATTCTTTGCTCTCCCAGATCTGCATCATTTCCCAATATAATAAAGCAAAGGTACCGATAGGCAGAACTGCCGCGAAAACGCAACAGTCAATCTTGATGCATGTAGAGTATAAGGTGAGGCTACCAGATCACGATTTTCCTGTTGGGCCTAGGCATAATCTCATACCATCTGTGTACGCTGGTCTCACGATCAAAGAGAATATGATCGGAGATGGAAAAGCTGTTACATACTCAGGCCCAACATATATCGTAGCGGAAAACATAGTAGCTCGACAGCTGCGACTCATGTTAAAGATATAGATAGGCTTTTGGAACTCGAAGATTTCAAATCTATTGTGAAAGCTAAAGATGGAAGTGACAAGCTGGTTATAATATTGTTGGTAGATGGAGGGCCAGATGAGAACCCTCGATTCAAGACCAACCTTGCTCATTACGTTCAAACGTTTCTAAAACGAAGTCCGTATGGCATGTTTGTAGTTACGAATGCTCTAGGCAGATCAGCTTCCAACCCTGTAGAACGAAGAATGGCTCCTTTGAGTAGAGCTCTGTTTGGCCTAGTCCTATCACATGATCATTGTGGCAGTCATCTGGATGGCAGTGATCGAACAGTCGACTTGGAACTGGAGAAGGAAAATTTCAAACACGCCGGGGAAACATTAGCTAGTATTTGGTCAGAAATGTGTATAGATGGGTACAATGTTCTATCTGAGTTTGTGCCGTGTGACGAGAGCCTTCCTGAACCTGCTCTTTGCTCTGATCATAAATGGTATGCAAACCATGTGAGGGAAAGTCAATATCTCTTGCAGGTGAATGCGATCAATAGAATCTTATGAATGATTTGATTGACCTTCATTATAGTCACGTAATCGGATACGTTGACATTCGGAGGTATTCAAATAAAATTTCTATACCTGCCGGGATGGGATGTAAAATTTTGAGCAAACTGATTTTTAGAATCTCGACATAAAATATGCTTTCTCCTCTTTGAACGCGGGCAGCCTCATTCTGGAGCACGTTAAAAACATGTATAATCAATCGGAGTAGACTCTATTGGTACAATCCACGAAAGAACTCATCTTGAATCCTATCGTTTGAGCTTCGATCCACATTGCCCTCCTCACAGTGATCTCCTTTTATTGTTTCAGATTCTCAAATGTAACGATAAGAACTGTTGCTCTCCCCAGACAAGTAATTGGAACAAATTTTGTACCAGAATCTCCTCCCGGCTCCCTTTCCAATCATCCAAGATCCCTTCAGTGTGCCTCCACCATCGGATCATTCTACGAAGGAATTTCCACCTCTTCTCGTCAGGCAGTCATTGCCTTTTCGCTCCTCCTTTCCTCCTCAGACGAAAGAATTGCCCTACGATTATTATTGTCCGTCTGTGCAAGACGATATCGATGGGAGGACTTGTCCTGAATGTGGAATCTATTTTGGTTCAAAAGCATCTGCATCGCTACACAAGTACGTTGCATTTTCATCATTATCAAGTCTGGGAAAAATCAAATGGCAGATCTCTCATCTTATTCACTTATTTTAGGAAAAATGTTCATAACGTTGAAGCCCCCTCAATACGAGTGAGGCCCTTGAAAGTGCTCGGTAGACGTCCAGGGGAAGTCCTGTGTACAACTTCTGAAGACACGGTTGAGTGGGTAGATGTAGAAACCATTGAAGATTCCATTGAACTGCCTGATATGGTAGTAGTTGATGAACCGATGCCAGTTATAACAAATGTAGAGGCGTAGATTGGCAATGGCATCTTCCCCGCAGATAATCAGAGTGAAATATCCAACGATTGATTCATCATTACCCCATGAATCGTTCAAATCGTATTTTGATAGTTCCAGCGAGTAATAAAACTGCTATCACACGAAATGTTTCTTTATAACTCGTGAACGAAAAATCCCTCAAATCCTCATTTCTAGAACCGATGAAGGGCTGAGAGGGGGGTTGGTCGTAAATTTACTACGTAGTTTGGGGGGAGGGGTTGTGGTCATGTGTCACGGTTTACCACGAGGGGGGACGGGGGATCAAAAACGGGGAATTTTTGGTTACGTAGTATATGTACGACCCCTAAGTCGTCGTCCAGATGCGACAATTTTAGTTCATAAATTTCACCATAAGGCATCCTTTCAGATGTATATGTGATGGAATAGGCACCATCGCGGCCCCGGTTTGAATCAACCTGCACAGACAGAGATAAAGAACTTGGGCAATTATTGTTATTAGCTCGTATGGCTCGAATGAAATCACCAAAATCCAGGCACGCTGCCAAGCTTGAGTCGGTCGACTCTTCACCCGGGACGGGTGATCGACTCACGACCGACCAGCATTACTCAGTGCATATGGATCGCGTAGGTTTTCAAAGTTAGAATTTTTTGTCGCGTACGCGCCAGAAAATTAGCCCTTGACCCTTTAAACTGAGCGATGAGCCAAATGTCACCCGTATTTGAGTCTTTGCGGTCATCCGACCACCGGCACATAAACTTCTATTGCACACAAACTTACAAGGGGGACCCACAAAGTGCGGGTCACCGAAGCTCACCAGACTTTTTCACATTCTCGTACCACCTAGAATATGAAGAATCCAGAGTAACTCCGTCAAATGGGCCCTCTATCCGAAGTTACAGCCCATGACATTAGTATTGCCCATATAGGCCCATGTTAAAAAGTGATATATATATATATATATATAGATAGATAGATAGATAGATAGATACACGGACAATGTTAACACTTTTGTCTGTAGCTCCGAACAGAAGACTCATTCTACGGAGTTAATCTGGATTCTTCATGTTCTAGGTGGCACGAGACGGTGGAAAAAGTTTGGTAAGATTTTGTGACCCACACTTCGTTGGTCCCCCCTGTCAGTTATATTTTCTCTATGTCGATGCTCCCCTGTATCTCTTCTGCCTACCCAAAATATGGGTAATTTCAGCAGCAATTAGCTAGTAAGGAATACTCAAACCACCACCATAAGGATGAATTGAAAGAAAGATTTGATTGCAGGGAAGTGGCTCTACTCTCTATCAGTGATGGTCAGGGTTTGTAACTAAACTAAATCAAACGAAATTATTGAATATGTTTCGTTTCGTTTATTGGAAAACGAAACTAAACGAAATCAATCATAATTTCGTTTCTGAAAAACGAAACTAAACGTAAACATTATATCCACAGAATTAGGTAAACGAAACAAAACATAATTATTCTGATTTTCGTTTCGTTGAACAGAGATGAAAACATATTCAGAAGCAATTGAGTTTCGTTTCGTTCATTCAAAAACGAAACGAAACGAAATTGATCCTGATTTTGTTGATGAGAAACGAAACCAAACAGAAACGAATTACGATTCATGAGTTATGGAAATTGATTCCAACCGAAATTTTGTTGAGATAAACGAAAATAAACTAAATCAAAATTAATCATGTTTATGATAAACGAAACTAAACGAAATCAAAATTAATTATGTTTATGATAAACAAAACTAAACGTAATCGAGACAAATCAACATAATTCAAAACGTTGAGCCAAGCCAACCCCCCCCCCCCCCATCAGGTCTGTGCAACACTTCGGCGCAATAACGGTAAAGAACAGTATATACGTGTCGTGTGATACAGTTTGATTTCGGACAGATCGTATGAACAATGGGGATGGCCGAATGTGTGTGTGTGTGTGTGTGTGTGAGTGTGTGTACGGAGGGGGTGGATAGGGAGCACTGGGAGGCTACAGTGTGATAGCTGTGGAGTCCTTCCTCGATAAAGGCCTGGAGTCCTCGTGCTGATTTCGTTAGCACACAACTATTATTTGGGGGGGGGGGGCTAGGTATGCCAAGAGGGGTCACCCAGGACCGAGCCGAGAGTTAGACAGCAATCCATTGACTAAGAAACGAAAAATATCGAAATTCCACGAAACAAATTTGACCACACAGTTCCTTTCATAAACAGTGTATCATTCCAAAGGCCATTGAACCGGAGATTTTTTCAGGAGGTTTGGCATAAGAAAAAAATCTTGAGTGAAGCGTCCCACACATTGCAAGATATCCCATCGATTTGTGTATCCAAAGGATTTTCTTTGATCCATTTTAGGGTAGTTATAGGGCTCGACGATAAAGAGGAATCCCTTGGGGTGGGCCACTTCTAGATGCGACAACAATTTTCCCATCCAATGGAATCATAGAAGATATTGTTGTTTGTTCCAAAATCTGCAGAGTTTGGTTCATGCGAATCATTTCAGGTACATTCTACTCCAAGTTGAGATCTCTCGGAAGAAGAGGGTTGGAGGTTCATTCGAAGAGCCATAACCACGCACTCCTGCGTTATGTAAGGGTCAACCTAGATAATGTCGTGGGAATTATGATTGATTTTGTATAACTTCACCAATTTCTCGTGTTTATTCATATTCAATTGCTCTCACACTTCTACAAGTACGATACATTTAGAGACAAATCAACATTTTCTGGAAGACAGAACATTGGGATACAGTACGAAAATAAGTTCTTCAACGAAAATACAAATATTGTTGTTACTGACCTCATAATAAAATTTTTAGAGCTGCATTACTGGTATCAGCTTGATGAATCCACCAATTAATAAACTTGTAGATCTGTATGTCAGTGAGATCTGATATTGCTCGGATACAATCATTGTGCAGGGATACCTAAGTGGGATGTAAGAAACGCTCTATTGTAGTTATATCTACCTTGCTCGAGATTTGTGAGAATGTATACAGTACGCATAACTGGAGCTGCGACATTGTCAGTCTCGTTCTGCTGTTGACATCAAGGAATAAGTAATGTACACTATAGCACGTGAGAGCAAATGAGACAGCAAACTCTAAAATTCGAAACAATATGGAGGCCTTGATGTCAACGTTGAAGCAGATAGAGACCCGCAGAACACAATTCCATTTTTCGATGGAGTTTTGGTAGTGACTATACTTACCTATCCAAAGCAAATCAGCAAATATCGTTTCTAAGAAATATCGTATAATCCTATTATACTGATAGTTTTCTAAGCTATCGTCGCATTGCAGCGAACTCTGACAACTGATGCCTTGCTCCGATGCCTCGAATCGATTTTACAATCAGGAGTTCACGGATTCTTCGATCATCCAATACTTCCGTATCCCTTAAAACTTTCAATTGAGGTGACGAGAGTCACGTAATCTGTCTGCAATTGACGAAGGCATAACGATGTGACTGGATGCCAGGGTGTCTATCAGAATCTTTGCAAGGCGAAGAAGGATTTTCTAAGGACTTTTGAAGGACCGAAACCGGACAATGTAAGGACTTGGTTTTGTGAGCTACATGCTCATCGAGCACCCAAATACCATTCTTAAATCAACTACTAACTATAATTTTTTATGTAATAACTTAATTTGTAAGTGTCCTCACAATAGTTGTAAAATGAAAGATCCTGAGATTTCATCCTCAGAGTATCTTCTTGCTGTGACGATGAATTTTTTTAATACAGCAATTACTGTCCAAGTTATACCGAGTTTTTTTTAAACCTCTGTCAATGCTCACGATGGGATCTGGTACAGATCGCTATGCAACTAACGACTCTTCGTCGAGGTTTTTACCACAAAACCCATTGTATTCTAAACTTGAAGAGTTCTTTTGGGCCACTGCATTGCTGTGAGAGAAGATTTTTCTCATATAATTGCTGAGCTAGTGCGTGCGATCTACTTTTTTATGTAATAATCGAACTCACGAGCAAATCGAGTAAGATCTATGAAAACGCTCATTCTGCGTATTGAATTCTTTCAATCCCTCCTGAACCCCCCCCCCCCCCCCCGCGAGACCTTTCTCGAAATCTCCACCAAGATGGTCGGGACCAATTTTTAAATTTCTACACTCGTTCAGAAAAATCTCTAGTAGTATATGGAAAATCTACGAGCGTGCTGGCACTGATGACATCTTTTTTTCCTTATTTCTCAATTACTTTGAGAAGTTATTCTGCAAGACATTCTATTGCTTGCTTCCGAATTCCAAATAAGTAAGGACCTAGCTATGCAAATAAGGACTTTCTAAGGACATAAGGACTTTTCAAATCAAATAAGGACATTCTAAGGGCTAAAAGGACTGGAAGGACCGGTAGACACCCTGAATGCGAGTAGCACAGTAGCACATTGAGGCGGCCACCTGTGACACTGTCGGACCTGTGTCTTTGTGGCGTGCTGCGTATATGGCTTGTGAGAAACTGTAAAACCAAAGTTACCAAAAGATTGATGGAACGATACAGACTAATTGATCACGTTGAGCGCAATCGGAAACCAAGTTTTTCATAATTTGTACACACTTGAGTTCTTTCAAAAAGAGATTGGGGAGTTTTTAGGTGCTAGGAAAACTCGGGCGATTTTTTTTGCAGCAATCGTGGTGTTACTATCCGTACGAGACTTCTGCTACCGGAAAGTAAGTTCTCTTATGTCCCCAAAATGATCATTATTGTATGAGGTGCTCGATAAAGAAGCTCGTTAGTTGCCGCGGAGCACGAAATCATACAAGATCCAGTCAGGTCGTTTCACTGAGACCACAATCATATGAAGAAGGTCTGCTCACTCCGGCGCTCAGACTCAGCTCACTTCCTCGCGCAGCCACCGGAATCCAACATGGCTAACCCGGAGGGCGCTCGCAGATTGGCCGGTCGCTTTCACCGTCTCTGTTATCCTTCTTCCTTGCGTTATTGGCCTGTGGACTTCAATCCTCTCGCCTAGGGAGGGTAGAGAGACCCTCCCCATCACCAAGTGTTGTGCCGTTACTAATGCAACGATCGAACGGAGATGGTGCAGTGGAATGCAAATTCGCGTAACTGCATTAATGCTGAAATAATCGAAATGTGTCGGTAACTGATCCCATATCCCATCCTCACTGTTGGTTCCCAAAGCACTCAGGTCTGTGTGAAGCCCAAATTCCCAAATCCAAAGACTCCTCTGGGAGCTTGCAGCTCATACGCGCTGTTGAAGAAGATTTCTGCGATTTCAACAATCATCACATTTACTTGACAGCCCTTGTTTGAGTGAATTACTATTAGATAGTATACCAATCAGATAGTACATTTCCCACAATTTTTTTGCAAACTCTGGTGCCCAAAGCCTTGGGAGTAATAGGGTTAGGATCGTCGCCACCATCGTCGTCTGTTGTTTTAAATTTTTCGGATGCTCAGACATGCACGTCGAGACATTTCGAAAGAAATTCCGATCGACTAGCATGGGTGTTGTCCATTACCTACCACTGTTCTGCCGAAGTCTTGCCGAAAGCGGATGAGAGGGGGGGGTGGAGGAGAAAATTTGCGTTCACTCATGTAACCGTTCCTGTATATCAATACGCTCGGCTTCCGTTCCAAATGATGTTTACTCGTATTGATTACGTCTGATGTCTTATATCATAATCGGAATATATTTCGTTTAGTTTCGTTTATCATGAACATAATTTAAATCGATTTCGTTTAGTTTCGTTTATAATAAACATAATTCATATCAATTTCGTTTAGTTCCGTTTATAATAATGATAATCGAAATCACTTTCGTTTAGTTTCCTCCCCTAAAACGAAATAGTTTCGTTTGATTTCGTTTGGTTTTCTGACGAAACATTTCGATTATGTTTCGTTTCGTTTATTGTAACCGTAATTATGCATGATTAACGTTTCGTTTCGTTTCTCTCACCGACATTTTTGTTGGGATTCGTTAAGTTTCTAGCTCAACCATAATTCGGTTTTGTTTAGTTTCGTTTCTCAAAAAAGGAATGAAAAACGTAATTCAAATCAAATTATTAGGTTTAGTTTCGTTCATGGAAAAAACTCAACTAAATTCTGGAATTTTGATTATGGTTATTGAAAAACGAAACGAAACTGAACATTATCGAAATTTCACCGAAATGAACGAAACGAAACGAAACATAAGTTTCGTTACAAACCCTGGTGATGGTATATTGATCGTAACGAATCGGGCAAAAAATACTCGACATGTTTTTTTCAGATTTCATTCCTTCCATGAGTGTAAACCATGTCATATAAACAAATTGACGTCCCGATGTACTTGGAATGGATGGTTCTTTTCCAAACCTCATACTCGCCCAGTTTTACTTTTGGAAGGAAGTGAATGAGAGACGGGGAAGGATCTCACTTCTTTCTTATAAAAATCTAAAGGCAACCACAAATTTTCCAAAGACTTGTCCCCATCGCACTCGAGAACTTGTCACACACGGCTTCAACATTTTTCACATGAAAATATACTACTATCAGTGTATATAATGTTCAGTTCAACCTCGAGAGCCATGCAGCTGGAGGCAATGGCAAGATTGCGGAGCTGCGACGAACACAAAGAGCACGTCGAAGCAGATGAATCTCTCCCCCTGTCCCTTTCGCATCTGATTATGCAATATTCATAAAAGCGAGAATTTCAGCTTATTCGAAGATTCATTCGTCCGCGATAACAAACCAGCTGGTCGGTGCCCGCGTTGCCCGGTATATAGCGACCTCAGCAGACCGCCTCACTGCAGCCGTCAACCAGACAGGGCAGGAGAACTTGAACACGCGCTTCTATCTCTTTTTTTTTTTTTTTTTTTTTTTTTTTCAAGGTGGTTAGAGGGCAAAATCTGCCTCAAGATCCTTCGGATCCGTCCCGAGACACCGGACTGGTTCAGCTTACGCGGACTACGCATAGCCCACGCAGGCCTTCACCAGGCGGGACACGGGTTTGGGTGGGGCCCACCGAGAGGTGGGCCCGGCTGTGTAATATCCCTCTCCCCTTGATGTCCGATACCTAGGGCATCGGGCAATCAAGAAGGAGATCCACCTGCATCTACCATCTCAGCCCGGAACCGCGGGAGCATTACTTCAGGATGAGCGGCATGCCTCGCGCTCGATTGCGAGCGTTCGAAAATTGATTAGCGAGACGTGGATGATGACTCAGCTTTATTGGAGTAGACTTTTTGGAAGAAGGAAGGATTCTCAGAATTCTTGAGGGATTTCGAGAATCTATTCTCTCACGTTGTTATTTTGATTGAGTGCCAGAAAATTTGAGGAATGCATGCAATATTTCAGAAATTGTACTTCTGATATTTGTATTCTTGCGGAGTGAAAAAAATTCCCGAGAAGTTTTGAGAGGATTCGAAAATTCGTCATCCACATTTCCAGTTTGGCGATCTGCTAGATAATCTCGTAAGATTCCACGGTTTTGAGGATACGATTTTCGTATTATTATCTGGGCAAAGTGCTGGAAACTCCTGAAAAATTTCTGGAAAGTCTTGGTAATTGGTTCTTCGTATGTTGGAGGTTTTGAGAATTTTCAAAGGGTGTGACGAATTCGTTTTTCATATCCTCATCCTGCCGCGGAAGAATCCTCAAACTCTTGACAAGAAAGGACCCCGCTCTGAGGGATAGGATTTTGGGTTTAGGTGGATTTTGTCGCAAAAAAGATATGTGGTGAAGCGAAAAATTCTGAACGAAAAGTTCGATGGGCTTCAAGACGGAAAAGGGCTAGTTTTTTCAGGATAAATTAGATAAATACCGATAAATGGGAGGCTATGAGGTCATCTAGAACAACAACATAGGCTAATCTGCGGCATTTGAATTTGGATAGTTGGGAATGTACAATTTGAGTTTGTTGTAGCTCAAGGGTTATCACTCCTGTGATAAAATCATCTCAACTCAAACCTTCGATGGAAATAGTGAATAGATGCATGCAAAAGGAGTGATAATGCGCGATTACAATTGAATCATAACGGCTTGTACTCTCGAGAACTATCTCCTATGCCAATCAGTGTAACAGCTGACGCTGGAGCTGGATCATGAGGCTGTGCTGACTTGATGCAATGAATACATGATTTCGAGAGCCCAGATATGGTGCAGGGGTGGCTTCTTGACCAGCATCATTGCAAAACGCGAGTCTCGCGCTTTGAATAGTTGGTGAAAGTTGATCGATAATGCGCGGCTATGCGTCGAATTATACGGTATCAATAAAGATCAATCCTGGATTGCGTGAGACAGGTGTCTGCCAAATATTTCGAGGATATGGGGATCGAATCTCATGTTGCCGTATCTCGTGATCATATCGCGTAGGTGTCTGCGGGATCGAAAGCAAGCGGCCATCAAGGTCGAGCTCAAAAAGTTGAGTGGGAGGTGTTTTTGAGGTATTTCGGGGTCGTTGAACACGAAAATGACATCGCCCTGCCTCTTAGTCGTGTGCTGTGGGCAGCTGCCGGGATGGAGGCGCAAGTTGACTGAGATCGAAGTTAGAGAGTTGAGTGGGGTGTTTTTGGGGTATTTTGGAGTCACTGAGCACGAATCAGAGACCGCCCAGCCTCCACATTGTGTTGCGTGGGCGGTTGCGGGGGTGGAGACGCGAATAGACCGAGATCGAATCTCGAGAGTGAAGTGAAGGGTGTTTTGGGGTGTTTTGGAGTCGCTGAGAACTAATTTGAGACCATCCAGCCTCCAAACCGTATTGCGGGGGCGGAAGCGCGAATTGACCGAGATCGAAGTATGCGAGTTGAGCAAGGGTGTTCTTGGGGTCTTTTGGATTCGCTGAGCACGAATTTGAGAACACTCAGCTCCCGAATCGGGTTGCATGGGCGGCTGCAAGAGCAAGGACGCATTTTGAGCTAGGTCGAGCTGGAAAAGTCCAGGCGGGTCTTTGATATTCCGAAATCACTTTTCACAAATTTCACATCACCCAGCCTCAGAACCATATTAGGTGGGCGGCTGTGATGATGTTTTCGATGTAATTTCCTGAGATGGAACCTGATCAGGAGTTGTAGGCAGAATTATCGCATCCGGAACCATACCATGAGCATACCCCAAGTGAGTTCATTGACCGCGAGATCGAGCAATATCTTACAGATCGAAATTTCGATCCGCTAGCGCTGTATTCATAATCCTCGATGACGGGATGGATCACAAATCTTCCAGGCGTGAATGTGAAGGAGGGTGGTGACTGCGAGGAGATTCGACCGTCAAATCTCTATTCTGGCCAGCAGGATTGATCTCATGTACCCAGAGGCATGATGATCATACAACGACCAAGAATCAAGGCGTGATTTAAAGGCCAAGGGATTGGGAGCTATCCAAGAACGAACGATTCTGAAATCCCAGCTCTGTGATCGAAAATCTCAAAAAGGAGTCGGTTCTCGTAGATTCACGGGCGTGAATCTCCTACTCGATAGTGATGGGTAGGAGATTTGATTGTTCCTTTGCTGAATCTGGACATCCCTACCGATTAAATCTAATCCCAAGTCGTGAGAAGACTCATGTTATTCGGTCACCATATTACAGGACTCTCCCAAGTGTGTTTGGTGGTCGGAAGATCGAGTAATATTCTAGGGATTGAAACTATGATCCTCTAGCTATGCGATCACAATTCTTGATCACGGAATGGACTCAAAATCTTTTCGGACGTGAACCTACGAGAAGGTGGTGACTGCAAGGGGGTTCAAGAGCTGTATCTCTGTTCTGGCCAATTTCCCAGGCAGAATCTCATCCCATCTCACGAGATGCATGGCTACTAGACAACGACCACGGCCAGAACGTGATCCAATAGCAGCGGGATCGGGTGATGTCTCAGGAGTGCGATCCTGAACTCGCAGCACTGTGATCAAAGATCTTGAGAAGGAGTCGATTCTTATAGATTTACGGGCCTAAATTTTGTACTCCATAGTAGCAAGGAGAAGATTTGAGTGTCCTCTTGCCGAATCTGGACTTCCCCACGGATTGAATCTGTTCTCACGTTGTGGAAAGACTTGAGAAGACTCTACTGCCTTGCAAAGAGCGAGCTGGGCGTAGCCTTGACGGACTAGATCGATCCTGCCAGACGCTACCTGTGAATTTGAAAATTTTTTGAGAATTGTTCGGGATATCTGAGTCCTTGAATCAAGATTGTCTCCATTTTGCAGAGATTAACCTTTCTCAAGACCTGATCAGTCCAGCGATGTTACACGGGCAAATCGAGAATCATCATTGGACCATATGGAAATCTCTCTCTATGAAACGACGAATCATTGTGTAGCAGAAACTAAAATTTATGTTTCGTCTTTTTATCTACCTCTCAAGTTATTGCTGTCATCATTCAATAGCTTAATATTAGTTCCTCACTCCCTGGCGAGGGAGTGATATGTGAAAGGAAGGAGTCTGAGTAAGATTCATGCTTGGTTCTCGTCTATAGGCCTCAATATATTCTAGATCCAGATCGATGAGGCATTTGAAAATCAATGAGATGAGTTTAGTAACAGGCAAACGAAATGTATGCACGGTGTCTTTGAAGCACGACTCTATTCGGCTACCAACCACTAGTGAGTTCCATGTTGGATATGGTCCGGTACATTTGTGAAATCACAACCCAACAAGGATAAAGATCGCCACTTGGACCGATTTTGAGAGGAGTCAAGAATAGATGCTTTTGTAGACACTCCTCTTTTTCCTATCCTCGATAATTGGATGGGAACGCATTTTATCGAATGATATGTCGACCAACTTCATGTCAACCTTCGAGAGATGAATAAAAAGGCTGTTACTCGTTTCCTCGTGTAAGGCCTCCTTACGTATTTTTGTCCAAGATTCATATTCATAGATTCAATATTCTACAACGCACCTTGCTTCAATCTGTAGGTCTCAGAATGAGTTTTCGGAAGAGCTAAGATACATTGACAATGATCGAGTTCAAAGTGAGTAATCTGCTATATACTGCTCGGATTCGTCGTATTAGTAAGTGATTGCTCATATCCTTCATATCCGTGTTCCTTAGTTCATATCCGTGACCTATCCTCACAGAACTTATGGGACCAATTCATGAAAAAGCGACCACCTTTGTCAAGCTATTCTGAATTCATATAGAACCAGATATCCGGCTCTCTCCTGAGATGCAGACCTTTTTGGTACCTCATGAATAAGGAACCGCATTTTGCCGAGGTAATTCGTCTCCTTGTCTCTGTCTAGGACGAATAACCACGTTCAAAAATGTTTCATTCCACCAAATCATGATTGGATCATTGGAGTTATCCATTTTGGGCTATGAAATAACCAAAAGAGTGGTGAAGTTCGGAATGGCCCGAATTTTCAGATTTGCCTATATGTACGGAAATGCTTGTATCTTCGTTCAGTTCTGAGAATCTCTCTTTGGAGTGAGTAAGTCGCGACTAATCCTCGCCTCGCAGAAGCATCTTCCCTACCCCTTCCAACAGCATCTTTCGTTGGCATCCCTGGAATGTAACCCTCTTGTCAGTGATGACGGCCAGCAGGATCGGAAAATTGCTCACCTATCTGCTCTGTTCAAGAAAGTTCATGTGAACGTTCTACATCCTTCCATCGACTGACCTGAACTGAATTGAATGAATACCGGGAAACGTATTTTGCAGATTATGTCGACCTTGGACGGTCCAGTCTGAACATTAATGTGAGAAAGTGTTCCAGTTGTGTTATCCAAATTCCATAGTTCTTCCTAAGTAATGAGCTAGGTTTCACTCTCCCCGTCCGTTCCGGTTCCATTCGTATTCATCATCCAAATCCACGATGAAATCAGGTTCTTGCGAGACGGGTACCAGCTTCATCGACACTTTGAAATCAAGTGATGGAATCATTGCTATATGCATGAGAACAAGAATGAAATTATTACCATTCTACCCTGTTCATTCACAGCCGAACCTGTACCCCACCGTTGGCTTGCAAACACCAGGTGAAGTCGTAGATGCTAATTTTGGTCAAAACCCGTTCATTTTCGACATAGATGACATGGTTGGTGAACTTCGTGTCCGTGTGAGGCTCCAAATAGTGGATTTCCCACCATCTAATTATGAACAAGGACACTGGCAATGTATTCTCCATAGGTGAGTTTGAAACGCTTTCTATGGGGGGGGGGGGGTAGAGATGAATCATAACTGGATAGACTCGCATCCTGTTGGTCACTTTACTCCAAGAAAATTTTGCTCAGTTCGCCGACGTGCTCAGCAAGTTCCCCCAGTCGTCGAAAGATTTTCAATTGTTGAGTTGATTCCACTGTCACCGCCGAACAAAACCCCGTCTAGCATGAATGATTACACATTACATATCTGAATCCTCTAGCGTGAGCCTGGAAGGCACCATAGATTATTATTGTATCGTAACTTATCTACAAGAAAGATGATGTCTGCTGTCAGGTAGTAATTGTCTAAAACAACTCTCTGAATATGTCCTGTTAAAAAGAGTATCAATGGTGACATAGAATGATGAAGAGATTCGTCGATCCCCCGCATTTCCGACAACTCAAAACTATACTCAGTTTCGATTCCGAATTGCTGCATCAGGCAAGATATCTTAAGCTAATGAAGAGTTCTTGGAACTAGAAACAGTGAAGAATCTGATCAATGGAATGATTGATTTTCTCAATAGTGATTGATGTAAGTACTTAAGGTGCAAGCTTGGGAATCTTTTGATGCATGGATATATGAACGCTTTTCTATTATACGTATCATCAAATGAGTCTATCTGATTCATGCTGATGGACATGACTAGAGGATCAACGTGCTCTCCAAGGAAGCTCTGAATCCATTCTTGTCTCTGGTTTTGAATTTTGGTAGTGAAGGATGGCAAATTCCAAGGAGATGTGATTTTCTGATTTCGATCAGGAATCCTGCGACGCTGAATAAAAATCTCATTTCGGTTGAAGAATGAGTGAATCCACTCAATCAATATCAATTCTGGAACTAAGGGATGCCGAATCTCAAGGGGTCATATGATTCCCCCATTTTGATCAGAAATCCCAAGATTCTGATTGAATATCTCATTTTGTTGAAGAATGAGTGAGTCTTCCTCACCATTATGAACTTCTTGATTCATCTTGTTCCGGAAAGAGTGGCTCTTTTTGAAATGTATTCCCAAACTATTCTCATTTGTGAGCGTGGATATATTGGATGCCTATTTATGAATTCATAGATTCATCCCAATTTGGGGAAATCTGACTCTCTTTGAAGAATATATCCGAATCATTCGCGTTCGTCAACGTGGATACATTGAACTCTGAGATTCAATTTTTCCAAAAGTAACTCTAATTTCCCATGCTTGGGAGCGTGAATGAACTGATTGATCTTCCTTCAGCTTCTCAGCTCTTTAGAATGCAGATTCCCCCTCGGGCTAGTCCACAAGACATATATTTGTGAGACAAAAGATCAGTGTTGCCAACAATGAAAAATTACACATGGAGAACCTATTCTAGGTCCCGTTATCAACACGTAGGATGAGCTACTAGTATCAGTCCGCCTGGCAATTAAAGCGAAGTTACACGTCCTTTTCACTCCTTCTAACAATCGAACTTGGCGAGTATGACTAACCTCTTGTATTTGAGGGGCTTTGTGACTATCAAGAATTCTAGGTTAGGGTAACAATCAAACACACTATAGTCAGAATAAATGATCTATATTGAATTAGAATATATACAAAAAAACTGTGACGTCGCACAGTGGGGCTAAAAACCGATTTCGGGACAAGATTCAGCGCCACGCGAATTCTAAACCGATCGAAACCATTCAAACGGGCTTTTCTTCGTTTTTCCTTACTCTACAAGATACCTGCCCGGAGAATTTAATTCGGGAAGCTCTGGAGGCCCAGGATCGTGTTGAAGGGCGATCAAGACAAAAAACAAGAAGTATCAGTTTGTACTGATGAGTGATAAATACGTCCTCCTTACTGCAATCATTTCCAAATCCAGGTGGGGGTGTTCGAAAAGCATTTGAGGTCGAGTTGACACCTTGGAGGAACATTTTGTGATGCTACATCGACGTATACTCCAAGAGGTCGTGGATATCGATGATATTCGAGTACTGAGTGAGTGGGGGAGATATTGCAGAGCTCTGAAGCCCTTGGATGAAGCTCGCGCATTCTTATGACATGGGCTCACATATTGTGTATTTCTAACTTATGATTTGAGCCCGCTTAGAACCCCGTACATTACCGCCAGGATCGAAGAAAGTCGATTTTGGATGATTGGGGTTTATTACCAAGGTAGTTGAGCCTGAAATCCTGATTTAAAGTTAGGTTGCCGGAGTTCTGCAATGATGAGAGTATTTCCCTTATCAAGTGGGACCAGGAACATGTATTTTGGGCCCAACCAGAAAATCGTACATTGCCGCCAGGATCGAGGAGACTCGATTTTCGACGATTCTTGGTTGATCGACCAACACGATTATGTGACTCCGCAGCTCCTCAAATCAAATTCTCCGGGAAGGAATCTTGTAGAGTATCAAACGACGGAGAAAATCCCGTTTGAATCATTTCGATTGGTTGAGGATCCGCGTGGCGCTGAATCTTGTCCCGAAATCGATTTTTAGCCCCACTGTGCGTCGGGTGTCGGTGACCACGAATAGGACTCAAAATGGGCGGAAAATATAGATATATATTGATGAGTTGAAGTCGTGATATACAGTAATTGTGTGGAGTGAGAAAGAGTGGTGAGCGGGCTGACGCGGCGCGCGCGAGTCGAGGGTTATATATCCTCGGCTCGCTGCGCATCGCATATAGACCCAGAAGTGCAAAGTTCGGCAAAACTTGATCACGCAATGCATACCTCGCGGTGTGCATCGGCGATCGGTTTTGCCGAATCGACGATCAGGTGATTGCACAAGTCCGAGCAATCACCTATATCGTCTTACGTGTAAGGCCGGGACGCTTCGCGCCCTCACCAAGACAGCCGTGTTTTGACGCTTGTTTGGCGTTGTACATAAATTTCTACATCTATTGGATATATATTACAGGATTTTCTCATGGATTCGATGGTCCACAGTATGATTTTTCCGTGAATATTGATTTTCCATTTTGTATTTTTCTCGTTTATTCATATCCAATGTCTCTCGTGACCTTGTTTTATTTCATGCTTCATTCGTATCCAGTGATTGACCTGTAATATTCCTGAAACTGGATGATTTTGAAGTTCTTTGATCATCTTATGATATTTCGGCAATTTTCCATACTTTTCTTCCGCAATTCCTATTGTTCTTACTGTACCATGAACCATAATTCCTCGTATTCTTCTAGAATTTCACAGAATACTTCTCAATAATCTCTACAATCTTCTTGAACAATACTTCTCGATACTTCCACAATATTTTGAACAATATTTCTGAATAATTGTTCGATAATCTTGATCAATAATTCTCGATATTGTCTCAATATCCTTGAACAATACTCTTCGATATCTTTACACTACTTCGAACAATATTCTCACGATATTTCTGCAATATTTTGAACAATATTTTTCGAAATTTATACAATGTTTTGAACAATATTGTTCGATATTTTCACGCTATTTCGAATCTCTGGGTTTTCTTGTGAATGGGAAATTCGTGAGTGTTGTGTTGTGTGTGTCGTGAAGTGTATTTACTTCATGGGTCTATGAATTATAATTCACCGACTCTTTAATTTGATTCAATACTGTATTGACAGACCCCTCCGGTTTGTCACACTTGGAAACTTGGACTTCCGACTCTATTTGTTTCGGATTTGAATTCAGGTTCAACTGTATTCGTGGGTTTGGCTCTGAATTCGACTATGTTTATTTCAGAATTGGCTCTAAGTTTGACTCTTTTCTGAACTCCAGGACCGACGAGCTTCTCTGAATTCTCCCTCCCAATCGCAGAATCAGATTCAATGGGTGATTTTTGGACACTGGACAAATCTTCAGTCTTCAGGGATCACAAAGGAATACCATCAGAATTGGCTAGCATTGTCCGGGAAGCTCACCGTCACACAGCGAGGGATCAGGGCAAATTCTTGGTAGTTAGCATCAATTCTCTTAGATAGCTGCTATTGACCAAAACTTTGTTCTGATTCCTCGTTGTGCGTCGATCCCTATGAATGCAGTACATGTGTAGTCAGCACTAAGGCTAGTCCGTAGTCCCCGCAGAACCGCAACCAGACTCGCACTGGAGTACATTCAGGTTTTCCAACAATATCTTATTTTTGAATAATTGCAAACACTTTTCGCATCAAATCATTGAGTCAGCGCGCTTCCCAATAAAATTTCCAATCATTTGAGCTTTGTTGCATCTTAAAACTCGTGATATATTTTGTGAGATTTGGGAAGAGGCAATTTTGAGATGACGCTGCCGCATCATAGAAACCACGTGGTCATGCGCTCCGCCATTTTCCGAATCTCGCAAAATATACCAGGAGTTTTGAGACGCAACAAAGCTTAAATGGTTGGAAATTTTATTGGGAAGCGCGCTGACTCAATGATTTGGTCCGAAAAGTGTTTGCAATTGTTAGAAAATTGAATATTGTTCGGATTACGCTATGCAAATCACCGTGGCGCCATCTATGGAGTAGTATACCACTTATAAACAGTGCGGACTGGCCTTTATGACTTCAGTAGAATTCGAGCCTCCCGGATTCTCAACTTGGTATCCAACAATCCAATTGGGTTTCTCATGAACCCCCTCAAAAATTGACTTATCATTTGATTTGTCAAAAACTCAGAAAATTTCGTTATCAAAAACAATAGTGAAACCTGCATCAATGAACTCACGCAGAGATGATAGGTTTTCTGAAATATCTTTCGGGGCAATAACATTCGACAGTTAGATGTGGCTCTTGTGTAATCTATCATTCTTGAGCGCAAGATCGCTTCTACCATTAATTACAATATCTGCAAAGCTATTCCCATTTGCACTCATGATAACTCCATTTTCGGATAGCTTGTCATCAGTTAAAACCTAACTCTTATCCACAAAGTGCTCAGTAGCTCCCGAATCATCTATCAATTTTATATGACTCATATTATTGTCAATGTGCATCTCACCTTCATTATTTTCGTACCATCCTTCATCATACCATTATTCATCCACTCCTACCTCATTGTACTCGTTCTCATCCTCATATTCAGCCCTCCTCGATGATGGGCGATTTTAGAAGCCTCCGCTGTTACGACCCCGGTTGTTTCCTCTGCCACGACCTCGAGCTCTTCCTGTGTTGTTGCTCCTGCTCGGCCCTTGAGAGCCACCTCTAGAGGCGACTCGACTCTGGATGGCCTGCCTCCCCGAGAGCCTCGTTTTACTTGGCTCTGGTGGTAAGGTTTACCTCTTTTGTTGGGGGGTTTTCGCTAACCTGTGTCGTAAGGCCTCTTCCTCTCTGCGGGTCGATTGGATCTCGTATTCGAGCAACCGTCGTAAGTGTGGTATATTTTATGCTCACAATTATGACAGTACCATTTGTTCAGCGGTATCAATGGGCACTCATCTTGCCAGTGCCCGATTTTATTGCATCTGTAGCGGATGGATCCCTGGCTACTCGAGCTTTGAGCCGTTGTTTTTGCTCTACATGAGTTCAGTTTTCCTGCCAGCGTATCATCGTCAATCTCGATGCGACGCGAGGCTTGTCTTATTTGGACCATGTCCATCCCGGCCTCGGTTCTTCCCACAGTATTTACTGTAGGGTCATGGCGACGGAGGTCTAGAACTGTCTCTCCTGAAGAATCATGCCTATGGAGTTTCGGCATAGCGCCCATCACCGCTCGGTAGAAATGAGTGCGTTCGTCATCCTCATCAAAAGGCTTTGTACCGCCACTCAGGGCCAGCTCTCCAACTAACTGGTCAAAGCACTCAGAAATTCATGAACTCTTTTTTCCCTTATTAGAAAATTCAAAGTAGAGCCTGCCTAATCGATGCAGGGGTAGGGATGATTCCCCCTTTTCTGCTTTCTCGCAACTTTCCGATTACTTCGATAGGCTCCTCCCTGCCTAGGATTTTCAGATGGTAGTCCATATCTATGTGCGAGATTATGATTCGTTTAGCGAAGTTTTCCCTCATTATTGTATTTTCCGCTTTCAAATCGATAGGCCCTGACATTCGAGTATTCACCAGATCCAACAAACTCCTGGTTATTAATTATGTTCTGAGGTTGCCCATCCAGACCTCAAAACTTGTTTTAGTTTGTCAGTTAGTAAGTACTAATTACTCTTGGTATTTGGAATGGTCCTCCCTTATTCTGGCCCTGTACACTTGAGACGACAGCGGCTGATACCCCGCCACATCAAGCCTGCGGCTCAGCTGTTTGTTTGTTTGCTAAGTGAAGCATCTCGGTTTCCCACACGTTCATATGCGCCAGAACTAACTTGTCAATTGCTTCTACGATTAGCATCTGATTAGTCGGATCCTCAGACATCGTTTGTAGCAAGCTTTTTGCTAGAGTACTGGCAGCTGCGATAGCATTTCGCAATTCAGATGTATTAGATCCTCCATTCTGGCTCATTGAGCCACTCAACTTATTTGACACTGCGATGTTGATCTCATTCGTGGTCTCTCGATTCGATGTCCTCGTTGTGGTCCCAGCTGTGAATTGAACCCATTCATTATTACCTGAATTTACTCCCTGGGAATAATTCATCAGATGTGAATTACTCACTCACTCTTCTAAAAATTGAAGAACTTAAAGCAGATTCTCTCAAGGATTCTATTCTTTGAAACCTCACACTCAGAATTCACAGTACTCACCTTGTTGCTCACTTCAAGTGTGGGTGGTTTGTCTTGTAAGTCATCGTGTTGACTTTTACGTCGGACTATATGATCAAGAAGACTAGCCTCTGCTTCACTCCTGATCCTCATGTACTCCAGGTACTCCTAGTGTTCTCTGTCCATTGGGTACTTTCAGTTGAGCGGATGACTGACAACCTGATCCAGGACTATGAAACATTCTCGATTAGTGTTGATCCATTTTCAACATTATCAATGGATGAATTTTCTTATTGATCCATCGATCTCTGAAATGTTCACTTTACCAGGTAATATTCTCATTTCACTAAAGAGGATTGTTCTATGCTCGTTTACTCGCCGAGAGAGCTGGGGGGCTGCTTGATGCCAGTCGAACCATGTATCGGCCGTCTGGTAATCGGGTATGTGTCGACTGAAAGTGAGATTCACAGTCGAGCTCTTCTAGGCTGAGCTTTGGTGGAGCCCGGATATGCGTTCGGCGTCCAAAAAGCTCGAAAATTCCTGATGCTCTACGATAGCAGTATGATGGGTATGCACCAGAGTTTGGGGTGATTTGACCTGAGGAAGTGGTCCAGTGAGGATGTATCCGAAGATAGTTTCTTGGACGACCGGTTCATTAGGTCGACCGTAACGAGTTTTTCCAAGCAAAATAATCGTGAAATAGTCAGCACTGATCAGGACTTCGATCTTATGCGAATTTGAGAGGTTGGGGTCCGCTAAATCAAACTTCTGCAATTGAGGGGAAAAGTCACGAATATTGAATTTTGGGGGTTATAAGCTGTAATCCGAGACAGCACCGTCGATTGCATCGAGATTCGCTTATCACAAGAGGCAGTACGACTCATTCCGAACGACGTCACGTGCGAGGCATTACATGAATGCTTGCCACCAAGACTAGCGATCGATGAATCGCATCGAGTTTTTCGTAATTTCAACGTCTGAACTAAATTTTCGGACACGTAGGATCGCTCCGAACACGGATCGATTAACGCGCAAGTGCTCACGGAATTTCCATCAGGCGATATCACGATCATACGCGCTGTCGCGAGGAGGATTGAGCATTTTCGCTGTGTTACATAAGCACCAGAGGTATGAGTATTTGTTAGATCACTATTATTCACCACTGTATCATCACTAGGATCGGCCGAATTGCCAGATCCATCTTGGATTTTTAGGGCTTTTAGCACCTTTAGCCGCAGGGGCTTCCAAATCACTTCTCCGTGGTTCCTTATGGAGGAATTCATGGTGACGCCCATTACACATTTCACAATTATATACACTTCCGCAATCTTCGACTTCATGACCCCGAGCTAAACAATTGAAACATCTGGAGTCTTTGGAAATAAATCGCTCGCGTTGGTCGATGGTCAAACTTTTAAATTCTGGACAACTGTAAATTCCATTTTTGCCCTGGCAAATGGGGCTCATAACCTGATTACTTGCTACATGAGTGCTAGACTGACTAGGCTTAAATGTCATTGGGGTATTCGTCCGCATAGTGGGGTAAGTTGACTGTTGACTAGTGGGTTTTTTGACTTCAGACATATTCTTCATCGTACGGATTCTCGTATCAAGGAATGATTAAAATTTGTCATAAGTTCGATAATCAAATATTGCAGCGCTCGGCTTTTGGGGGGGGATTTTAAAGTAGTAAATTCATCGCGACTCTAGAAGTATAATTTGAAGTTATGATTTATAATTTACTTTCAAATTTAGTTTTTGTTGTATTTATCCATTTTCTGTACCTGAAAGAAAATGAATAGTATTAATTTTGAGCTAACAGATTTCCAAGTTCAATATAGAATATACTAAAAGACCTTACCGGTAACTTGATGAGCAAACCATACCAAAATATGATGATATTGATCCATGTATGCAATTCATCCATCGATGAAACTCAAACAACTATTGGATGCAAAAGCAGGAGGCTGGACATCTTATCAGGTAATCAGGTTGCTAAATCTGGACATCTGGTACCAGGTAATATCAGGTACATGGAACAAATACAAGAATTAGTATCTGAATGTATATTTCATTTTATTAGTAAGAAAATATAGTTTGTTAATAATAGAAAAGAGTCATGCGAAAGCCATTCATTCAGTTTCATTCATTCAGATCTTATTCTCAATGGTCTGTCAGTACATATTTTTGCACATATAATCTCACAGCCATCAGCTGATAATATTTCACACTAACTCAACATTGATGGTTGAATCAGTCAATATAAAAACAGTCCAATAGGAATTTACATTTAAAGTTCAGAGATAGTCAAGATTCCATACCTAGTTTTCCTTGGTAATCCCAGAATCCCATTTATCCTGAGGGAATGATGTTTATTCTGCACCTTGGCTCCCATCTGATGATGGTGATGGTTCAACGCAGCTCAACTGATGCCTCTGGCCCATAACGTGGGCCATCCTTCCCAGTTGACGCACCAAGTTTTCCTATGAAAACACATAAAGAATTAGTTGTCGGACATCAGCAATGCATTAACTATTAGTATTTAACCCATATAACATCAGCATCATGCAAAAACAATAATTTATTCATCAGTTATAAAAATCACCTATCAACATCGATTACCAAAACACTAATATTCTCCATTACATCATACCATGAGTACTAACACCCATGATATGCTTATACATGCTCCTAGAAAAATGTTTCAGGTGTACTTACCCATTGCTGCTATTTATTTGTCATTATTTTGCAATACTTACAATACCCAGCTGATTGTTGAAAGTGAACAAACACCTGTCATAACCACAATCCATGTGACTGGGGCACTGGATATCTTGATGTCGTCTGCTGTATATTGCTATCTCTTGATTGGCCAAACTGATTGATCATACTGCGCATGCTCAAGGGTGCCAGGTTCAAATCTATGGGACTTTCTTATGGAGATTTTCTTTGGGAATATTATTGGAATATTGTGGATACGACTCAGATATGTTGCAGCCTAGAAGAAGAAGTCATAATATTAATGTCATCAACATTTGGTTATGGAAATCCTAACTATTAGCAAAAGTATCAAATGATCAATTTAAATCAACCGCCAAACTCACATCTTGTATATCGGGTAATTGATATGTCGCCGATAGATGGCTACCCAGAATACATTAATGTAAATTATACATCTATATCAATGATCACCGGCTTCTTGGGTAGCAATCGTCACTCAACTCAGTCTCCAGGGTGAGCCCAGTTACCATCGCGATTAACATTGCAGGTACACTGTCATTTTGGCATCGGAACACTGCTATAATGCAGCTGCCACGTACTACCTGGTTTTCTAGTTGTTTCTAAAATCTTTTTCTTTTCTAATTTCAGAGTGATCAAGTAATTACAGTTCAATTTAGAGTTTTCTCATCAAAATCATTCATTGTGTTCATCGCTGCGCGACAAAAAGTAAGTCATAGTCAAGACGATGAATATTTAAAAATGTGTTTAGATATGTGTGTGTAAAAAGAAATTGCTGGGGTATGAATTCATCCCATTTTATTCTGAATAAATGCTATTATTTTCAATCTAACCTATGTTTTATAACTCTCTGCAACCCTGTCGTATACCCAATACATAAGAAGTACATTTTGTAAACAAAATGATACCTTCATTTCCATCTTTTTCTAAAAAAAATTATAATTCAACTTTGTTGAATCTTCTCAATATTTCATATGTATAGTGTTCCCAACTCTGACGGGAAACTTTATTTCATTTTGAAACTAAAATGAAAACAATCAAATCACTCCACGAGTCAACTGGTCGCACGAGGTCACGCAACGCATTCAATGCAGAATTAAGTCCATCACGCAGAGATTTCGAAGAATTCAAGTAATCGGACGTGATGTCGGGAATATTTATAGAAGATTTGAGATGGAAGTGAATTTGGTTACGCTTATTTCCGTACCGATCAATGAAAAATTGCCAAGACGACGCAAAATTGATATTCCTAGTCGAAACATTGCAAAGGATTTTACTGGTGTTGCCAATGAGCGCGGCTTTCAAATATCGCAAACGATCGGCATCGGATAAATGAGGATGTGAAATAATAGTGGATAAAAATAGGCTGCTAAAAGAGATAGGCAGAATGCTTTCTCTTACCGGAATAATCTTAGATGATCACTCAAACCAATGATAAATTCGGAATACTGATCAAATTCCAAAATCACGTTCCGAATTCCCACAAAATAGTGTCATTTTCCCTGTGGTCGAGTCCATTCCATTCTCACCTCATAATCTTCATATATATAAAATACAAAAACAATCGTTTGGTTGAGGCGGAGTTTTCATACAGTTGGTTGATTGATGATGAAGATGGAATCCTTCAAGGAAATTTTGATTTTTAGAAGGGAAATTGGATTCTAATCGGGTTCAAACCTATTTGAATCAAATTCGGTTCCAACCAATTGATGTAGAATGCTGTAATAGCATCTCTCTAGTTCATTGAAAGGTGGATACATTAGTTGCAGAGAGAAGTTGAATTTTAGAGACAAAATGAATTTTAGTTGAAATTGTTTCATCATGTTTTGAGTTATTTTTACAAGATCCCCATTTAGAGGAATTCGGATGACTCACACTAGGGTTTTTTGTGCAAGATATATCGTCTGGTTAAGGCGAAATTTTAACATTTGAAATGGAGTCTTTGGAAAATTTCTGGATTTTTCGAGAATAAATTGAATTTTAACTGTATTAAAACGAATTTTGGAAAAATTCGGTATCAACCAATCGATTCAGAATGACGGGGAAGTATTTACTTACTTCATCAAAATTTGAATGGATAAGTTTGTGGGAGAGATATGAGGAGAGTATGAATATCGAAAAAAATATTTTTGTGTATTTTGAGTTATTTTTTTGAGGAATTTAGTTAGGGAGATTTGGGCTATTTGAAGTGAGGTTCCTTCAGCGAAGTCTGTAACTTGGTGGAAAGGGAATTTCGATACAATTGGTTCCAACATGCTCAAAGTGGAGATTTTGTTGGAAATCTTCGTTTTTTGTTGAAAATTGAGGTTTATGGAGATTAAATGGAATTTCGGTATTAACCAATCAATAGACTGAGCCGAAGAAACCATAGCGTAGGTAACCCGAATTGCCGAGAGATCAAGTTTTAAAAAGATATTTTACCAAGAAAGTAAACAATTCGAACGATTTTACCTAAGAAACCTCTAAATTAGTTTCGATTGGGTGATGAGAGCAACCAGATCACTGGTCTCATCTTTGAGTGATTCCACACAACTCATAGGAAAGGAAAAATCAATTAAGGTAGTTGTACACTAAAATGCAAAACATATCAAAATGTCACCAAAGTCGGAGAGGATTTAGTTCAAGTGTTAATGAACACCTGTGCAAAATTTTAAAATGATTGACCGTTTTGTTTCAGAGTGGTAGTCATCAAAATTCGTCACTTTCAGCATGGCGCTCATGCGGGATCGTCGACTCCCATATAAACGCAATGTTAAAAGTGGCGGGGTCTTGATGGCTACCACTCCGAGAAAGAACGGTCAATTATTCTGAAATTTTGCACAGGTGTTCATTAACACTTGAACTAAATCCTCCCCAACTTTGGTGTTTTTCTATTATTTAGCGGAATCTCCCTTAACGGATACCTCCTATTAGCGGACACCTCTTAATAACGGACAATTTTTTGCGACCAGCAGAAGTATAATCACAGGAATGAACCTCTGATTAGCGGACACCTCGGGATAGCGGACAGCTTTGATGCAACCAGAGGTGTCACTGCGACCGGAGATTTCACTGTATTTTCAGCTTCAGTGTACAACTACCTTAAGTAAAGTGTAGAAGAGAAAGCGTGACGCAAAAAAGACAACACACATACACAGGCAACGGGACGGAGAAATGAGTCCATGGAAGGTTTTGGAGGTTTCTAAGAGAAAAAGTGTTATCTACAATCGTTAGATTTTGGCGGGAGGAACAAGATGGTTGAAGCAATTTTGTGATAAGGGAAAATTTTGTTGAAGAAAATTTCGGATTGAATGGAAAAATTGATCGAAAATTTGCTGGGTTGAAAACAAAGCTTTCTCTTCCGAGATAGCAAAATGTCTTTAAATGAAAACCACTCAGCAGGATTTCCATCGAAGGTCGGCCTCGGCAACTCTGGAAGGTGGAACCCCACGCCTGGCCGCACTTGAGCCGGCGCTCGGGCGTGACGATGAGTTTCGGTTGCAATCGCAGACGTCTCGGCTTCCTGCAGCCTCTCGAGGATAAAGTCTTTGGCTTGATCATAAGCCACTTCGACTACCGTGATATTTTTATTCACGAAGTAGTCATGCTGCAGGTCCTCGGGACTGGCTTCAGCATACAGCTCTGCGTGCAAGTTCCTGCACGTATTTCATTTTTCGTCCAGTTTGGACAATTTTCCCTTCAACAGCTGCCGAAAGGGGTGTGCGTGTTTTTGCACTTGGTCGAGGGTGTTAATCATCGACTCAGCAATGATGTCTTGTTTTGCAAAGAGCTTGAGGTACTGTTTACTCGACATCTTGAGGCTGATTCTGTGTGGAACTCAGAAGAATCAGTCATCTCGTACGATTTACGTACGAATTTTGAGGTGCGCTCTTGCGATCCTCAGGTCTGTTATGAACCAAGGTTCTTCAGGTTCATGGGCTATGGGTTCTATTCTGTCCTTACCAGACCGTCGGGTCAGTAAGTTGCGGTGCAAGGTATTCTCTGAATGATAAGTCCAAGATGTTGAGTGCAGTATAGATTTTATTCAAAGGTGAGTTATAAATCCGAGAGAGAGACTGTTACAACTGTTCGTTATTCTACTGATTCTACGATGGTACGAGAGTATCAAGGACTAAGACTACCACTCCTGGATTGCTGCTAATCGCGGAGTCCACGCTACGAGTTTACGTGGTCGACTGTGATTCTAGAAGCCCAATGTACGCGGTGAGAGTCCGCGGTCAACAGTTAGGACGGAAGCCTGGATCAGCGTTCTTACGCCGCTTTTATACTCGTTCCCACATCGAGGTCAAATGCGCGTCGGCACCTCTGTTCTCGCGCCTACTCGCATCAGTGCGCTCGTTCTTGAACATCCTAGAAGGCTCCATACTGGCGCCTCTGAGTCATGGCTATCATTTCTTGCACGCGCGGTTGGTGACGCTTAGTTGCACCACATTACAATAAATACTGCAATAGCTGGAGCTCGTGTTTCTAGATCTACTCCATGACGCACAGCTATAGATTCTTGCACGTGCGGCTATACTTGCACCACATTCCATTGAACCTCGCAATAGCTGCAGCTCGTAGGCATGGAGCTTAGACTAGCTCCATGACACGTTCATTGGCGTGCAACTGATCCCTGGATCAGCAAAACTATGGCTTATCTGAGAAAAAAATTTACTAAAACTCTGAACAATTTGTAAAATTCATCGTATGGTACACTTTAAATAGAACACTAATTTGAGTATACTTTTAGGCATGATAATGAGTTCAACTTGATTCTGAGTAAGATTTGAATGTGAAGAAAGGCCGACAAGTATAGGCTAACAAAAAGTAATACGTATACATATGGTACCATAAATATTGGCTCATATCACCGTTGTTTATATAGTAATATATGAGATGAGAAATATTACACATATGATTGGTAGTCTAGAGATACATTCTGGAAAGGGAAAAATTGCATATTTCTCGATTATATTATGGTAATTCCCTTACGGGTATTATTTCGAGAAAGAGAAAATCAAATATTAATTGAGGCCTTATAATGTATAATGGGAGTATACTGTTACATATGGTAGCGTGCCTGAATCTGTATTTTGACAACAATAGAGTGTTGTTATATCGTGAGTAATTGAAGTAGTAGCGTGTATATTCAACAGAAGTTTCCTTGTTATCATTACCGAGTGGTCGTTACAATAGTATTCTTGACAGGGAAGATAGTTACTGGAAAGTTTAGGTGATTTCTGAAAAACGGGGGGCGAGCACCGAGCCGACAATCCCTTGAAATGCGGTCGATCTAGTCGCGAACCAGCCTTTCTGCACAGCATATATACTCATATGCATGATACACATATCCATACATTGACCCGGCCCGCAACAGTCGCTTATTACTGTAGAGTCCAGCCGCCTGATTCAATCGATCAGTCACGCTATCTCTCCTCCGTTCTTCTTGCATATACAATGGGTATAGTATATATCGTCGCCCCCGAAGAAGAAAAACACTTGCATACTATCAAGCGACGAAGACTAACACTTGCGTGTTAGTCACCGACGAAAAGTGACACGATATGTATCAAGCGTCGAAGAGTAGCACTTCTCCGGTACCCGCCTCGAAAAATAACACTTGGTCGTGATCACCGACGAAAAGTAACGTTTGCCGGATGCCCGGACGAAGAAAAACACCTCCCGTAAGCCCGGACGAAAAAGAACAACCGCCATATGCCCCGACGAAAAAAAACACCTGCTGTATGCCCCGACGAAGAAAAACACCTGCTGCCCGAACGGAAAAAAACACCTGCCGTATGCCCGGACGAAGAGAAACACCTACCGTAAGTCCCGCCGAAAAAAAAACACCTCTCATTATCGTTCAGCAAAAAGAACATCTGGGGGTTTTTTATACTGTTAGGAGGCGCTCCAACCCATATTTGAAGGAAAAATTATGTCTGGGCGTTGCACCAGCAGAGAGCATCATCACCTCTGCCCCAAGCCAAGAACGTCTCGTGAATATCACCTATTGCATGATTCTTACTGCTCACATTCATCAAAACTATTCTCTCTCTCTCTCCTGGAAATCTACGATAATTCTAGTCCATCGTATCTTTTTTCTCACCTGAAACACCCCCGCAATCATTGCATAGTGTGAGGCAGCTGTATCTTTTTCCTCATTTTCTCTTCTTAATTTTTTTCTATCGAAGGGCGTTCAGTTTACAGTATACTTTGTCAATCGAATTCCTGAACTCGAGATCAAATTTAGGAGGTCTCAGAAGTTATTTGGTTTCGTTCGTGTCTAGATTTGTCATTACACTCCAAAATTATTAATCTTCGAAAGAGGCCGTGTCACGGTCTAGTCTATATATGGGAGAGCTTCACGTGTCGCTCACAAAAATCATATCTCAGATTCTTCTCTTGGTTCCAAATCAGTTCAAAGGTAGACAATAAGATTGCTCTTCTTACCTGTAAGATTCTATGATTCCCTTCAAACGTGCATTCGTGTATCGTTTTGGACTTACAATAAGTATTTCTAACAAGGAAAGGGGTTTCTCGGTACGGTGCGTATGCTTCGATCTTAGTTACAAGTACTGACAGGCTTATTGCGTGATTCAAAATGTCTATGGCAATATTGCTTTTGATAAAGTTTTCAATTGATAGATGCTTTCTATGGGGGGAAATGTCGGATACATAAAGAACTGATTTTCTAGGAATCCTATTCTCAACATTTTCTTCAAAAGTATGTTTTATTGTATCTTATTATGTTCGCAGGAAAAAACTTCAGTTGTCAACGTTTTCTTGCTTTCAAAGTTTTGCTTTGCTCATTTTTCGCAGATTCATTTTTAGACTACTCATTCGTTGTTGTTCGTTATTAGATACATTGTTATTCTCTGACAGAGAACATTGAAATTAAAATTTTTCCAGAGATAACTCCGGTTATTACCACCAGGTGTTCTTCTTCGTCCGGGCATACAGTAGATGTTTTTTTTGGTCGGGACATACGGCAGGTGTTTTTTTTTTTCGTCGGGGCATGGGTGGGTGTTTTTTTCGTCGGGGCATACGGCAGGTGTTTTTTTTTCGTCGGGGCATACGGCAGGTGTTTTTCTTCGTCGGGGCATACAGCAGGTGTTTTTTTTCGTCGGGGCATACGGCAGGTGTTTTTATTTCGTCGGGGCATACAGCAAGTGTTTTTCTTCGTCCGGGCATACGGCAAGTGTTTTTTTTCGTCCGGGCATACGGCAGCTGTTGTTTTTCGTCCGGGCTCCTGGCAAATGTTACTTTTCGTCGCTACTACGGGCAACGTGTTCTTCTTCGCCGGTAGTTACGAGCGGGTATTACTATTCGTCGGAAGCTACAGCCGGGCGTTATTTCTCGTCGCTGGTTAAAAATACGCGTTAATCTTCGTCCTGGGATACGGATGGTGTTTCTTTTCATGAATGCATCCAGAAGGTGTTACTCTTCACCGGTAATCCAGAAAGTGTTTTTCTTCTTCGGGGGCGACGATATAGCCATATATAGTTATAGTCGTGTAGTTTGGAAAGAGAAGAAATTTTTATCGCTTTCAGCTGTGGATCATTTTCCATCAGCCACAAGAAACACTTCTTTCTCCCTCGAGTCGATTTCAGCTCTCAATTGTAGTTCATTCACACCATTTTCGGACCAGATACTATGTAGAATTCTGATTAGAAAAGCGTGAAAAAGGGTTCTTTTGATCGGTAAAGTTGTGAACTTTCAACTTTAGAATTTTTCAAAACTTCCTCTTTCTCAAGTTTCTCCCATGAAATAATCGCGTAGCTTTCAAAAAGACCTTCAATTTAAGCCTTCGAACGTTCAAATCGGATGAAAATTGCCCGAGTTATGGTACTTTCTTGTGTTCCTTCATTTACGTACGAGGAACTGTAATTACATGGATTTCCACCCTACTGTGGTTTTTTGAAAATTTTTGGGTAGTCGGTCGGTTTTGATTCTACTAGTATACATTTCAAGGAATGCCCATACCAATTTCCAATGTAATATCATCAAAATCGCTCGATTGATAGTCGGATACGCACTTGTTTTTAGTGCTGATGGTGAGTTTTTGGGTGAAATTCGGACCACCTAATATTTCGGTCTCAGACTTTTCTAATTCAGTTCTTGGCTTTTGTTGTTAGTTTATCGTCACGATATGATACTACTCGACTCACCTTTCACGATTACATTAGCAAATTTGAAAAATGAGATGAGAAATCTGAGATCACGCATATGGCTGATACATATCGGAAACCTGCATTTTCCTCTTTCTAACGCTCAAATGACGGTTCTGGTGTTCCGGACGATGTTTGTAGCTGTTTGGATACTTAACCAGATAGATTTTCAATAACAATGAATGTCTTTAAAGGTCATTTGACTGATATCAGTGGTGTACTGGCCATTTGATGGGTCAAAATACGCGTTTTTCATGTAATTTTGAAGAAAATTTTTCAACATCTCAAACTGAGATTTCCACTTCTCTGGAATTTTCCCATGAATTCATGTGATAGGAACGGGTACTCGTTAGTATCATCTGAGATATCTCATTGTTGAAGAATGATTTTTTGCGTTCTTTCCATCTTATTTCGTGGAATGCTGGGGTTGATTTTTTTGCGTGATTTTACTGGAATTTCGTCCGTTTTCTCGACCTTGGGCTAGGTGTGGGGTTTGAGGTGACTCCGTATGTGTTTGAATGGGTACCCGTGTGTGCAACGAGGGCGATCGCATGTGTGTTGTGATGTTTTCCGGTGATTCATGGCGCGGGTGAAGTATCAGGCGGTGAAAAGTGTACTCGGTGCGTGTAATTTAGGTGCACTGCGGTGCAACTTACGAGTCTTGATCAAAACTCCCAATTGACTCGAAATTTGAAAGAGGTGGACTTCGATCACCGAGGATGCTGTTCAGATAATAAACCCCGGGAAAATTTGAAAATTTGGAAAAGTTTTGCGATCTATTGGACAGTATGGGAGTCTTGCGCTATATTCCAGAGATCGAATCCGGTTCTGGACCTATAAGGAAGGCATTTGTTTAGAGAACCTGTGAACGTTCCCCTCATCGAACTTTTCGGTGTCGGCGAGCGCTATCGTTGAAGCGCAAAAGCACTTGACATGTCTGCGAGCGCTCGCTACCATGGTAATACATAGCGTTAGCCGTAAGTGCCAGCGCCCGCTACCTACGATGCTTATGCATATTTCTCACTTGGATATCTCGATATTACGCGAGAGCTACTCCACATGCATGCTCTCCCTTGTCTTAATTGAGCTGATCTCATGCAGTGCGAATCTGGATGCGTTTCACTATGTGCAAAGTGTATTTGCATCGAGTATATGAGTCTCTGACTTTGATGCTGGTACATCGATTCCTACTCTTGGCTGAGAAACTGCATGGATGTGTGTGTGCATCTCATGTTAATTTAAATGAGTGGACGTCGATTCACTCTCTCACTGACAGTAGCTGCATCTGTGAGTGTGTATCAATGAGATGAGCTCTTCGCGTCTTGGCATATCATCATCCGATCAATACAATTGTAGGATGGGAGTTTTTGAATTTACGAGAGATACTTGTTGTTTTTGGTCTATATGGCGCATAGAGTATCACTTATGGGGTACTATGGAACAATTTGGGGCATTTTGGATCACTTTTTTGTGAACCATTGCTCATCGGATTCAGACACCGAATAATTCAAGGGTGGGTTTTACATCAATTGGGGTTGGTTTGGGTGTGTCAAAGTGGTGGGGTGGGGGTAGTTACTTGAGAAAAGAATTTTCAACAGTGGAAACTTCACTGTGGGGCTGCTACTTTCACGGTATGATTCAACTTTCTAAACTTTTTGAATTTTCGAATCGAGAGGGTGGGGGTTGAGCAGGGGTTGAAATCGCCAAATCCGTCGAAATGACTCAAATTCCGTGTAGAATCGGTAAATCAGGTTCAATTATCATAGAAATCAATGTTTTCTATCGTGTTTTTCCAGATGGGGTAAAATGGAATGGTGTGGGGTAGGATAGAATTCCCTCTGAAATCGATGAATCAATATCACGAACTCGATATCTATTAGTTTTGATCTGTATTTCTCAATTCTTCCATACATATCCCTCAGCTATCAACTGTTCCTTCCCGGTTTTTCTCAATTCTTTCTCTGTAACTGAAATGTTTCATAGTTCACATATGATAAGAACTTTCGACAGATTTTTTGTGTTCAGCTCACACGCGAGTAACTCGGTTCTCATCTCCATTTCCAATTACTATGGTCATTATGTATTCCCTTTTCTTTTATCTCCAATTGTTGTGCTTCGAAGGTTAATCATTGTGTTTACAGTACGACAGTGCTGATGGAGAATAGAAAGTGGAAAAAATTAATGCGCTGCGTTCATTGGCAGCACTAAATATATTCGAATATCATGATGCGGAGAAAGATTAATTACTGTGGAAGTTTACTGTGCTAAAACTGGAATAGATTGCGCATAGTTTATAGTCAGGATACTCGCATTCATTCGCTCTTCTTCAGTGTGACCGGATTTTCTGAAATGCATCCACGCCACGAAATATAAAAAGTCTCCGAAGGAATATTCCAAAAACACACCTCGCCTCGGAGTAGTCTTGAAAAGGAATTGTCCCAGCGGAACGAATCCAAAACGGTCCACCGTATCATTCTCTCGTGGTTCAATACGTATTCAAAATTATCTCAAAAGTAAGCCGTGGATCAAGTGAAGGTTGAGCAGAGTACTACTTCTCACATTCCATGATCGAGAGAAAGACAAATACGAGGTCCGTGAGGCAAACGCAACCGGTACAGACAGATGAGCATGGATGATTCGCTTCTCCGAGTCAACTCGCCCTGCTCTTTGGAGCAACCACATCAATTCGTATGCTCGTCATTCTTTTCCGAGTCAAAGTGTGTATATTTCTACGCCCCATTATTTCATTTATGTCCTATAATTTCTCAAGCCCAGAAATTTAAAGCGATCAGTTCTGGTTTTGGATAGGATATGGATAAGGGAAAGACTTGTTTTCATTCAGCGTATCGCCTCCCGTCATTCTCTTCTCGTGAATTTGAAAGGAAGGACTCGGCTGAGATATGCTCTATTTTGCTCGAAACAGCAAAAATATGCTGGGTATCCGATTGCCCCTCTGAATTTTTGCTGTGTGCGTGATAGAGCTGGTGTATTGAGGAATTTGAGATGGCCACCATCGGGATCGATTGAGTTTGGTGTGACGTTGGATGCAATGGAATCTTGCCTCCTAAGTCACTGTGGTCTCTCATCTTATCCTATTTGCATTTGCATTCTTCTAACGCTTCCCAATCTGCAGTGAACTACAATCATTGACTGTTGTCCGAGAATCGCTAGGAAACTTGGATTCTCATTTTCTATGCTTTTTCTTCATGAGCGGACTGGAGTTCTGGATGGTTCGCAAGAACTCGAACTTCCCTTCTGGAGCTTCAGTTTCTGCTTCTTCGTGGACGTCAGCCTTGTACGCCTGCTTTTGAACGTTTTCTTTCTTCTTTTGGGACGTACCCGTGAAAACTTCTTCGTAGAGTCGCAATGGTTGGTGGAAGGAATTCTCTGAGATGAGTCAATCTGAATCTCTCAGAGATCATCATTCACTACAGTGCTGGGCAACAACGCCTTTTTCGCAGTAAAAGAATGCTTAGTGTTGAACATTGCGTTTTTTTCTGGTATTCCCCCTTTTTTCTTTGTTTTCTTGATGGTGTCGGGTTGTTGAAGCAAATTTTGCGTATCTCGGACTGTTGGGAAACCGGGAGAGGATAGAACCTTTCGTATGAAACCCCTGGGCTTCTGAGGACATTATTCAAAATTTCATCTAGACACCTTGATGTGGCTATAGCAAATTGATTTCTACCCTCTGCGAGACCAGTAGGGTCCACTTACTATGAATCATTCGACGAAGCGCGGATTGCCCCACGTTCACTATCTTACTGGCTTAGATTGGGACTCTTGACTTCGTGCTCTATGATTTTAATTCGACGCTCAATTATCACTTGCGAATGAATACGCGCATCCTCCAACGTCTCTCTGATTTGGAGGAATACGATTCTCTTCCGAAATCTACTCTCAGTAATGAATTCTAGACCAATGGTTCATAGCAAGTTACATCAAATTTCTTCAATAAGACTCTGCTTGTCGTTATTTGTTGCGAAATGCAGTGTTCATCAATATTACTGCTCTGAAGTCTGTTTCTATTCTTTTGCGCGGCGGAGTACGTCCATTGGCCGCGCAAAAAGAATCGGATGTGCATCTATTGTTCTGAAGCACTGCTCTTACTGCGGCTCGTATAACACGTTTAGATGAACAACGGGTTCCTATCTGAAGTTTATCTCGTCTGCAATGCTTGGATTCTTGAACATATCTGGTCATATCATCAAAAATTCTCACCTCTGGGTGAATTTCGACCACTAAGATATATATAGTTGATCAATATGAATCCGTGGTTACGCTTATTTAGATAATGAAATAACTCCAACCAGATAAAGGTTTCAAATTTGAGGGTTTTAACCTCGTATGTGATATCTCCTTCGACGTGTACTTAACTATTTATATAATGAACTTGAAATGTGGATTCCAAGCATGGAATTCTGAGTTTCTGGAGATTTGAATCCGCTCAGTAAATTTGATCATTCCTGGGTTCCAATCCATCAAAGCTGACTTCTTTCACTCAAGTTTCATTTTTGTAAATCTAAGTTCCAATGAATCTTAAATACATAGAAAAATGTTACGAGTCACGTGGGTTCCATAGTAGACTTTAACCACTATAATGATAATCTTGGGAGTGCATGGGTTTTAACCATTCAAACAATTCGAGAAATAAGCGCGGGTTCTAACCACATTGCTCGCTGGTACGGTGGGTTCTAACCACTTTAACGTTTGAAAAGAAAAGTGCGTGGGTTCTAACCACATTGCTATCTGACTAAGTGGGCTCCAACCACTTTAACATTCGGAAAAAGATTGCGTGGGTTCTAACCACATGACGCTCTGGTGAAGTAAATTTTAACCGCCTTAGGGATTACAAAAAGATACGTGGGTTCTAACCACATATGGAACGTTAAGATAAAGCTAACTAATTCAAATGATTGGATACTGTATGTGGGTTCTAACCACGTTGAAATTCCAAATTCGCGTATCACTCTCTAGTTGAAAAACATTCATGCGTTTTCTATACTCTCAATATCTCCATGATTGTGACAACGTAGTTCTAAACCACTTGGGCCATTTATTGAAATGCGTGAGCTTCAGCCATATACAAATTCTATAATATTGTTAGTTCTTCTTGATCTTGGGAGATATGGGTTGAGTGAAAAGACACTCTTTGGATGGAGAAGTTTAATTGCGACGTGTCGTCAACTTTCAGTCGACCTCATCAGGCTTATTTTGATGACAATGAAAATTACATGATGAAACTTATTTCTAATCGTAGGTGGAACTATAGTCCACCTCTCGTCAGTCAACTCATCGCAAGCGTGTATTTTGAAAGAATGAGTGTCTTTCCACTCAACCCATGTCCTCCAAGATCAAGAAGAACTAACAATATTATATCAAGTTCGGGGACGAGAAGTTATCAATCTATAATTATAATTCTATTCCTCAACTGGGTTGTTACCCATTGGAATGAGCTCTTTCCGTATCTGGAAAATCAATGAGTTTTTTTTTATGCTGCTCATGAGATGCTAGTGAACTACCT